>CP139503.1:313118682-313456697 GCA_021014915.2 Artemisia tridentata subsp. tridentata
TTTGAATGAAATACAAGTTCACATACAGGAAAAATTCATAACAAACTATAAAAAGAATCTGTTCGGAAAACAAGATTCAAAGTTTGTGTCATTTCCTTTGGTTCGGTTCATGAAGCAAAAACTGGATCTGACCAGTTCTTCATTCAAAGGTATAACCTTGGATCTGACCATGTTCTTCATTCGAAGGGGAGATGGTGGGATTTTAGATGTGAGATCTTGTAGCCGTGTTCTTCATTCGAAGGTATAACCTTGGTGTTCTATACGGTTGGTAAAAGAACAAAACAAAAGGCGCGTGATATGTGTTTGGTGTTCGAAATGGCAGAAAGAAATCCACATGTATCTGTGAGTTTTGCTTCTTGCTCGGAGGTGAAGATCAAAAGAAAGAAAAGGTAGTTTCTTGGTTGCTTTTTCTTGGGATAAGGTTTTTGTGTGTGAGACTGCGGTGGTTGTTGACCGGTGACTGTTGGCCGGAGATTTAGGGATGGAGAAGCACAAAAGTGTGTTTATGTATTTGTTTTTATTTAGGGGAGAAGCAAAAATGTTTGAAAAGACAAATATACCCTTGTATTTAACAGTCAACGAAAGTCAAACTAACGCGTTAGCAAAAATGGACCAAACCTGTTACGGGTCGTCCAAATCAGGACAGGATCCGGGACTTTTGAAACTATCAGACTAAAAGTGTTATACCCGGTAAACCACAAGGACCAAAAATATACTTAACTCTTTTTTATATATAGAATTGTGTGAATTGGAGTTTGTGATTTTGGTTATGGATTCGGTCCCGATCGATGTGATGAAATCGGGTCAAGAAAAAAGGTTCGAATTTGCGTATTATATTGTTCGTTAGGATTATTATGAGCTCGACTGTTTTTTGCCTGGCTAGAGAAGCGTAACTAGGATCAGATGGAATATGACAATATGTTGCGTTAATGTTTCATTATAAAACTTTTGTTGCATATGTATCAGTGATTATAATTTTGATGTTTGATTAGAATTCGAAACAGATAATTTTATGGATTTTAGTGTGGTCTCTTTATCGCGACAAGTGTTTTAATGATCGTTTTGTTGATGTTATTATTTGTTCATTCTATCGTTTTCATGTTGGTGTTTTGGTTGGATCATCGTGGTTTGAGTTGTGTTTGTTAGTTCGGTCTTTTTTGGGTCAGTTTTTGGGTGATAGCTTATACTGTAGTTAGTAAATTAGAAAAAGAGACTAATCATGATAGTTACTGGTAATTCCCTAAGAATATATTCTCAGTTTTGACTTGTGAGTTGTGAATAAGATTCCACTCTAAAAATTATATTGTGTTCGTTAATTTATTGTATACGAAGTGAACTCTTTATTGTTGGGCTATAGTTTAGAAAAGTAGAAGTAGCCCAATGTGTTAAACTATTGATGAAAAGTTCAAACTTGGCAACTTGGCAGTTGGCAGTTGGCAGTTGGCTTGAAATAAACGATCAACCTTTTGTCCTTTTTATACGTATTGTACAATTTTGATGCTTGATTATTGTTAGAGGTTGATAATTCTAAAGATTTGTAGCATTTTATCCTTGGTTTTATTGTTCTTGGTTTAAGTTGTTTTTGAATTGTTTTTTACTGTCAGTGATTATGAAATTTGTTATTTAGGTACATATACTTATTAAATAAGTTACATTTTTATATTGATAAAAAGTAGTAGTTATTATGAAATTTTTTTAAAGGATTGGGTAGAATAATACTATATATATATATATATATATATATATATATATATATATATATATACACTTTTGAATAAGATTTCATACTAAAATAATAGGAATATATATATACACACTTTTGACTAAGATTTCATACTAAAATAATAGGAAAATGTAATATTTACCTTTTTTAAAACTTAAATAACAAAAAGTAATTGATCACTTGAAAATAAAAAATTGAGTAACTGTTTGCGTAAAGAACACTCCGAGTCTTAACTGATAAGAAAATTTATAATTGACTTGTTGACTCTGACTCATAACTTCATTACATCTTGGCTTTACATGCAACGAAAAGTTTTGGAAGGTACAAAGCAAATTCTTGACAACATACAGTGTACTGTAAACCTTTTTTTCATCTTGTAAATTTGTCATTCATCATCGAATATATTCAAAAGTTTGGGGTTTTCTTATAGTTTTCCTCCGGTATGTTTTTCTTGAAACGTAATCTTGCATGGTCATATAGTTTTCTTGAACTTTTTTGCATGAAGTTAATTGCTAGGGTTTGCGTTTTGATCTTGATATTAAATCCTGTGTATTGGTTTATATCTTTGTTTTATTGTTGTTGGTATTGTGTTATGGTTGAATTTTTCGTTAATTCTTGATTGAATATTATAAGAATCTTCTTGATTTTAAAAACCCGTATAATACTGATCAATTGAAGGCTGTTTTGTTTGACGAAATTTAATTGAATTGATTCTTTCACTCGGATCAGATATTGATCATATCTTTCTTATTTGACTTTTGTGTACATTTACTTTTAACTGTTTGATCACTTTGATGTTTAATTAAGAGTATGGAGTCGTATTAGATGTATTTATGTACACTATGCTATATTGAACATCCAATTAAGTGGCTAATCTAACTTCAATTGATAGGATTTAAGACAATGGAGCGCGAAGATGATGTACATAGTGATGGTTCATTTGAATTAGTCAACATGGATGACTATGATACTGCGAGCGAAAAAGCGAAAAAGGAAGCTGTTGCCAGAAACACGGTATGATTTTATTCACATGGGTTCTTTATCTTTATGTTGGTGGTTGGATTTTGTCATACGTGATTTTATTCACATGGGTTCTTTATCTTTATGTTGGTGGTTGGATTTTGTCATACGTGATTTAACATTCTCGTTATGCTGTTGTATCGAGAAACATGATTTTAGCTGGAAATTTTATTGTCTTTCTGTTTGTTTCAGGATTCTGATAGTTCTTACGAGTATCTTTGCTCTGAAGTTTCTGAGACACTTGTTCTAACTGGAGATACTAAATCTGAATCAGCAAAGGAAGAGACGGGATTCGAAAGTCCAAAAGAAGAAGATGATGACATGGGACTGATAAATGATAAGGAATCTGTTGTTACAGATGAATTGAAGCTTGGATTAATAAGTGATATAATCCCAACAAATGTGGAATTAGATGTTGGGTTAATATGTGATACTGGATTTAATCTTGCTGATAAGGAAGTCGCAGATGGATGTGATTCTGATTCCGATACTAAAGAAACAGATTTTGAGAGATTCGAGTTTGCAGGCAGTTCAGATGTCAGAAAGGTAACTTTTATCTCATGTTTTTCATGTCACTTCAGTTAATGTTATCTTTTACTGAATAAGATCATGATCGGTTCGTAATAAGTTAATAACTATTGTGAAATAATTTTGCATCAGTAGCGTTGGGAACTTTTTAGGATTTCAAGATTGATATCTTTTTAAGTGAAACACTATCTGAATATGTTTTTTTTAAGAGTGTGCTTGTGTGTCATTGCTTGCGTGTGTTCTTATATAGCTTCCTCATTTCCAAGTTACAGAGTAAAAGACGCTGCCTGATGACCATGATTGATCAAAGGGATTTTGACGCGGAGAAGTTCCCTGAGAACTTTGAGATGAAGAATGACATTAGAGATGTGGCAAGGAACCAAGTCCTCCGTTTCCTTCCAGCCAAAGCCTTAGCCCGATCTCGACTTGTATCTAGAAAGTGGAATGAGTGGATCAAAAACCCCTTCTTTTCGCACATGCAATGTCAGTCTCACAAAAGCACCTCAGGTTTCTTTCAAGATGATAACACCATCATTCGTTTCATCTCACTAAACCACAATGCTTATGGTGTTCCTAACCCTTCTTTATCTTTCATTCCAAGAAACGTTTTCATCAAAGCCTCCTGCAACGGGTTGCTTCTTTGCCAAACATCTACTGATGACAGTGAATTTTTGGTTTGTAACCCTGTAAATAAACAGTACTTCTGGCTACCTCCATCTAGTTATTACCATGGACCAACGCCAAAAATTGTTCTTGCGTTTGAACCTTCTTCTCTGAACTTTGAGCCGTCTTATCAAGTCATATGCCCATTTTCTCTTCCTGATCCTAGTCAAGGACCCATTGTGTATTTTGACATATTTGACTCAAGGACGCGGTCTTGGAGGATTTCTGAAACCATCTGTGTCGATTTGCATGAATCAGATGTCAGGAGCAATGGGATTTTTGTCGGTGGAGTTGCTTACTGGGAAACATCTGGTGGTGAGTTATTGGGTTTCGATTTGAAGAATGAAATATATGGTGTTCAATCGGTTCCGTATGGTGAAGGTGGTGCATTGTCGAAGGTTAATGGGGAATTATGCTATGTTAAGGCTAATTATCATCATGAAACCAGATACTGCTTTGTGGATGTTTTCAGTGGTGGAGCTATGACTTTAAAAGACTCGTTGGGGTTTGAAGTCGATTGTATTGAAGATGGTATGGACGCTAATTGTGTAGTTGTGGGGAATCCATCTGATGATATGATTGCTGTGGTTGTGCAGTCTCGAGTGGCTAATCATCTTTATGCTTATAGTTTGAAAGAAAAGATGGCTATAGGACCATGCTATCTTCGGGGATCTGTCAAGTTGTTCCCTTATGTTAACAGCCTCATCCCTATAGATACTGCTTAGAGAAACATCGTCAATCTTTTTAACATTGTTTTGTTACGGTTTTGTCGATGTGCATACTATATCTTGTGAGTGATGATGTGTTTGGGGATGTTTAATACTTTTTCTATTAAATGGATAATTGCTCTTTGCTTTAGTAGAATCTATCTCTGCAATATTCATATAATCATGTTGATGTTTGTCAAACAATAGTGGCAGTACTGTCAATAGGGGTTTGGTCAATAATCTAGTATGACTCAAATTTGAATAGTTCATGGCTGATAGATATGGTACACTTACTTTTAGTTTTACCTTTGATTTCATGTTGGCAAAAAGATTTTGTATACATCTGTGAAGCAAAGGTTATGTCTATCCCGATAGACCAATTCTGGGTTCAGTATCTTTGTTGTGTTGCAGATACGAAAGTTTTTGCCCCTTTTGCTCACAGTATACAGTTTGATACTAATGTTTTCTGTATTCCTCGTATCTGAATGTACTTCATAAGTTGTTGTACCACCTTTTCTAGGATAGGGCTCACTGCATAAGTTGTTGTACCACCTTTTCTAGTAAAGCTGTAGTTGATTATGGGATAATCGTTGTAGAAGTATAAAATTCGTTCAGTTGACTTATAATGCAGAATGGTTTTTTGTTTCTTGTAATATCTAAAAACTTTTTCTTATTTCTATTATTGAGATTCTGAATTGGTTCACATAATCATTTGTGTATTGCCTTCATGCCAAGTCACTGTTAGCCACAGTTGCATTGACAGTAAGTTATAGTTTTATGTGTTTTGCATTCTTAAAGGGACCGGTGAAGTAACATTTTATGTTCATACACAAGGGTTTTGATGGTAATAGTAATGTAAGATATGTTTGGGTAGTAATGGACCATGAACGAAGAAAGGCGTATGCTGGTATAGGATCTAGAAGCAATCGGCTAGTAATCTGTCATTTATAATTTTGAAATTTATGGTTACCATCAACTAGTTGATAATTGTTAATAACAATAGTTTAGGCATATTTTCATTTTTTTAACACATCTTTGTAATGGTTTAACAACCCTGAAGAATGAAGGTCCACACGTTGTCGCAGAATCTGTAGGTGTGCAAATGCGCCTGTTCATGTTACAAAAAAAGATCAGCATCCACACAGTGATGACTCTGTATATTAACAAGCCAGAGAGGGTATATTGACCATTTATAAAATCTTATTACAGACAATTGAGGTTCAGGTAGAGGTGGAAAAGAATGGCTGGCCGCAAGTCAAAACGGGTCGGATTGCCTTTTTTTGGTTGACCCACACAAATGCTTATCCATTCTCCTATGAACGATTAATGCATTATGCTTAAAGAAACAATAATATTACAGCCATATCTTTTTTATAACATTCGACCCACTTGACCTGTTATCATTTTTGTTAATTCGACCCACGTAATCTATTATCATGTTTGCTATAAAACTTTATTTCACCTGTCTGAAAGAAGTCGATGTGTCAAAATCACATAGCATCTGTGATCACACAAACCAGAAAGATTGTATTATAATTATGACTTGTGCATTTCCTAAATCCAAGTAACGCGTTTTAGACCTTTTTTTTTTTATTAATGCGCCAACTTAATGTTGAGCGATAAACAAAATTCACACGTCATTCAAGTGAGTCAAAGGATCTCACACACAATCTAATCTTAGTAGCGGTGATAAGTGGAACTTATATAGATATAGAGCATTCAAAAATCATTCTGCCCTTCTGCAATTCTAATATAATCACAGAACGATAAGGACAAGTTATTTCTTAGATCAAAGTTCAGTAATTTTAGCACTGCGGTCTTATTAAGTCAAAGAGATAGAACCATTTGCCTTGATGGACACCTAGGTCTTAACTTTAGTTTCCAGTGCCTCAGCCATTGACTACCACCAAGGAGTCATGATGCGCAGAAAACTCAACACAATGCATGGTACATATGCATGAAATTGTTGACCTGCGGTACATCTCAAATGTAGCCATTAGTCTTCTGGATGAAATACCTGTTAATATCCAAAGATAAGATAAGTGTCTGCAATGAGCTGCGAACCAACAAAAAATATCACATACAGAAACCTTTTAACCCAAATGCTGCTATTTTATTCGAAAAGGTTTCTAAACTTTTTCTTGATGACTGAATGAAAATTGGGGTAATTACTTGGTATTCGTAAAATCCAGTGATGATTTGTCGTAAATAGAGCATATTTTGTTATCACATAGGGTGAGAATCTTTTAACAAAGAGGATCCAATAACACCCATAACTTTCCAACCCTATTTTACTAGCTAAATATTTACTTTCGCATCCCCTTAGCATTTAAACTTTTTCTAAACTTATTTGAACTTGAGAAACAGATGATACTTTGGTAAACGTGAGAGTTATTCCTTTATTAAGCCAGCACAACGTAAAATGCGCGAAACAATTCGATTTGCTAAATAAATTAAAACCAAGAAAACTATGCGTGTGAATACTCATTTTTATCAAAATTTTTTTTTCCGAACTCAATGGCGCAAACCTCGTAATTTAAAACGGATTTTTGCTATGTCAAATGGGTCACACAGTGTTATTTTTAAAAGAATTCCAAAATTTACAAATCCTACCCCGCACCCAAATTTACCCCGCCGCCCCTACACTTTCATTTGCTCACATTTGGTCCCTCCTTGGGGTATATAAGCTCATTAGGGTTTCTCTCTCCCTCATTAATACACCTCACTCACCGGAATTTACTATTCCGGCGCCGCACCCAACTTCCGGCCACCACCAAAACTTAGCCGACGCATAGATCGAAGCCCGTACGTCATTTCTGGAGCGTTTGAAGCCAAGAGGAGTCCGTTTGGTTTGTTTTTGAAGCAACACAGCCGTCGCCACCACACCACCACCGTACGCCGCCACCTTCTCCCACCTCCCTCTCGCGTTTGGTAAGCTCACGCGCCGCCACCTCCTTTATTTCTTCATTTTATTTAAAACCCTAACAACTAAAAATTTATAAAAACGTTTTTAATATAAAACCTAACTAAAACTTGATGTTTCATAAACCCACTCGTGTGGATCTACGTTTTTACCCCTTGACTCGCCGTGACTCGCTCCGAGTCGCGTGACTCGTCCGAGTCAACTCACGAGTTGAGTTGACTTGGACCCGATCCGTATTTATTTATTGATTTTGTTCATATTTTGACTTGTTGTTATTGTTGTATTGATTATTTTTGAGGTTGCGATGGATTTGGTTTGGGTTTGTGTTAGCCGTATGGTGTATAGGCTCGTATAGGGTCGAGCCGTGACTCAAGGGAGTCACGGCCTAGTGTGGTTTGTCTTTGGTCGAGTCTTGTATGGTTTTTGGTTGCGTAATGGTTAGGCCGAGACTCAAGGGAGTCGCGGCCAAGGTATTGGTTGGGTTGTTGAGGCATATATTGGATTTGGTTGTTGAGTAATATGAGTCGTGACTCAAGGGAGTCACGAGCTCGTGGGTTTTGATGTTAGCCGAGACCTTGTATGGCTGGTTGTCGAGAGTGAGTCAAGTCGAGACTCATGGGAGTCTCGGCCGTGTCGTGGTCTAGCTAAACGAGACCTTAGTGTGTTTTGGTTGACGTATTAGTTGGTTAACGAGGTTAGAAAACCTCGTCGTATTTTTTCGTGCCAAGTCATGGTCGAGGTTAGAAAACCTTGTCGAGAGTGTGTCGAGTTGGTTTTGGACTTGGATTGTCTTTGTTGGGCCTCATGGACTACATAAGCCCATGTGAGGCAAGTATTGGTAACCTTGGGCCTTATAGCCCAAAGTGAGCCCGTGTTTGTGTGTGAGTAAGTATTGGGCCGAAGCCCAATACACTTGGGCCATTTATTTGTTTTCTTTTATTTGTTGTAACGATTTACTTCATTTCCGTTTACTAACTTATATTTGTTTTGTGTTGTCAATGGTGTTTCGGATACTATTTGGATAACTTGGGATATGATATGGATTTGGATATTGATATTGTAACAAACCTATGCTTGGATGAGATTATTGGATTTACGGTATTAGTCGAAGGACTTATAGACAATTTTGTACTTGAGACGGAATAGTATGTTAGACTCAAAATAGCTTAACATATTAGGACCCGAACAGACACAAAATGGTCGATAAACTTGACACTAATATACACGCGAATGATAATGACTAAATATATATATACCTTGTAAAATGTGACAATTAAAATTGGTTTATTCAAAAGTCGCAACGACTTGGAAATGTTTTATAAACGGACGCGTTATGTCCAAATTTTATAAAAACCTTTTATAAGAGTTAACTACATTTTTGGTCCTCGTGGTTTACCGGGTGTAACGATTTTGGTCCAATAGTTTCATTTGTAACGGATCTTGTCCTGTTTTCCCTAACCCGTAACGGGTTTGGTCCAAATTTACTAACACCGTTAAGTTGACTTATATTGACCGTTAAATGTGAGGGCTTGTTTGTCTTTTCATCTACATTATTAAACACGTACACATATAAGTATCTTCTTCACACACAAACAAATCATCACCATATATTTTTTTATCAGGTCTCTCACTCTCACTCTCTAAATGAATCAATTTCTTTTCTCACTTCTCAAAATAAATCATCACCATCATACAAACACAAACTCTAGATCCGGCCACCACCGGCCAACCACCACCACAACGACCATTGGAACTCTAGATCCGAAAACCAACATCAACAACACTCGTTGCCACCAAACCACGACCAACCACAGCCGTTACCATCATGATTGTGCGTTTGTGTGTGGGGAAAGATGTGATCTAAGATATGTGTATATTTTTGTGGTGTGGTGATGTATGGAATTTCTTTTAGCGGTGGGTTTGATAACGAAGGGGTTGGTAGTGTTTGGTGGTGGGTTTAATAAAAAAGTGATAGTGCTGAGGGTTTTCTGGTGGTGGCAGTAGGGGAGGGGAAGGGTTGGTGGTGGTGTGTAAACAGGGGTTGCTGAGGTTCGGAGATGGTGATGGGTTTAGGCTATGGATTTAGAGACTGCTATGGAATTGTTTTCAGAAATGGTTAAAAGGGGTTGTGAACCGAATGTCAAACACGTATGAAGCACTAACCATTGGACTATGTAAGGAAGGGAGACATGAAGAAGCTTGTAGGTTAGTCGGCCATATGTTAACTAGTGGGCTTGTTCCAAATGAGAGTATATACACTTTTAGTAAATTGCTCGTGTTACTTACGAATGTATGACCAAGCATTAAGTTTACTAAGTACTATGGTCGAAAATAGGATTTTACCAAATTTAGAGTCCTATCAGTTGCTTATTTGTGGATTATATAATGAAGGAAAGTACGAACAGGGTAAGGAGGTTTTTAGTAATTTGCTTGACGGGTATAATCCGGATGAAGTTGCTTGGAAGATTTTACTTGATGGGTTACTCAAACAAGGGTTAGTTAATAAGTGTTATGAGCTCGTTGATGTTATGGAGGAAAAGGGTTTTCATTTAAATCCTCATACGTACCTAACATTAGCTGACCAAATAGATGTTTAAATACATTAGAGACTAGAATGCTTTGATGGGATTTTATGGGAAATGTAGGTGTTTGGATTTTTGTTTTATGGATGAGCTGGAACAAAATGATGTGAATGGCAGTCAAGAAAAATTGGACCAAAAGTGTTATGGCCAAAAGAAAGCAGTTCTAAGCATCCGAGGGTATTTTGGTCATTTAACGTTTTTTAACTAGTCAAATTAACAGTCAACAAAAAATGGACCAAACCCGTTACGGGTCAGCGAAAACAGGACAAGATCCGTTACGAATGAAACTATTGGACCAAAATCGTTACACCCGGTAAACCACGAGGACCAAAAATGTAGTTAACTCCTTTTATAACTTAATCATTTATAACTAGTAAATATCTCAAAAACCTTTTGAAACTTATACGTTTTCTTCCTAAATTAAACGTTTTTACCAACTATTTGATAATTGGGTAAAACACCGAAACAACCTATTGATGTTTTCTTTATTGATTCTTGATTCATTCTTTCTTTCTTAATTCTTATTTCTTCTTCTCTTATTATCCCCCTTCTACTTGTTTGTTGTGTTTCGTCGACTTTTATCGTCTTAACTTTTCTTTATTACCAACACGAGTCATAAATGTTTATTTCTCTTCATCGCCGTTGAAAACTAAACCTTTTTGTCTTAACACGAGTATTAAACGAACGTTACTTTGTAAATCACTTTGAGAATTATTTTCGAAACATGTTATCTAATATTAGGTTGTGTTGAGGTTTACTTGTCGTGCTATTCCATCTGATCATATTGTGATATCTTATTTCTTCTGCTGCTAAGGTGTGATTTATAGCCCCATTTTACTTTTAATTTGTTTTATAAACCCATGAAGGAGATACATGCTACTTACTTTTATAAACACAATTGTTTAAACGTATGTTTTTCCTGATTAAGATGATAATGCTAAGTACCACCCTTGGCACAAGCAAGTCCCTCGATCATGAACCATTAATCACTTGCGAGTGAGCGCGAATATAGTTTATAGGCCTATAGGAATGACTACCCGACATGTTGATCAAGGACGGCAACATGTGATGTACTATATTCGAGTTAACTAGGTAGTTGGCAAGCTATCTACTTGGGGGCAAATTTTGTGAATATTATTATTGTGATTACATCAATGTTATTGATGTCAGTTAACGTTTTGCGTGTCATGAGCATAGCAACTATACGACGCTTTACCCGATATTTGTATATGTTACTTATATCTTCCAGACTTTGAAAATCTTGTGTTCAACTACTTTACTTTTAAACCTATGAATTTCACTTAACCTTTGTGTTGACTTTTTAGCATGTTTTATCTCAGGTAATTGATGCATACTGTATTGGCACTGGGAGTGGCATGAAGACTTTGGATGGCTATCTGTTTTCACCTTCTATTTTCTTATCTTTTATCATTCGAAAAGCCTTTTAAGTTGTGTCTTATTATTCAGCTGTGCTTGACTTTTGAGAGATCTTTAGACTTTGATGTTTTTCTTAAAGTTCGAATGATATGTTTTAATAAAACGACTTGTTATGAGGTCGTTTTCTATAGTTGTGACTGTCCTACCCAGAAGTAATACCCTAAACTATGTTCCGCTGCTATTTTCCGAGTTGGGGGTGTTACAGATCATGCTGAACAGAATATGCAACATGCTATCGCCTTGTGGAGCAGGTTCTGCTATTACCATTTCGGATTGGCCGTGAGAAAAACATTTTTTATTAATAAAAATTATAAAGAACACCATCTTTCAGGACCGAGTGGTATTCTTTAAAGAATTTGATTACAATTCAACTTATTCCTGGGGTTAATTTGAATAATCTCCGTATTATTTATCATAGTCATGGCTGACTTGACTATGAGGCCTGTAAAGCAAAAAATTTAAGCATCGTATATTTTAAGACCCCAAAACTATAATTTTGTATGTAAATATTACAAATTACATGCTCGATAAAACTAGATAGCAAATAACATGTCTCGTAAGTTACAAATCACACATATTTATGCTTAAACTCTTGAAGGAACCATAACGCAATTCATTCTTGCAAATTACAAACATTTTTCTAAGCTCTTTCAATCTTAATTTTGCTTGAAGATAGATTTTATTGTTTCTAATGTTTTACATTTACTTTATTTTAGTTGCTTTATAGAAGGGGTAATTCCGAAAATAGACCGGTCGCCCTAATGCATATTACTTTGTAAATCATAAATTTTCAAAAGTACAAAATAGACCGGGCGACATGGTAACTTGTACAACGCAACCATAAGCCAACAAGTGTCCACTTATGATACATGAATTAATCTTTATTCGATTGATTAAGGACACATGTCAAACGTAAACACGAGTTGCCTAAAAAATGATTCGCCCTCGATGTGTTTTGGACTTTTGAAAATAAATGGGGTATAAACTCAACCTTAAAACAACAAGCAGTTTGGGAAAATCAAAGCTATATTTGAGATCTCGTCATTTCGCTTTAGACCTCTCGAGATCTTAAGACAATTCCTACTCATAGTTAATATGCTCCTCGTACAACACATACAATCACTACGTCTCATACATGTTGACACCTGAATTCTTGTAAAATATATGAATCCCTCAATGTATAAGTTAAATAATGTTATGTGTGTCATAGATTTAGGACGTTTAAAATCGCTACATTCTCAACTACTCCGTATAACATCAAACATCTAAGACACCCAACAATATAATACTAATCTCAACTTGTATAGGTCATTCACACTGAGGTATATAAATAAGCATCATTTTCTTTCTCTACTCCATGTGGGATTCTACATACAAAAATAAGTTCAACCTACAAGCACTTGAGGAGCAGAAATTGCAGGAACTATTGTAATAATATGAAAATGTTGTACTAGACTTTACCGTTGATCTTATACACATTATACTTTTATGCACTTTAAATACATTTCACTAAGTCACCATAATAAATGATACACAATTCAAAGAATTGTGTGTAACACACCTTTCGAGTCTATTGAATTACATATGAACTAGCAGGGTACCCGTGCGATGCGGCGGCGGGTACCCTGAAATTAAAATTTTTGCGAGCAACGTTTTCTAGCTATATGCGTTTTGTGATAATAACTTTACAAATAGCGAGATTTTAAGTAAAAAAAAAAACTATTTCATACAAAAATTGTAGGGTGCACATGCGATAATTTTTAAAATATAAAAACGATACACGGTAATATTGTGAAGATAGTTAGAAAAGCCCAACCTCACAATTAATTCAACAAAATTTTCAGATTTAGCCCATACTAACTAAAAATTCGCAACCCAACTTTAAAAAATCCAGCAAGCCTATAATTATTATCTAATGTCCAACTCAAATCCACAACAAACCCTACACCTTTTAGAATATAAGTTCTTCATTATGGAAACCTAAACACACATCGCACATTCAAGGTCCCCATCCAACCTTCTCTCCATCCAAAAAAAAAAAACATGCAGTCACCAAATATCTCCTTCTCCAAAATAATACGCATATTCAATCTTTTCAACCTTATAACTCCTTAACAAACGAACACAACACGTCAAATAAATCCACCCTTATATCTCCATGGCAGTCACACACCTAAATAGCTCGTCTTCTTACATATCAAAAAAGCAGCATCATAATAACATTTCTTCCATCTCCTTATCACAAACACAGCATAAACCTTCTTTATTTCAACCGTAACCGAAGCACACTATGTTCGTCAAGATCTCATTAAAGAGGTCTTGGGTAGGTTGTTTGTTTATTGTCCTCTTATTACTTTCAAGATCTATGATGGTTTACTCTTATACTCTTGTTTTAACAAACAAATTTATGAGTATTAAAGAGAAGACTGAGATTGTTCTTTCTTTGTAATTTTCAGGTCTCTTTCACTTAACTTTTTTTTTTTTTTTTTTCTTTTTTCTTTCTTCATTTTGACTACTGGATTTTAGATTTATGTTTTGAAAGGTTAATATTTTGGAAGCTTAATTTGATTGTACATTGCAGTAAAATGGTTGTGTATTTTAGTGAGAGGGTAAATTAAATAGTGTATTAATTATATGTGTTGGATAATACTTTTTTAGTTATCTTTGTGCTCTAAATAGTTGTAAACAATGCTTGATAATTTGTATTTTTTTTATATAGGGGTATTTTAATGACTACCATTTAATAGCATTAATGTTGTTTGATAGAATTTTGGTCTTAAAATGACACCCCGCTTGTTTTTGTTGTACAATATGCTTTATTTTTTGTTAGTCTAAAAATTGGGTGCATTAAAGTGTTGTAAATCATGCTTTATTTCTTGTAAGTCTGAATTTTAAGACTAAGATGAGAGAGATTCATCCCTACATTATATGTAGTCTATTGAAATACATATGTTCTATCCATGAAATCATATTACCAGTATCCATGAGTGTTTGCCAAACCTATACAAATTAAACACATTTTTTTTAAGTCGGTTGTTGAATAAGAAGCTCAAATGTTGCAATGTCCAGGAGTTTTTTTAAAAAAAAGAAAAATTTTAAAAGTACTCACTTCAGAGCATTACCAATGCAAACAAAATTTAAGCATTTATTTTTACATTTAAATGCAAAACTGCATAAGCCTTTTTTAAAAATAAGCAGCAAAAATGACCAATGCAGTTAGTTTAGAAGTAAACAATAATGTTACACATGAACCACTTATCGAGCAATTGTCAAACCTATCTACTTTAAAGAAAATTGAATTTCAGCTATAATTTTGGTAGTGGCTCCGATTCTCAAAGCTCATGCGAAGATGCTACTTATTGAACTATTGTCATGAATAAGCCAAATAGTCTCACTCAAAAGGTTTGCTACCGATAGAACAGTCAGCTGCGGGAAGTAATGTTGTTCCTTCAAAGAAATTATGATCCTTTCATATTGGATTAGAGTCTTGGATATCAATGTTGCTCTGTTTACATTAACTTAATTCATGCTGTTTTAATCTAAACGTTACTTAATCCACTTGTTAAGGTTCATGAACAAAGAGTCAATATGTCCGAGTGGTTAAGGAGACAGACTTGAAATCTGTTGGGCTTCGCCCGCGCAGGTTCGAACCCTGCTGTTGACGTTATTCTTTTTCTATTTTCCTTTTTTCTTTTCATGTTCAAATTTACATAAAATGATTTTTAAACTTTAAATTATCCTACTTTTTTTTTAAGCCTATTTTCTTATCTTAAAGCATAAATGAAATCCATAAATAGAGCACAACTTTGATGTTTTCATATACAGATCCATGAACTAATACTACCACTCGCCATGAATGTGATCTTAGACCAGATCAGGCAAACCTGAAACTGATACTGTATAACCCATGAAAAGGAATGGTAAAATCAGTTCTAACACTATGTTCATATTGTGTTGTCAAATAATCGCCTGTTCTTTATCTGAGTAAGTTGTGAACAGTCTGACGCTACTGCATTATTTTGTGAAACACACTTGCCAACCTAGAAAATCATCTATCCAAGGAAAGTAAGATAAACAAATTACATCAAAGCATTCAAAAATGTTGCAGTTTCAAGAATAATTAGAAGCCAAAAAAAATAAATTATACCCCACTTCAAAGCTTAACCAATGCAAACAGTATCTAAAAGAATAAGTAGTTCCATAAAATATGCAGCAAAATTGACCAATACATTCGGTTTATAAGTAAACAACAATGTTACACCAGAACCACTTATTGTTAAACCTATCTACTTATAAGAAAATTGGATTTCAGATATAATTTTGGTAGTGGCACTTCCGATTTTCAAAGCTCATGTGTAGCTGCTACTTACAGAGCTATCATCGTGAACACGCCAAATGGTCTCACCCAAAAGATTTGCTACCGAAAGAACAGTCAGTTGTGGGAAGTAATGTTGTTCCTTTTAAGGAATTGTGTTAGTAACAATCACTTCTTGGAAAAGACCGCTTGACAACCTCAATTGCAGGGGACTGTACAAAGAAGCACAAATATATTAGTTACATTAAGATGAAATTCCGAGACAACAAAATTCATTTGGCATGTTAGAGTGTAACTTGAACTGATAAACCTTTTTTTCCAATTGTGGGTCATTAGAATCAATGATAAGCATGTGATCTACCAGAATACACCATGTAGTAAAGCATAGTTCCTAAAAAATAATACGCAATCTGTTAATGTTATAAATTTATAACGATCGATGTGGAGCTATAATGCAAACACAATCAATTATAAAACAGTTACAGTATAATATATTTTGTTGTTGCCAAGATAGCCTTTGGGGGTATGCTTAAGAGATTAGGACATAGCATAATTATTTATACTTTAACCACATAACTTTATAAAGGTTTAGCAGAAAAACGTGCGATTCTCCATGTTTGGTTCATGATTCTTACGACTCACCAGCAGTGTCGATCATCTCGTCTACCAATCTACCTTCACAGCAACCTTTCCCATAACACCACCAATCAGATTCATTACCTGAAAGTACATGTAGAGTGTTTGGAAATGAGGACAAAAAAGCGGTTGACAACTTGACATACAATTCGATGCAGACCATATAGTTTCAAAGACTACCTTGGCTACGTTGTGTCCATGACGCCTTTTGTCAACAATTGCATCAGATAACTTTTTGGGAAAAGCACGTGCTATAGCAACTCCACCAACGTGGGAGACACCACTACCAAATCACTGGAGCAAATTGACTTGCTGGCAAGAATAACAGGCTTGTGGAACAAAAGGAAAAAAATTATTTTCAGCCAAAAAAGTAAACAACTTTTAAACATTTTACGATGTTAAAACATGAAATAATTACCTGACAGTAGACATGGAATATCAAAGTAACTCATTGACTGTCCAGAATGAAGATCACAAGCAAGAACACGATATGCTCCTGCTGCTGTAATGACGTTTGCTGTAAGCTTGGCAGCAATAGATTCACGCCCTTGAGTCTGAACCAGTGAATTATATATTAGCAGAACATACATACATAAACTATTAAAGCATATTTGAGCTAACCTTTCTATCAGCTCTAGCATACCGATAACCGCGGTGATGTTCTTTGTTTCGACAAGCGTCAATTGTTATTATAAGCTCCATGATATTCTCATTTGCATCAGATACACATCACAACCTCTTACACTCTCTTGCAGCTGTCAAAAAATAAATAACTTACGCCAAGCTGTCAAAAAGAAAAAGCAAATTAGGGTTCAGACTGAGTATGAAAAAACAGTTGAGAAAAAAATTTGGACCATTTCTGGATTTGTGCGTGTCATCCTTGCGCAGGGGCCATGCTAATCTTCTCTGTATCATTCCAATTTTATTGGATGTCCCCGAAGGGACGAACATAGCCGTTTAGAGGTGGTATATATACTAGTGATAACTTTTAGTTTGATACATGGGATTGTGGTGATGAGTCACCTCCATTGTGCCCAGGCTTATAGTAAAGTAAAATATAAATATATTTTTTATTTTTCAAAGTCTTTTCTTTCCCTCTTTGACCTTAATTATTTTTTTTCGTATTATCTAATACTTGGTGAAAAGTATACTAATGAAAATGTATTTAAAACACAAGCTCATTTATATATTTTACATCAAGTATTATATAACACGAAGAAAAAAAATTATGGTCAAAGTTACAAGAAAAAAACTTTGAAAATGTCAAAATGGACTTATATTTTGGGACGGAGCGAGTATTATTTTGATTCGGTGACTTGTACTTTCTGGATGGCAAAAGTTTTAGTCTATCATATTTCATAAATTTTGTAGTGTAATTAGTAGTGAAAGTTTGGTGCTTAGAGACGGTCAAGTGCGGCTTAGAACAATGGCAGCAGTACTTTAACATAATTCATAGGCTTTGTCTTTCATGCCTATCCTTCTTTTTGGAATAGGTTTTGGCAATCCATGTTGTGGCTAATATATGTTCTACTGGTTATACATATGGTTAATAACTTTAAAACCTTGACTTTTGTTTTAGAGACTGGGCTCTTACATCGTTTTAATGTGTGACTAGTATTTTGGTTGTAGTCGACATATGACTTCAATCATATTTTCATAGAACATATCTCATTTGCTTTATATTCTTATACTTGATTTTTTTGTGAAATGAAATGAAATGTGCTTGAGTAGATGAAATGATTAAAGAATTTCACAAGTGTCTTGTGTAATAATCATTGAACCTGTTATGGTAGTCAAACAATGTATTGTGTATTAATCATTGATTTAGGTCTTCCGGTTGTAACACATATAAATAGACAAACTACCATGATGTGTATTTGTGAAGCTCGTTTATATTCTCATGTAACAGGTCAGCAAATTGTATGACTCATTACTATTGAAGAGTTTATGGCTGATAGATTTGGTATAAAGATTATAGTATAGATATGTGAGGTAAGGTTATATGTTATTTTCATGTATCTTGATGAACCCATTCAGGATTCATTGTTGTGTTGTAGTTACGAAACTCTTGTGCCCTTTTTGTTTAGAGTTGTACAATATTCATTCTGATACAAATGTATGCTTCACCCTTGACGTAGTCCTCACATATGTGCTTCAAAATAGTGCATAATATATGTTTCGAGTTAATTAGTATTGATCATGAAAAGTTTTGTACTTATTGACGGTCAAGTGTTGTTTTGGATAAATGCCAGTATGGTTGGTTTGGGTTGAGCTGACTCCTGAACACTTTAGCTGTCTTTTCTTGTTGAGTTCATGCAAATGATTCTTGTTGTAAATTTGATACGTGTAATCTATGGTACACCGTACACGTACACCCAAACCAGCATATTTCGATATAAGTAGGTATAATTTGCCACCACTATGGAATTCCCTTTTATATATAGAATTTATGGAAACTTTCATTAACTTGAAACATTAAGCTTAGTGCCCATTTTATTGGGTTTCCTAACATACGCATTTTCTCAAGAGTTGCTATGTGATAATAACACGTGCTATCGTCATAAAAAAGAAACATGTCTATCTACTTTATTACATGAGCAGTTTTTGAACTTCATTATGGTGATCCATTTTCATCATATTTTATTTCATAGCATAGCAATGTCTGGATTTGCATAACGGCAAGAAAAGGGTGCTCTACCGTAGTGGAGGGATTGGTTTTGTGAGCTTTTGTGTGTCTGCAATTTTCTCTGTGGTTTCTTAGACACCGCAGTATGGAAAATAACGGGTGTAAGATCGCATTGTGTTGCTGCTGTTGGTTTCTAGCAAATGTCGGGAGCCTAGTGATGTTAGTCTTTAGGAGTTTTTGTTTAGGTGTCTATTGTTGTATATGCCTGTAAGATGTTTTAATCAATAAAATGCTTGTTATATAGTATAATTTTAAAAAAAAATAGCAATGTCATTTGTCGTTTATTGTAAAATTTATCACAAATGACTAAAAGTAAAACATTTCCAAACTTTAATTTGGTTTTTAATACAAGATTGAAACTGACAATTGTCAGGTGATTTTCCAACAAATAAGTTACAGTGAAAGAAGTCTCCATGTTTGTAGGAGTGTAACAGGGGGGAAAGATACGGGTCGATTTCTATATTCCAAACTTGCAATGCTCTATTTTCTCCCCTTTTGTTGAGTCCTTTGATATTCTTCATTAAGGTACAGCCTTTTTTTTAACAATCTTTTATCCTGAAATTATGTCAAATTATAAGCAAATAGACAGATTCTATTTGGAAAAAGTCTTGGATTCGTTGTAGACGAATCTTTATCTTGAAATTGCGCATGACCTATAGGAATGATGTTTGTTTTTTAGGATATGCGTATATTCAAATTTTACAATTCATTATTATCAGATGAAACTCCTCTGTTTCCTCTGTTTCCCCTGTTACAATCTCAACTTCATAGGATATACATATTTTAAAATGTGGGTTGTGCTTGAATTCTTGTTATATCAAACCAAAGGGTGCATGATTCATAATTTTATTAGGCTGTATGTATATTAATATGTTGTTTACAGGGGTGATAAACAGTTACACATGGAGATCTGATTTTTTTTCCAGCATAGTGTTATTAATTGTTAGGGCCGGAAAAGGTTTATCTTAAACATATGGCTCCGGCCCCAGAGGCTGCTCCGGCCCCTAAAACCCCATCCCCTGACTCCACCCCGGAAACACCATCTGATGATTATTCTTCATCACCACCACCACCACCTTCGGCCTCTCCTCCACCGCCACCTGTTTCTAGACCACCACCTCCAAAAAAATATTCACCGCCACCACCATCAACTCCTAACAAAGAATATTCACCGCCTCCACCCATCATAGCCCCTCCACAAGAACCACCTCCCAACATTCGTCCTAGTCATGGTAATGATTCTAACAAAGGTCCCACCAACAAGCTGCCCAACTCATCAAGCCGAAAATCAGCCCCTAGACCATCACCTGACACAGATGTATCAAATTCTAGTACAAACGATATCCCGATACTCATAGGTGGTATAGCCGTTGCCATTGTGGTGTTTCTTGCTCTCTTTATTGTTTGTATTCTTTGTAACAGAAAAAAGAAAAAACCTTACTATATACCTGAAGAAGCCCCGGGAGTAAATGCTAGTGGACCCTACTACAATGGTAAACCAGACCATGTGGTCAAATTCAGTAATGAATCCTCAGGGCCAACAATGTCAGTGGCGTCCCCAAATATGCCGTTAGCATTTAGTAAAAGCCAATTTTCATATGATGAATTAGAAACTGCTACCGGAGGGTTCACACAATACAACCTATTGGGTCAAGGGGGGTTCGGATATGTGCATAAAGGGGTGTTGCCAAACGGAGAAGAGGTTGCTGTAAAGAGCTTAAAAGCGGGAAGTGGTCAAGGTGAACGAGAGTTTCAAGCGGAGGTTGAGATTATTAGTAGAGTCCACCATCGTTATTTGGTTTCATTGGTTGGGTATTGTATTAGTGATATGCAGAGAATGCTTGTGTACGAGTATGTTCCTAATAATACATTGGAGTTTCATCTTCATGGTGAGTTTTACTCTTTGACCTCGAAATTGATACGCGTTGACTAAATCAAAACGGTACTAGTTACACAAAAGATAATTTTATGTTTTTGTAGGAATTATTCATGCATGGTCAGAATGCATCATGAATCGAAATTTTATTTGTAGGAAAGAGTCAAGTGGTTATGGATTGGCAAACTAGAATGCGTATTGCACTTGGGTCTGCGAAAGGACTTGCTTACCTCCATGAAGATTGTATGACTTTTAACCTATTTGACCTATTTTAAATATAAAACAGCCCAAATCGACCCATTTTATACATAAATGGGTTGAAGCTGACTCTATTATATACACTAAACATATTTAGAAAACTTGTAGGCCATCCTCGGATCATCCATCGGGACATCAAATCTGCTAACATTCTCCTTGATAATGACTTTGAAGCAAAGGTAAGTGTTCATAAGATTATAACTTTTAAGGCCTCTTTTAAGTTCATATGAGCATATTATTGTTGAAATGTAATGAACTCAGGTTGCTGATTTTGGACTCGCTAGACTAACATCTGAGAATGACACTCATGTGTCAACTCGTGTGATGGGAACTTTCGGGTAACTATTTGATTCTTCAGAAAGATCAGTTTTACATGTAACTTCTTGTTTCTGCAAATAATTTTCTTCAGTCTATTGAATTAATAATAGGTACTTGGCTCCAGAGTATGCTTCAAGCGGGAAACTATCAGATAAATCTGATGTTTTCTCATTCGGGGTCATGTTGTTGGAGATCGTGACTGGAAGGAAGCCGATTGATCCCACAACTGAGTACATGGATGAAAGTTTGGTAGATTGGGTTCGTAACTAAACGTTTCCAACTTTAACTCTGATAATGGTTTTATATGAGAGTGTAAATGATTTGTTTTGTTACTTTATGAAATCAAAAAACAGGCAAGGCCGCTCATTGCCAAAGCCAAGGAAGATGGAGACTACAGTGAGCTTGTGGACCCACGTTTGAAAGATAACTATGATCACAACGAGATGGCACTAATGGCTTCTTGTGCCTCGGCTGCTGTCCGTCATTCTGCTAAGAGGCGACCTAAGATGAGCCAGGTTAGTTCTTTGTAGCTTGTAGGTCAACCTGAGTGAACATATTAACTAATATGTACGTATTTCACTTGAAAAACTAGATTGTAAGAGCGTTGGAAGGGAATGCATCTTTAGAAAGTTTGGATGAGAAAGCAAGAGATGGGTCCACATTAAACATAAGCGAAACAAGAGCCTACGACACAATGGCCTACAATGATGACATGATGAAGTTCAAGAAAATGGTGATGTCGAGTGAAGAATATTCAAGTAGTGAGATGGGTAGTTCAGGACCATACCGATAATTATAGTTAGTTTATATTTTACACATTGTCAAGGACTCGAGCTTAGAAATAGTTATTAGGTTGATTTTTCAACTTGACGTTAAAGTACCATTTGCAGTTGGGAAATTCTCTCTCGAAGGAATCAAGTAAGTTGGATCCTTTGCTCGCATAAACACACGCATACATATGGTCTCTTGACATTGACAACATGCATTTACACAATGACGTACTTCTTATTTTATCATTATAGCTTGGTGAAAATTTTGCTGATACATACAGAACTCATGGTGAAATCCATTCAGTCACTCATACTAGCAGAGCCTGTTTGGTGACTTGTGATTACGTACCATGCTCTGATGAACTTCACGTTGATGTGAAGCTGTGCTCATGACCTGTTGTCGAGAACATATAAGCTTATGTTCCAAATGCCGTCAGTAACTTCAAGTGCTTGAACATTGGTAATGTCTTGCCATGGGTTAGAAACAAGTCAACAACTTTTTCGTTCCTGGTATTAGATCAAAGGTACTTTAAAGTTGCGCAAGATGCCAAAAGCTAGTTTATTAGATCAAAGTTACTTCATATTGTTCAAGTGGTCTGAGTTGAAGATGTGTCTTTGCTAACTATTTAATCTCTAAAAGTGAAGGATCTTTAGCCTATCTCTCCATTCCTTGAGAAAGTGAATTTATTAATTACGGGTTGATAGAATTGTCCAAGAAATTTAGCGGGGGCTTACCACCAACCCATACACCCACTCCAAAGGGGTCTTTGCTGGTTAAAGTTCAAACCATCGTAACATTGTTTAACCTAATTTAAGCTCGTGTTATGCACTACAGTAGCCACAACTGCTATTGTCTTACTGTGTTCAAGAACTATGTGTGACGATAGGTACTCAATCCCAAGGGAGGTAGCATACAGTTACGACGTATAAGTTGTGATGTTGTCTTTAACACAATTGAAAAAACTATCTTAATCACCAAGGATATAATGGTAAAGTTGGCCAACACCCCCGGCGACTATCAAAACTAAAATGTGAAACTCTCAAGTAGTCAAGTTCAAACTATATTTGGTGCAAATAAACATTTCAATGTGGCCACAGCAACCTTTGCATGGTTTGAACATGTGTAACCAGTGACGGAACCGGGGGTGTCCCGGGACATGGATTTTTGTGGCGTAGTGTTAATTTTGTTAAAAAAAAACTCGATTTTTCTTAAATGCACCTTGTCCCTAAAAGTTGTGTTTGTAATATTGTTTAGTTTATTCTAAGTGCACCTAACGATTAGCTTAAACCTAATCGACTAGCTGGCCAAAATGTTATAAACCAAAGTTATAGGTGTGACGAATCAGTTTGAACATTCCAGCGGTTAAGACCATTTTCCTTTATAAACCAATTTTGTTTTCAGTTTTAGTTAGTTTTCGTCAAGCTGTAATCACTCTTTCTCTCCTTTGTAATCACTTAACTCAATTCATGAATAAGACACCAATTCAACCAATTCAATTTCGTGAATCATTCTCAATAACAATTCGTCTAATTGTATTGTTTAAAACTGAATTTCATTTCTTAAGTGATTTCAAATTCAGTGTGTTGCAGAAAAAAAATGCCATATTCATAGTAGAAAAAGATCTGATGTATCTATACACCCATAAGTCTTTCTAACATCGAGTACATTTATCAGTATTTACATTTTACCTCTTCTACTCAATTATTCTATTTATTTTATAATACTATAAGATTAGGCCCTCTAATTTATTGTGGAGGCGTCAAGATTGCATAGAGTACAAGTTACCTAATGCTCGGAATTAAATACAAAAAATAGAGTTTCATTATGCGGAGGCTTCATGCGTAAGTACCTTGATTTAATGTTCATGCTTAAGTGGTTAGTACATATGAGCTATATTTAGTGTTTCAAATGTAAATGATTGAAACCATACGAAGTGTTGCTAGCCTTTATTTTCATTTAATCATTTGCTCCTTTCATTTGCCTTCAAATAAATGTACAAACCCTTGAACCACCATCATTGAATACTATAAATAACACCATTTGGTCTTTGTTACTGATGTGTGTGTGTGTGTGTGAAACTTTAATTTGTGTGTAGTTTGATGATTTTTTATGAATCACATGTTTGTTGTTAGTTTATTATTATTTGTGTGTAAATTCAGTGCAACACCAACTAACCAATTTCCTTTTGATCTTTACTTTTTGTTTCTAGGCACATGATGAGAATGAAATGGATCGCATGCTAGCAATTGATGGCATTGAACTCATTGGCATCAATAACCGTAACCTTGGTATGTACCCCATCTGTTTTTATGGCTCAAGATCTGTGAATTAACAAGCTTGCTAATTAGATAAATAGTTTTGAAATAGATATTGACATGATCATATTTTTCAGTCAATAGTTTTTCCATATTTTTTCTTATAGTGTGATAAAGTTCTTTTTGGTGTAGCTTCTCACCTATGGAATTGAATTTAGTTGGTTAATGTAAAATTTCTCCGTCCAATGAAAGTGTACTATCCATATTAATGTTACGTGCAATGGTTTATGTAGAAATATTTACTTGATTAACGCAAGGGGGTATACGTGCAAAGGTAAGCAAATGGTTAACTTGCTTGCATGTGAAGTCGGTTGATAGTCCAGCTTTGAAGTTTATGGAAGACAAATGGATGTGTTGTTGCCTGAGAAGGAACCGAGGGTTAGATCTGCTAACCTATTTTAAAATTTTGGGTTGGTTAGTAGTTTATTAATGTTATTATTGCAGGTATTGATAAGTGGTTAGTGACGCTAACGGGGTATATCAAGATGTTGATAACAAAACAAAGTGGAAGATGGAGACGGAGTGGATAATATCTCCACATTTATGAAAGAACTGTCAAAAAATTAGGCATGCAAGATAATGAAAATCATATGTAAACAAGGTTTATAATTAGTGTGACAAAGCTTTGATGAATATTAATGGTGGCTTGAATCTTGCTTTTATTTTATTTTTCCTTCTACTTAAGCAGTTTAAGAGGTTGCAATGTATCCACCCCATGACATTAGAAATAATACAAAATCAAAGTTGAATTGATGAAAAGTATAACTAGACAAAATTAATATTTTGAGAATTTATTTTAATCTACGTTATTTTATAGGGATTTGAGGGTCTCTTTACCAATGGTTACTATATTGTATTAATTGAAGTTCACAAATTATTTGTTTTAATTTTGATCTTACAAATATGTATAAAATTTGATGTTGTTATTAATGAAAAGATGAGTTTTGGAATGTTTGTAGGGACATGAAAGTGAGAATGTGTCGTAATTAGTGGGAAGGGGTAATCTTAGGCTCCATTTTTTGTATCGAATTCATTTTAATGTGGAGTAATCAAGATACTCAAGATGGAGTCCCATTGCATATAGTACAAGATAGCTAATACTCGAAATTCAATGCAACCTCATAATAACTATACAATCATGAAAGGAGATGAAGTGCAAGGGTTGCCCGAATTGATCACATGGCATTTAGTATAGAATTAAAGTCGGCTAGATGAAGTGCAAGGGTTGCGAAAGGTTGCAAGAATAATTAATGATATAACCTAATTCATGCCTATATAAACCGGCCAAAATCACATTTAGTATGTACAGATTCACACATCTTTTAGATCTTTGATTGTTGGTAGCGGTATGTAAATTCTCTTTTGCAACATTTAGGACATGATTCACACATCTTTTAGATCTTTGTAATTAACCCGGCCTTCTTTTTTTCTTAATTTAGTTATCATACGCAGGTACCATGCAACTCACACAAGATAATGCATGCTCAGATAAATGGAACCAAAGACTGGGATACCAACTATTTTCTTTGTTTCATACATATTTAGGTGATCGTTATAGATAAGCATATATATAGATATATGTATTATGTTAATGCATTTTCATATACAAGTAATTTATGTGCGTTTTCTATTGATGTAGCTCACATGTGCGAATTGATTCAAGAAAATGTACACGAGCATGTATGTAAAGCAACATTTAAATGGTTAAATGATACTTTTTAGTGTGATTAGTTTATGTAAGTAGTTGCTTTCGAATGCTCTTTGAGAAATATTAGAATGAATTTATTGTGTGCAATTGAATTATTATTGAAAAGAAGAAGGTTCGCGCATCGCAAAGTGTTTTCTTTTTCTATATGTAGAATCATTAGTAAGAAACCAATATTGACGCCCATTAAATGAGTTTGCCATAATAGCAAAATACAACATATTAAAAATATCACATTGAGTAACGAATAGAAAGGAAAAAATACATAATTTTGACTTAAAGCCATTTGTAAATTATAATATCAAATAAAAAAGTTGAGTTTTAAACATAAGCAAAAGTTCAAACTTTTATCGAAAAACAAAACCAGTGCATTTAATGTGAAGTATATACAACATCAAGATGGAAGTGCAAGGCTTGCCGGAATTGATCACATGATATTTAGTAATTAGTAGAGAATTAAAAGTTGGTTATTGATTGAGATGAAGTTGAAAAGGTTGCAAGAATAATTGATAATTTAACCTAATGCAATATATATAGATATATGTATTATGTTAATGCATTTTCATATACAAGTAATTTATGTGTGTTTTCTATTGATGTAGCTCACATGTGTGAATTGATTCAAGAAAATGTGCACGAGCATATATGTAAAGCAACATTTAAATGGTTAAATGATATTTTTTAGCGTGATTAGTATATGTAAGCATGCAACTTGAATAATGAATATAAAAGGAAAAGTACATAATTTTTGCTCGAACCCATTTGTAAATTAAAAAAATTAAGTTTAAGACATAATAGTGGAGTCCAAAAGGTTTTAGGAATTATTAATAGTGTATTAATTAATATTCATTTGGTTAGCTATTTGGAATTGAGTTTATTGATAAAATTTATTAATATTAGTTAGACTTCAATGTTAATTTCCAATGAAATTAGTTGTACAATAAAATGAGATGAAGCTAACTTTAGTTTTTAATCATAAACTTTATAAATAAATACTAATATGTTATAAAAATATTAAATATAAAAATCACCAAACAACTAATGGCATACTTACAACAGATGTAATACAATCATAACTTACGAACCTAATAAAAAAAATAATTAATGCAAATTACACTATAACAAATAAGAAAAAGTCAGTGTGCTTCGTATTACCATGCAAAAATCATATAATGCAAAATTATTGTTGGGTTACGTAATAGGCCAAAACAATCAAAGGAAATTACATCAAGCGTATGATAATTTAATAATGACAACCCCATTTAGAAAATATAAAGACCAAAAAACCAAAACAATATCAACCATTTTTATATTTTTAAACAACAAAATAAAAATGTTTCATACAACATACTAAACTAAAAATACAAATTCACTCGACAATACACAAAAACAATACGCGCAATTAACAATTAGATTAAAAGCCTGTGCGTAGCACGGGTTCTGCATGCCTCGTTTATTTTATGATACATTAAAGCACGAGGTGTGGGTCGTTACTCATGTTATATGTATTCATGTTATCCCATTGCGTGTGCTATGTTTTCTTTTTAATTTTTTCGAACTTTTTTTTGTGAAAAAGAATTACGGGTCCCACTACACATATAACACCAAAGTTATCATTCTTCGTGTTTTTATAGATGTCAAGTTAGACTGCTGAGGAGAACTGATTTACATACTCACCACAATAAAAGTTTATATACTGATGGATAAATCTGAGTCACTCAACTTTTTACAAAGAAAAGTGAGAGATTAATTCACATTTTGAATTAAAAATGTAATTACACCCATGTTTTAAAAAATTAAATATCTTTTATACCGCTAATAGTTAAACAAATTTATATTTTTACTTAAATGACCACTTTCATATCGCTTTTTTTTAAGAGAGTACGGCTCATGATACATAGACCTAAAAACACGTCTTATTTTACAACTAATCATTTAATTAAAAATATTAATTGATCTCAAATGGCTAAAAATTGTCCTTGATAAATAAGCTTTTATTTATATTTGTAGATAATCACTAAGGATGCTCGCAGTGCACCAGAAAAAATCGGTCGGTCGACCCATTTGACCGATATCAACATCGGTCGACACCAATGTGGTGTCTAAGGCAAACATCGGTCGAGTTTGTGAGAAAAAGAGAATCGGTCGATTTTATGACCGAGTTTGGTTTGTGTTTATTACCGTTTGTGTTAAAAAAAAAAAAAAAAAAAAAAAAAAAAAAAAAAAAAAAATTTTTTTTTTAAACTTTACCACTTTTACAATCTTATAAATACTAACCTCAAACACACTTCTAAACACACAATTTCAAACAACATTTCTATCAATACCTTCAAACACATTCTTTTAATTATGTCTTACGAGCTATTATTTGGTTCTTCTTCTTCCGACGATGATGAAATTATGAGTGAGTTTACGGAGTTTGCTTGGAACGTTTACCAAGCATCACAGCCAAAAGTTCCACGAAGGTGCATACGTAGGGATCATTCGGGTGCTCATAATCGTTTAGTGGCGGCATACTTCTCCGAAAACCCGCAGTTCGACGAAAGAACATTCTCTCGGCGATTCCGAATGAGCCGAGAACTTTTCACACAAATTGTTCGAGAGGTAACCGATTATTCTCCTTATTTTCAACAAACTCCTGATTGTAGGGGCATGCCTGGTATTAGCCCATTGGTCAAGTGTACTGCGGCCATTTGTCAATTGGGATACGCGGTCGTTCCTGATTCTCTTGACGAGAATCTAGCAGTGGCTGCAACAACATCCCGTGATTGTCTCCGTAAGTTTTGCAATGTTATCATGGAGTTATATGGTGCTGAGTATTTGCGAAAGCCCACGTATACTGACCTTGAAAGATTATATGCTCATCACGAGCATAAGCATGGGTTTCCTGGGATGATGGGAAGCATTGATTGTACAAGTTGGGAGTGGGAGAATTGCCCAAATGGTTTGGGAGTGGGAGAATTGGCCAAATAGTTTGAGAGGTCAATATCGAGGGTTGTATAAAAAGGATCTCAAGATATTATATATACATGTATCATATTACATAATATGATCATTCGACACAAGCAGCGGACGATATGTCCTACATGGTTCGAAAATGAGGGCCATCGTGATCACGATCCCTTAAGAACGCATGAAGAATCGTTAGTAGTTACTCAGGAGCTTATGGACTCGTCAACCCATCTAAACTTAAAATCTGATTTGATCGAACACATTTGGAGAAATCGTAGAAATTAAGTCAATCAAGGGAATGAAGACGAAGACGATAGTGATGATGACGACGATGAATAATTTTTGTAATGTTTTTAATGTTATTTGAATAATTTACGTAATGTTTTTAATGTTTAATTGAATAATATATGTAATGTTTTTATTTTTAATGAATTTTAAGTTTTTTTTTTTAAATGTTTGAAAAAAAAAAAAAAAAAATGTTTGAAAAAAAAAAAAAAAAAAAAAAAGGTCAGGCACATTAGGCTGGGCCGGGCTTATAAAAAAGGCGAAAGCAGGTCGCTCAACTCAGTAATGAAAACCCTCAAATCCTCCTCAATTCATTAGCCGCAAATTTATAAAAATCAAATAAACCTGTGATCCGATCTCTGAATATGGGCGATTACAACGATGCGTTCCTGCGTAATAATAACGCAGCTCTTCAAGCTCGTACAAAGCAACAGAACCGTGCTAATCTTATGCAAATGAAGCTGGTATTTATCTATTTTTACCGTTAGTTGTAATTACATATATTATTGAATTTATAGCTGCTGATTGTAGCTCTTAGGGTTAGGGTTAGGGTTCTGATTGAGATTTTATATATATGAATTAGATTTTAAGTATAGTAATTGATTATGATTAGGTTAGGTTAAAATTGAATTTGATTGTTACTGTTAGCGATTAGTATGATTAAAGTTGAGATATAGGTGAATTTAAATGTTACTGTTAGCGGATAATATAGGCGTTTTGTTGGTGATTGTAGACAGGGCTTGAGAATTGATAGTTACAGAGTTCTTTAACTTGTTAGGGCTAATGTATGTGAATGAATACTTGATTATGATTTGATGTGAGTGATATAGACAGAGGTTAAAATTGTTAATTCTAGTGGTTAATTAGCTGGTGAATGTAGTTACGGCTCCGATTGAGCATTTATATTTACTTAACAAGTTATGCTAGGATATGGTGTGAGGTTGAAACTATATGAATTAGCTTGCATACGCAATCTCGAGTCTGATTGTACGATTGGAAATGGTTACTTATTCTAGATTTTAGAGTTAACACTCAATTATTGGGTATAAATACTTGATTATGATTTTGGATATATCGTGTATGACAGATTGGGCAGAGTCATCCAACAGGGTTAACGAATAATCTATTAAAGCTATTTGAGCCGCGGCCTCCGTTGGAGTATAAGCCACCACCCGAGAAGACAAAATGTCTACCATACACAGGTATTAATATATCTTCTGATGTTTTACAATCGTCTTTTTCTGTTATGTTTGATGAAGCATATTATACCGGAAGATCTAATTTTGTTGCTTCTGTTTGCATTTGAAAGGGATGGCCCAGTTTGTTAGCAAGTTTGCTGAACCTGCTGATCCTGAGTATGCTCCGCCTGTTGTAAAGGGTGAAACTCCTGTAAGATTCTTTCATTAGTGAATTATATATTGGCAGATACGTGATTTGTCTTTTGGTTATTTTACTTTTGTTTGCTAATCATCACCTGTAATTATGTAAAGCCGTAAAGTTGACTATATAGACTTTGTAGATTGTAAGGCTTGATTTTCCAATCATCAATAAGCAACTTTTTCTTTAATTCAAATGATCGTCAAACATTTTTTTGGAAGTATGGAAGATGGTCTTAAAATTTGATTTGGCAGTTGTAGGATTTGCAGTTTGATTTTTATAGTTATTAATTTTTTTTGTTGATCCATTTTGTGACTCAGGGCCAAAAGAGGGCCAGGATTCACCAGTTACGGCTTGAAGAAGGTGCAAGAAAGGCTGCAGAGGAGCTTGAAAAATGTAAGAAGGCTTATATCTTTTTCTGTTTGAGTTCATAGATTTTTAAACGGTATTGATAATTGGAATACCGGTGGCATATCGCTAATGCATGTTTGTTTATGCAGATGATCCGAACAATGACCCAAACATATCTGGAGATCCTTACAAGACGCTGTTTGTTGCCAGACTTGTAAGTAATACAGTCTTTTGCATTGTTTGCTTAGAGACTAAATGTTTTATTGAAAGATTTAATAACACGGTGTTCTTTTACTTTCAGAACTACGAGACAACGGAGAGCAAAATTAAAAGGGAGTTTGAGGCATATGGTCCCATCAAACGGGTAGGTTTTGTAGAGTACCTTGAAAAAGGGCTCAAGGTTATAGCCTTTTGTTCGGTAAGAGGTTTGGTTTTGTGGTATGCGGACAACATCATCTTTTTCATGTTGTCCTCATAAAATGTTTCTGAAATGAAAATTTGAAGTTAAAAAAGAAAACTCAATGGCAAAGATTGCTGATGAGCGATTTTTTGTTGAAAATATTGCAGCAATCGTTTTGACAAATTTATCATATTGCTGTAACTAGATTATCTGGAAAATTTGCTATATTTATATAGACCTTTGAACTGTTAAATCAAAGATTTATCTTGGGGAAATATTAGTCACTTATAACTTTCAGCAGTCACAGCTTAATAATAATAACAATAATAAAATATAATAGTAATGGCCAATGACTATATATGTTGACACAAGTCTCGTCTGCTTACTGTGTCGCCTCTAAAATATTGGTTGCAACATATGATACGTGAAACAATGAAGGTGGATTATTGTAAGTGCAACTTTCCATTGTAAATGTGAATATGTGTAAGTGGTTAGCACAGATTGTAAATTGTGATGCTAGTATAAGATCTAACTGTCAATATGGTAAGTTTGATTTAAGTTGTATGTCTTCACTTGCTCTGGAATCTGGATAGTATATTGTGGAGGTACTTTGAAACCGGTAATTGTTCCTCAGGTATTATTGCCTATCCACCTACCCACACTTTTAGTTTGTTCCGATCTTTTTTATTTTCTCTTTGATTGCGTCACAAATTCAAGAATCCGGGTTTTGGGTATCTAGTAGCTTATAGCCATCATTCAGCTAGTAAGGCTCAAGGTAAAAGGTACTTTATGTTAGTAGCTTATAGCCATCATTCAGCTAGTAAGGTTCAAGGTAAAAGGTACTTTATGTTCCTCTTTTTCTACCGTATCCAACTTGAGCAGATGAATGATGCAATTTGCCTTTTCGCCTTATAATTCGGCAACAAATGGAGACTGTCAACTTTGGTAAAATGTACTGGGGGTGCATCTCTTTTCCCTTCTTTTTTAAGTTGCGTACTTGCGTTTCTTGCTACTGAAACTTTCTTTTCCATATAAAGGCCATCAAAAAATGTTTCAGAAGTTGAGAAGATTTTCTGGTATTTTATATACATATATCATATACTTTATAGTAATTTATTATTATGTTAGTCCCTGGTAAGGGGAGGGTAGTATGTTCAAGACTTGTAAGTTGGCCAAAGTTATTGTGCGACTCTAGCAGTGGTGGTGATGATGCATCTCGCCTTGGGAGCGTATTAATCAAAGGTGAGCACGGCTATTTAGGCGTAGTGCCTGTCTGCCGTGCATTAGGATTATATAAATTGCTAACCTTTTTAATGACACTGCACTTGCTAGGTTGGAGCAACATTGTCTAATACTACGTAATACTTTATTTAAGAAATATAGATTCTTTAAACTTTTACGCCTTCCGTTATTTATCTAACCCTTAAGCGTTTCAGGTTCGCTTGATTGCTGATAAAGACACAAACAAACCAAGAGGATATGCTTTCATAGAGTACATGCATACACGTGATATGAAAGGTTTTTGTTTTTCTCAACTCTTACTTTTGTTATATTTTCGTATGTCACTCTTATTTGCATATCTGATGGTTGATTTGTTCAATGAACAGCTGCATATAAACAAGCTGATGGGAGGAAGCTTGATAACAGAAGGGTGCTTGTGGATGTTGAACGTGGTAGAACTGTTCCTAATTGGCGACCCCGTAGACTTGGTGGTGGCCTTGGAACAACCAGGGTTGGAGGTGAAGAAGTTAACCAGAGGAACTCTGGGAGGTAAACTTTCTTTTTTCTATGAATTCAATGCAGCTCATGCTTGCATATTATGGACTAAATCCTGCCAATATATTCTATGGTAAATAAAAAAGCCAAGTTTTTAAAGGAGAATTAAAATGATTGAAGTTAACGTGAGATTTTTCAATGAGACGTGAAAGATCTTTTGTGTATTATCTGATATAGGTAAAAGATAGACAACACATTTCAAGTCTATATTTTTATGTTACTATGCAAGTATCCAGAATTTCAAATTCGACTGGAAGGGAATGGTTACCAGTTTGGTACTTATGTGGAGTGGGTTCTTATCCACATTTACCATCAATCAGTGCTGAAGTAAATCATTGCACTGCATCAGGGTTAGGTCTAGAATTGTTTGAAACAAACATGATGCATTGAATTCACATTAGACCCCTTGTACTTTTCTATAAACTGCTTGTTGAACCGATAAACTTTTCTTTAGTTTTTTGGATAAACTTTTATTTTGAAATTTCATCTTAGCCTTGGCCCTGGCTGAGTCTATACTTTTCTATTTAGATGTTTATACCACATTACTTAATTCTTTTGTTCTAAATTCGAACAAAATCTTGCATAAGCTAGTTCAAGATATGTATAAGCTAGTTTATGCAAAAACACTTTTGGCGACGTTCGACCACCTTTAGGCTAGCTCATTTACTTTTTTATATTATCCACTTATAACCCCCTATAGATAAACAAAACAGCACTTTTGGCGAATTCGTCGACCACCTTTAAGTAAATGAGCTGAAATTGGCACTTTGAATTTGCTGTATTGTTACACAATGTACTAATCAGCAAAAAAATTCTATGATGGTCAGAGAACAACCACAATCAGGGGGAACAGCTCGATCTGTAGAGCCAAGAGCTACTGAAGAACGAGACAGGTAATACTTCAATATTATATTCTTTCTCAAACCTCTTTATGATGTTAGTATATCAGATACTGATTATTGTAATAATTCAGAGACAGGGAGAAGTCTCGTGAAAGGGTAAAGGACAGAGAACGGGAAAAGTCTCGTGAGCGGTCTCATGACAAGCCAAGGGATCGGGAACACAGAGACGATAGGCACCGTGATCGTGATCGTGACAGGAAGTCAGATAGGGGTGATCGTGACCGTGATCGCCGTGACCGTGACCGTGACCGACACCGTGACCGGTCAGAACGTCGTGATCATAGTGACCGTGGCCGTGACCGCCATCGCGAGAAGGACAGGGACAAAGATCGGGATTACGAGGCGGGTGATGTTGAACCCATGGACCGTGTTCGTGGGCGGTCTCGTGATAAAGACTATGAATATGACCGAGTTGAAAGACATGGGGGTAGGCAAAAGAGCTATGACCCAGAGGAATGGTATGAGCAACCTGAACATGGGATTAGTAAGCGGGCTGACCCTGGTCGTGATCTGGGAGGCTACGACTACTACGAACCAGACCGTGATCAAGACCGCTATGACCATCAAGACCGTGATCACGATCGTTATGACCAGATGGATGAAGATAATTATGATCCAGCAAACATTGACCTACGCGACAAGGATCACGAGTATAGGCGCTCTGATAGGTCACTCTCACGCGAGTATCACGAGTACTGAACGGGTGTTCTCAAATTATAATATAACCGTTCCTGTCACTTTTAAGTTTTGCTGTATGTTTCCTAAATCTGGCATCGCACAATGGGTTTGTTTTTTTAAGAAGGGTGGATTGTTAGTTGTACTACTAATATGCAGTGAACTTGTTTTATGTTTTTTAGATATTGGCTGTCAAATGGTTTATGTTTTTTTTTTTCCTTCGCATAAACACTATCATGGTGGTTGCAAAATGAACGCAAGTATTATTATTGAGGTTGAACCAATATTATTCTCCTTTCGGTTACAAAATCTGCATGTATGGATAATGGATGTCTATTTTTCAATTTATTTTGTAAAAAGGCTATAATGAAGCGTGGATTTATTTAGCTTTTCTAGATTGGAACAGACGGACTTTACGAGTTTCAGAAAGAATCACGGATATCTTGATTTTGTAAAAGAAACCACACGCTCGTTTCAAAAAAGTAAATAGGTTTCGGAAGGTCAAAAAGATACGCTAGGTGCAGTGGCTTACAGCTCTTATATGCGTATTTTTGATACCGATAACGCCACCAACTGCACCGTTGGTAGCGTTAAATGTTCGTTATGGGTGTAGGGTGTTTTCGGATTTTTTTCTTACATTGTTAGTCTTTGAGATGTATAAAATTGGTATAAATGTATATAAAATTGGTAGAAATGCGTTTGTTTTAAAGAAAATGAAAAATTAGGACACACGTGCACTTATAACATGTTATAGCTGAGGAGAGTGTTTTTAGGTTATATACTTATATATTGTAGCAAATTAAAAATGTTATAGGGTAAAAGCTGATGTGACGTACGGATAACTCGCATTGCACCTAACACTCTAAGTTGTGTGCACTCTTTGTCAATATTGACAATGACAAAGCTTCACTTTTGCTTGACTTGCCGCGACACCTCCTCTCTAAGATGCAAGATTATGTACTGATATACGAGTAAATGGTGAGTCAGTATGAATGAATCTGTTTCCTGGGATAGATCTTTTGTATAAATTGAGCAATTATCCTATGTTACATATGTTGCAGTTTAGTACTATTAAACTCGAGGCCAATAACATGATCATATTAACAACAGTATATATTTTTAAGATAGCATGAGAAATAACAATTATATGTGTCATTTCGCGTAATTAATGATAGCTTGTGGGATGGATTTCTTCAATTAAACAGCAGCTTTAGCTTTATGACACAATTTCTACCGTTAAATTATTTCTGATGGTGTAACCCTAAGCAATGTCGTGTTGACAAACATGATATGAATAACATAACGACCATCGAAATTGTTATACAATATTCTTAGAACTATATGCTCAAGTAGAAGCGTGTTGCCCATATAATGTCTCATAACTTAGGGTGCGTTTAGTATACGTTAATGGGAATCAAACTATGACTTTCATAGTGATTTCAATAGTTTAGTGACACATCTAGCAATCAAACAATTATAGGATACCCATAGACCCATACAAATGGGGTGAGTTGATTTTTCATACTCATTCCAGTGGACCCTACTTCTTTTTATCTCCACCACATTTATTTTTCTTTACATGAGCATTGTAAATGGACATTATTAAATGTGATACTCATACCTAAATTTTTATACCAAACAACAATAATAAAATTAATATTCTGAATCCCATACACCCCTCTAATCAAAATCATACCTTTAGTGATTCCGGATAGCGTATCAAACGCACCCTTATATCAAGAAAAAAGATTGTTTCGGAATTGTTATAGAACCACTCAACTCCTTATTGCAATTGTAAAGGTAAATAATAACTGCTTCTCAGCTTAAGCAGTTCCTTCAAACTGGGCAAACGACGTCTTTCAAGCACCTACACAGATGACAAACACGCATTAGTCTCGTCTTAGGTTTGATCCAAAGACAAAGCTCCGGTGTCAGATTAATTAATAGAATTGGGCCGAAGGGCTAAGTAATAAATGTGATAGTAAATGCATAGTAGATTAGTTAGTTGAACATTAAATGAGGTTGGGTATACTACCCAACTACTGTACCTGACAACATGGGGATGAGGCGAGTCAAGCTATGCGTAGCCTAAGTGTTAGGCGTTAGTCAACGTGAGGGACAATATCCGAGTTAGACGGCTCGAATATGGTTCTTAGTACAGACTGGTAGATAAAAAGGTCTTCTAGAGTAAATGAATGCTTACCGTTGTGTGGTCATCCGACATATGTTCCTTCATATCCGTATCTTCAGACACGTGAAGACAATTGTCATTCAGCATGTATCCTCCGGTCATATACACCAACAACAATATCATCATCGACTTTATGAGATATATATATATATATATATATATATATATATATATATATATATATATATATATATATATATATATATATATATATATATATATAGGGCGGGGATACAATGAGAAGGATGAGAAGCGATCTCAACCATTGAATCTAACTTGCAAAATCCAAAAGGCGGAGTGTCATTTTTGTAAATAATAGAAACCTAAGGGGCAAAGTGTTAGTAATAGAAACTTGAGGCGCAAGTATCGTTCATTCGTACATCGCTATCCCCCGTTTCTCTCTCTCTCTCTCTCTCTCACTCTCTCACTCTCTCTCTCTCTCTCTCTCTCTCTCAAAAGATCTTCTACCTACCAAATTAAGTAAGATCATTACTGCATCAACGATGGTTAAATCAAAATCAGCAAATCATACATCGAATCGTAAGTTTATTTTTTAACAATAATTTTGTTTACATCATCGTTTTATTAATTTAGAGTTACTAATCTTGAGTTCTTTATTATAAAATTAGCAACTAGAAAGAGTAATCAGTTGATTGATGCTGCTAATAAATTTGAAGAAGAAAAATCCATAAGCGACTCAACAAGTAAGCATTACTTTACGTATTATGATGCAATAAATTGATTAGGTCTCGCGTAGTGAAATTTAGATTTTGAAATGTGATTTTAAATGATTAATGTAGTAGATAAAAAGAACTAATGCACTAGATCATGTTTTGCGGTGTATGATGATTGATTAGGTCTCGTTTAGTTAGATTTAGTTGTCGATATGTGCTTGTATGTGTTTTTGAATGCTTAATGCAGTGCTTGTAAAGAAGATATGCAGTAGGTTATGTTTTGCAGCGTATGACGCTTTATTAGGTCACGCGTAGTATGATTTAGTTGTCGAAATGCGCTTTACTGTATATTTGAATGCTTAATGCAGTAGTTGTAAAAGAAGTGATGCAGTAGGTTATGTTTTGCAGCGTATGAGGCTTTATTAGGTCACACGTAGTATGATTTAGTTGTCTAAATGTGTTTGACTGTCTATTTGAATGCTTAATGTAGTAGTTGTATAGAAGTGATGCAGTAGGTTATGTTTTGCAGCGTATGATGCTTTATTAGGTCACGAGTAAGTAGTTTTAGTTTTCGAAATATGCTTGTATGTGTTTTTGAATGCTTAATGCAGTAGTTGTATAGAAGTGATGCATTATGTTATGTTTTGCAGAGTATGATGCTTTATTAGGTCACGCGTAAGTAGTTTTAGTTGTCAAAATGTGCTTGTATGTGTTTTTGAATGCTTAATGCAGTAGTTGTAAAAGAAGTGATGCAGTAGGTTATGTTTTGCAGCGTATGAGGCTTTATTAGGTCACACGTAGTATGATTTAGTTGTCTAAATGTGTTTGACTGTCTATTTGAATGCTTAATGCAGTAGTTGTATAGAAGTGATGCAGTAGGTTATGTTTTGCAGCGTATGATGCTTTATTAGGTCACGAGTAAGCAGTTTTAGTTTTCGAAATCTGCTTGTATGTGTTTTTTAATGCTTAATGCAGTAGTTGTATAGAAGTGATGCATTAGGTTATGTTTTGTACAGTATGATGCTTTATTAGGTCACGCGTAAGTAGTTTTAGTTGTCAAAATGTGCTTGTATGTGTTTTTGAATGCTTAATGCAGTAGTTGTAAAAGAAGTGATGTAGTAGGTTATGTTTTGCAGCGTATGATGCTTTATTAGTTCACGCATAAGTAATTTAGTTGTCGAAATGTGCTTGACTGTCTATTTGAATGCTTAATGCAGTAGTTGTATAGAAGTGATGCAGTAGGTTATGTTTTGCAGTATACGATGCTTTATTAGGTCACGCGTAAGTAATTTTGTTAGACCCGTATCCCGGTTACGAATAGGCCCCACCCTAGATGGAATATGCTAAGGACTTTACGTGATTGGCTAGTCAATGAATGTAGCATTTTAGTCAAACCCGATAGTCAAATGATAGTCAAAGTATCTGTTATATAGTTATGGAAAGTATTATGTGGCAAGAATAGAAAGGAAATAGACCTAAGGGACTTAGGTTGTCATAAGTCAAATATGTTATAAAGTGTGTTGTGGCCAAAACAAGAGGAAAGAGACTTGAGGGGCCATTCTTTGTAACGCCCCGTGCTCGCTTCGACCAAAAACTTTGAACTTTTGACGCGGAAACGCTTGACTTTACCGGACACATACAATTCTTCATTTAAATAACCATAACTTATCACATTTAAACCTTTAAAATACTTTGCAAGGACCTATACTTGAACACCTTTCAAAACATTTCACATTCAAGTTTATAACACAACCTGACAATCCTTCTGACTGACGATACGCCGCATCCCTTCGAGGGATGCGCCGTATCCACCTAAGTGATACGCCGCATCAATTAAAACTTCCGATACGCCGCACCGCATTAAACTTCTGATACGCCGCATCTACCCATTTGACACAGAACATCAGCAGGAGAACCTGCATAAACTCAACACACCACAAATACACTTTGACACCTTTTCTACTCTATAAACATTTCCGAAATCATTCATTTAACACATCAAACATCTTACGATAACACTTGACCCGTTTACTACTCAAAATGGGTATAAACAAGCTTATGCCAAACACCCCTTTAACTTGACCATATACATATAACTATACCTTGATTTACCATTTGACCACCAAATCATCATACGACTATTGACATACACTTAGACACTCGTTTACTCGTTACAAAACAACACTTGACTCGCGGGGGTACAAACTCATACACTTGAGCTCGGTATCTACCTAGCTCTATCTCTTACCCATTCTTCTACCAACCGCATATCCAACCTTAATCCTTATCCAAGCCTTCATCTCAACACTTTCGCCTACAAAACATTAAACACTTAAACCGTAAGCACGAATGCTTAGTAAGTAAAACGGGTATAACATAACATTACAATTCATTCTCACATTACACATCATAACCCTAAATCCTTCAATACATCCAACATAAACACATACCTTAATCCACCTTGCCTAATCCATCACTACCTTACACTTACTAACACATGACAACATCATACAAACATTCATTAATCTTAGCATATATGATCATCTAGACACATAATGCATAGAAGTCATCATAACATCATTTTATAGCCGGTTTACTTACCTTGAGTCCAAGCCAAGACTATCACTAACATGATCTTCATCATCTTCATCTTTATCACCATCATCATTACATCCTAAACCATTATCATCATAACATATAATGCATAATCATTAGCTATACTCATGGTTAATACCACCATAACTAACCTCTAAACACTTCTAATCATCATATAATCATATATTGATTATATGATAGCTAATCCCATCATTTACCAACTTATACCCATTATAAACCCATCACATAATCATCATTACTTCTTAATTATCTTAAAACACCATTTACCCTTTAACCCCAAATTAGGGTTCACAAACCCTAGATTCTTAATCATCAATTAAACACTAATTAAGCATCAATACTTACTTGATAACCATGCTAGGACAAGCTATAGACTTCATTCTTGAATTATCACCATTAATCCATCATCATTTCATTATCCAAGCTCCATTTCTCTTCTCTCTCTCTCTCTATCTCGACATTACAGAACACACAAGAATTGTGTGGAAATGTCTAGAGCCTAACACATATAAACTAGCTGGGAGGGCATTTCTGTCATTTCTGCTTATTTAAGGTCGATGCGCCGCATCTATATTTTAGATGCGCCGCATCCATGCTACCGCTTGAATACGCCGTATCTATTTCTCCAATACGGCGCATGGGCAATAAAAAGTCGGTTCTACTTTCCCTTCTTACCATGCGCCGCATGCCACTTTCCTAGATGCGCCGCATCTAGGCCTCATCAGAAAGCCACATATCCTTAGTCAAACATACTTAGGCTCGGGTCAACTTTCATCTAGGGTGGGGTCCCACTACCCGGGAAACGGGTGTAACAATTCTACCCCCTTATTTAGATTTCGTCCCCGAAATCTCTCGTTCATTACTATCCAAAACTAATTCACCTTATCTCTATTCTTAGCATCTTCCATTCTTATTCCCCTTTTGATTGCTCGATCTAAGCGATCTTACAATTCTAAGTCCACTATGCTTACATCATACCCCTAGCTCATTTCATTTCTAGCTTACTTCTCCATTCTTTCACTTCTTTTTCCATCATTATGTCGTTCAATGCATCATCCTAGCCACGATTGTATACCATTTAACATTCCTACGTCTATCACATACCTTTCCAACTAGTTCCATTTAACTTCCTCGTCCAAGACTATATGTCACTTGAACATTACATACCCCTTTTTAACTTTTCATAAGCCGAATATTCGTTAACTTTCTACTTTTATCGCAATCTTACCACTAACTCATTGACATTTTACTACACTTTACGTTTGCCCTTACTTTTCTTCTCAAGTTTTATAGAGCTTTTAGTCTATATTAGCGCTTATTAGCATTCATCACTCCACATTTCCTTTAATTCATATTGCAACAAACATATCGTTTCAAACTTTAATCATTTCAGCTTACACTTAAAACACCTAAGTCCTATACTTCCCTTGACGTTTCCCACCTAAGGTCGTCATTCAACTCATTGTCTATCCACCTATCTTAGCTCCTTATGACTTCTAATCCCCCTAGACTACTTCTTCTACCCTTCCACTCTACTCATGCCATGTCGGGAACACATAAGCCCACTCATTCGTACTTCCTCATTTACATGGAGAGGCGTCCCAAACGATGTAAATCAAGAAATACAAACTCATGGTTCGGTGATTTACGAATTCTTTATTCAAATGAAAAGGCGTCCCAATCCATTTAAATAAAGAAACCCTAAACCATCCTACTTATACACTTCCGACACAACACTCGCATTTTTATTACTTCACGTTTTAACTTTTCATTTTCAATTTCATATTTAAACTTTTCATTTCCTAGCTTGGATCCACTTTTACTTTAACATGTTTCCCCGGAGGGAATATTACACATGCCAAGGATGTAGGCAATCTTTGCCGGTGAAGGCAATACGTTTTATCCCGGAGGATCTTTAACACATCCTGAAGGATTCCTTTACATTCTTTGACCTGGTCATCCCGAAGGATACCACCTTTAACATTCATCCCGAAGGATCATTATCATTCAAACTTTATCTCTTTCACATTATCACATTGGATCCAAGCTATTAATCATTTAACACACACATACTATTCCATTCATTTTATTTTGTGAACGCACGCTCATGGTGCATATGAACTGGTTTATTATAAATACACACTTCTATGTGTTTATTGTCCTTCATTCTAAATTCGCTTTAGTCATTCTCATCCTCTTACTTTACCCTTTAGTCCACCCGACTCTTTTTCACTTTTAAACCTTGCATAGGTTAACTTACATTCGTTCATTAGTATCATTCGTTCTTCTTTCACGTTTTAGTTATCTACGCATTTTCTTCATCGTTACATTTTTCACTCTAGCTTACATTCTTTACCCCGTGCTAGCCATTTTCGTCTTTTACTTTACACGTTAGTATATTCACCAGTCTTTACACAATATCATTTTCTGCAACACATGCTTTCATTATAATAATTACCGCTAATCGCCTTAGCCATAATATAATGATTTTAAGTCAACACTTTGACCTTATGCATACTCCTTTCGTTCTTGTTCTTATGCCTTGGCTTATCTTATCTTAGTTATTTATGCATTTAAGCAATATCATTTGATTTCATCAATTACGTTCTATCATATCATTCATCCTCGTTATCTTACGTACCCTTAGCCCATCTCTATATTACCTTAACGTCATTCATTAGGCGTGTATATTGTATAACAAGACTATATATTGGCTGTTAACATCTTACGGGTCATAATCATTACATGCCGTCATTTATTAAGCTCATTCTTTACCTTTCGTACCATCCAACCCTACTTCATTAGTTCCTTAGCTTATCTTATCCTTTCACGTTATAGTTTAGCACATTTATAATGTTCCATACTTTAAACATCAACATTTAGATTTACTTATTAGCCCGTCTCTAATACCGAATACCATTCCTATTCTCATTCCATTATCGCTAGGCTAACATACACTTATGAAATCACAACCAATCACGGGCACCGACCAAGGTGCACGGCTAACTAATCACTTTAACATTTCAAGTCCTCCTTGGACTTACATCATATACACATTGGCACATAAGGCACATTCATCATTTATTAATCTTTGGTCCACATAACATATCACACTTTCCTTCTTATAACTTAAACGTTTATCTTACGCATTTCTTACACCTACGTCCAACATTTCTACGAGTGGTTTAAGTCTAGGCAACCTAAAGGAAACCTAATTCACTTAAACCGAAGCTCTGATACCAATTTGTAACACCCCGTGCCCGCTTTGACCAAAAACTTTGAACTTTTGACGCGGAAACGCTTGACTTTACCGGACACATACAATTCTTCATTTAAATAACCATAACTTATCACATTTAACCCTTTAAAGTACTTTGCAAGGACCTATACTCGAACACCTTTCAAAACATTTCACATTCAACTTTATAACACAACCTGACAATCCTTCTGACCAACGATACGCCGCATCCCTTCGAGGGATACGCCGTATCAGACCATGCGCCGTATCCACCTAAGTGATACGCCGCATCACCTAAAACTTCTGATACGCCGCATCTACTGTATTAGATACGCTGCACCGCATTAAACTTCTGATACGCCGCATCTACCATGTTAGATACGCCGCATCTACCCATTTGACACAGAACATCAGCAGGAGAACCTGCATAAACTCAACACACCACAAATACACTTTGACACCTTTTATACTCTATAAACATTTCCGAAATCATTCATTTAACACATCAAACATCTTACGATAACACTTGACCCGTTTACTACTCAAAATGGGTATAAACAAGCTTATGCCAAACACCCCTTTAACTTGACCATATACATATAACTATACCTTGATTTACCATTTGACCACCAAATCATCATACGACTATTGACATACACTTAGACACTCGTTTACTCGTTACAAAACAACACTTGACTCGCGGGGGTACAAACTCATACACTTGAGCTCGGTATCTACCTAGCTCTATCTCTTACCCATTCTTCTACCAACCGCATATCCAACCTTAATCCTTATCCAAGCCTTCATCTCAACACTTTCGCCTACAAAACATTAAACACTTAAACCGTAAGCACGAATGCTTAGTAAGTAAAACGGGTATAACATAACATTACAATTCATTCTCACATTACACATCATAACCCTAAATCCTTCAATACATCCAACATAAACACATACCTTAATCCACCTTTCCTAATCCATCACTACCTTACACTTACTAACACATGACAACATCATACAAACATTCATTAATCTTAGCATATATGATCATCTAGACACATAATGCATAGAAGTCATCATAACATCATTTTATAGCCGGTTTACTTACCTTGAGTCCAAGCCAAGACTATCACTAACATGATCTTCATCATCTTCATCTTTATCACCATCATCATTACATCCTAAACCATTATCATCATAACATATAATACATAATCATTAGCTATACTCATGGTTAATACCACCATAACTAACCTCTAAAAACTTCTAATCATCATATAATCATATATTGATTATATGATAGCTAATCCCATCATTTACCAACTTATACCCATTATAAACCCATCACATAATCATCATTACTTCTTAATTATCTTAAAACACCATTTACCCTTTAACCCCAAATTAGGGTTCACAAACCCTAGATTCTTAATCATCAATTAAACACTAATTAAGCATCAATACTTACTTGATAACCATGCTAGGACAAGCTATAGACTTCATTCTTGAATTATCACCATTAATCCATCATCATTTCATTATCCAAGCTCCATTTCTCTTCTCTCTCTCTCTCTATCTCGACATTATAGAACACACAAGAATTGTGTGGAAATGTCTAGAGCCTAACACATATAAACTAGCTGGGAGGGCATTTCTGTCATTTCTGCTTATTTAAGGTCGATGCGCCGCATCTATATTTTAGATGCGCCGCATCCATGCTACCGCTTGAATACGCCGTATCTATTTCTCCAATACGGCGCATGGGCAATAAAAAGTCGGTTCTACTTTCCCTTCTAACCATGTGCCGCATGCCACTTTCCTAGATGCGCCGCATCTAGGCCTCATCAGAAAGCCACATATCCTTAGTCAAACATACTTAGGCTCGGGTCAACTTTCATCTAGGGTGGGGTCCCACTACCCGGGAAACGAGTGTAACATTCTTGCCATTAGCCCAAACTTGCCACCTAACTTATTTTATCCAGGGAATTCTAGAATCCCCTCATTATTTTTAGATAAGGCTAAGGCCGGTTCTAGAGGGAGAAATAGAGAGGGAAATGGAAGTCTTGATGGTTTAAGTGTTGAGATTCATGGATGAAGTTCATAGCTTGATTTCTACATAAGGTATGATGCTTATAGTGTTTAATTTGTATAATTAAGAGGTTATGGTTTGTAAACCCTAACTTGGGAAAGATGAGTAAATAGTAGGATTGATCATCATATAATCAATATATGATTATATGATGATTAGAGTTGTTAGGGATAAGCTAATGGTTGTATAAACCATTGTTATGATTATTATGTTATGTGTTAAGTGTTTGTGTGATGTTATGATTTAGGGTGTTATGATGAAAATGATGGTGATAATGATGATGATGGTGGTATCATGATGGTAGCTAGCTTTGAAAGCTAAGGTAAGTAACTTTGATTACTATATGCTTAATATGAATGTTCTCATGTTATGTGTGAATGAATAAGTTGATAGGATTAAGCCTTAGAGTAGGAAGTGGGTTAATAGGAGGTATGTAAATGAGCTAGGGTCAAGAGATATGATATGAGGTTGAGAGGTCTAAGGTAAGTTATGTTTGATTTGTGTATAATGTTGATATGTTAATGTGACATTATTATGATGTTGAGATGATAATGGTAATGAAGTCGGCTTGGTTATGAGCCGGATGGTTAAAGGTGCTCTTGATGCATATGAATGTGAATGGAAGTATTAATCATGTACTAATCTAGTTACTTACTAAGCGAAAGCTTATGTTTTAGTGTATTAATGTTCTTGTAGGTTTATGCGTGACGGGAGGAAAGTATTTGGATTATGGCCTAAAGACATGGAAAGTGGATTAGTATGTAGTATGCAATTAGGAGCTTAGTATAGGATACCGAGCTCAAGTGTCGAGGTTGTACCCCCGAGAGTCTTTTAGTAATTGTAAAGTAAAGTCGGGTGTCAAAATGTATATCAACAGGTCATAACGATTTGGGAGTCTAACGGTGTGTCAAAGTGTGTTTAATGGGTTATGGTTTATGTTTAAGGGGGTGTTTGGCAAAAGTGTAAAAGTACCCATTTTGGGTTGTAAACGGGTCAAGTGCCCTTGGAACATGTTTGTTATGTTAATATTATGCTTTTGGTAAAGTTTGGCGTAAAACGGAAGTGGTATGAGTTGTATGTTGAATGAATGGGTTAAAACGGGTTATTTGCATAACCCGTCTAAATTGTAAAGTACTATTTCGGGGAGTCAAACGGTAAATGTTTTTGTATAAAAATGAGCTCAATGATATACTAAGTAAATCTGGAAGGTTTGGTGAAATAACGAGTTCGGGAGGTCGGGTTTTCAAGCGCGGGACTTGAAAACTGATCCGGGCGATCAGCAGGTCTGAACCGCCGCGGTTGGGATCTCAACCGGCGGTTCAGACCAGATTTTTGGGCCCCAACCGGCGGCTGGGCAGTGTTTTCAGTTTTTGGCGATTTTCGAAAAATCATATCTTTTAAACCGTAAGTCATTACGGGTTGTGCCACCCGTCGTTTTGAAGGTATTTGAGTCTAGTTTCATTTAAAAATAGTTTCAAGGTCTGAATGTGTATGGATTTTTAGAAATGGTCGAAAGAGTGACAGAATGTCCGTAAAAGTCAAGCGTTTCCACACAAAAAGTTTTAATTTTTGGTCTAAGCGGGCACGGGGTGTAACAACTTGGTATCAGAGCCAGGTTTAAGTGAATTAGGTTTCCACTATAGGTTGCCTAGACTTAAACCACTCGTAGACGCGTTGTATGTAAGTTGAAGTAATGCGACTAGTAAGTGCCTTTGTGGTATAACGTAGAAGTGCTTATAGTAATAATGAGATTAGATTATAGTTAAGATGTAATGTGAATGTTGTGATGTGGATGTGGTGAAATATAGAAGTAATGAGTTAAACGCGAATTATAGATTGCCTTAACTATGTGATGGAATGCAAGACGTAGTATATGTATTTAAGTCGATAAGTGTGGTATGTGTTTCTTTTTGGTGTCAATGTATATGTGAAGTAATTCTATGTTTGAATGTATTGTGCTAAGTGTTAAGTAAGAGAATGATAGTTCTTGTGTCGGATAGACTAAAGTTTTAATTATGTGAATCGAGGCCTTAAAGGTTATGAGTTGTAGGCGAAGTTACTAGAAGTGTTATTGGTAAGGTGATATTGTGATTAATGGTAAAGGCGAGGAATGTGTCATAGTATAATACGTAAAAGAGCAAAATTTACTTAGAGTGCAATAATAGCGGTTTAACGAATGATTTGTATGTATTGTGTTTGGAAGAATGATGACCTGGTAAGGGTTAAGGGATTGAGTAAGACTTGTCTTATGGGAACGTTAAGGATGGTTAAGTATGGGTATGTGAAGAAGGTTTAGATGCTCGAGTAAGACGTATGGATGAAATGTGTAACTGTAATATATTAAAGAAATTAATAGGTAGTGAAGGATACATGAAGTAGCTATTGGATAGATTGATGAGGCAAAATAGAAATTGCCTCAATAAAAATAGACAAATGATATGACGGACATGTTCAAATGTTTTAAATTATAATTTGATAATAGACTAATGAAGTATGAGTGTTTAGTGACGTTTATCTTTAAGTATGAATGAGATTAAGTATGTACCAATGTGTTCATCGTTTAGGTGCAAGGTGATTATGAATGTGTGTCATTATGTGAGGTATAGAATAAGTTGAAAAAGTAAAATGCAAGGGAACTTGAATTAGATAAGTCACGACTAGAATTCTTGTCGTGGCATGAAATGATAGAAGCCGGGTAGATGAACGAGTTTAGATTACGACGTAAGACCAATATATGGTCTAGAAAATAATTCATGTATAATGTTAGGTTAAGCCATGTCAAGATTAAAATGAGTCAATTGGGATTGAAATAGACGACATTAAAAGAATGAACATGAGTAAAATAGAGCAAGAGAATAACGTGAAGCTGACAAGAAAACGATAAGTATAATGCGACAACTCAGATGAAATATAACGTGTATATTCATATGTTTGAAAGCATGAAAAAGATAAGTATTACTAAGATGATGTTAAGGTAATGAAAGATGATAGGTGAGCGATTGAAAGTGCTTAAGGCAAAGAGAAGAGAAAATGAAAACGTGGTAGTCTAAGAAATGCTGGAATAATGAATAGATTGGTGATGCATAAAATAAGCAAACTGGAAGCGACTAATTAGTAATGACATGTGGTAAATTGTTACCGTGCACTTTGGTTAGTGACGGTGATTATATAATGATTATATAAATGTATGTTAAAGTAACGGTAATGGAAAATTAGTAGGAATGATAAGTGGTATTAGAGATGGGCTAACAAGTGAATTAAGCAATGACGCTTTAAGTGTGGATCGTAATGATATTAAGTGTATTAAGGTATAGCATGAAAAGACAAGATGAAACTAACGAAATAATGATTAAGTGTTTAATGACTTGAAGGTTAAAGAATGAGGTTAGGGAATGATAGCACGAAATGAGACCAACATATGGTTTCATTATATTTAATGACTAAAGACTAATATTGAAGTGGTATAGAGACGGGGTAATGGTAAGGTAAAGTACGCGAGGTCTAAGTGTGAACGTGAAGTTGTGATAAAGAGTGCTGGTATATATTTAGGATGGAACTTAAACAGAAAAAGTTTGAATGCTAAAGGCTAGATGCGATAAGTTAAGAATGTAAATGAGAATGAGATGAGTAGGTAGGAGGATTGAGCATGTGCATGAACGTGTAGTAATGATAACGATGTTAAGGTGATATGTAATAAAAGTAAGAATGACTTGACGTATTGATTGATAAATGTCTAATAAATGTCTAATGAAATAAAAGTTATAGAATGAGACTAAAGCAAAAGTGATATGCAAAGGATGACCAAGAGCGGCATTGCTTTAAACGCATAGATAAGTAATGAGATGAGTTAAGGGATGAGAATAAGAATGTGAAAGGCTAAGAACGTAAGTGAGAATGATATGAGTATGTATGAAGTTAAGATAATGACCTGAAATTATCATTATCATGGCTAATGTGCCCCATTAGCGGTGATTATTGAAACGAAAGCATTGGTAAATAAAATATGATGAAAATGTGTAAATGACCAAAATGTGTAAGAAGAAGGAATGATGCTAACGAATGGAGTTAAACCTATGTAAGGTTTAAACACGGAAAAAGGCGGATAGGCTAAAGGGTAAAGTAAGGATGTGAGAAAGATTAATGCGAATTAAGAATGTAGGACGATAAACACATAGAAAATGTGTAATTGTAATAAGCAGGCTCATATGCTCTATGAGCTTGCGTTCACTAAATAAAACGGATGAGATAATGTGTGTATATTAAAACGATAATAGCTTGGATCCAATGTTATAATGTAACACCCCCGTTTTTGATATTCGCAGCGGAAATATAAGTTCGGGGTGCTACTTCAAGGTTCACAGTCATGAGAATAGAAAACGACTCGAAAAGAGACGTTTTAGATAAAATTTGTTATCATTCATTTATTTATATCAGAGTTACAATATTCAGGTCCCAGCAGGAGGTTCCAAAATACATTATAAAAGTATATTATTTGTTGAATGATAACAAAAAATAGACAGTCCATAGCCAATCCGTGTCAAGCCATGCTCCTAGATACCTGAGATAAGCATGCTAAAAAGTCAACACAAAGGTTGAGTGAATCCATAGCGTTTAAAGTTATAATCAAATTGAACACAAGCTAAATAGAAAGTAAATCAGTTATATCAAAGTTTGGTATATTACACTAAGCCTCATGACACACAAAACGTTAACAGGTTTATATAAATTACCCCATAATTAAATGTAGGTAACCTTGCCCCCGAGTAGGAGTCTGCCTGAAACTCTTTATTAAACGTTCTCAAATAAAGTGCATTTGGATTACTTAACCAGCAACACAAATGGGGCGTCAACTGCCAATAGATCTATTCACTATATTCGCTCTCACCCGTAGGTGATTAATGGTGCATGATAAGAGGGACTTTTAAAATAAATAGGCAACAGTTAACTTATGCAATATAAATCAGGAAAGCATACAGGAAAATACTTGTGTTCGGTTTAGTAGCATGTATCTCCCCACAAGTTTAGAAAAATGTATAAAGAAAAGTGGGACTATGAACTCACCTTAGCAATCTGGATGGAAAACAAAATGAAATAAAGTTGATAATGTCTCCGGACAAGAAACCTGGGTTGTTATGTCAAATTTCAGTAATCATTTTCAGATGATTATATGTTCGTTTGTTCGTTTCGTTTCGTTATTTGGTTGTTGATTTATTGTTGTAACGAGACAACATGAAGTTTCTTCAAAAATAAGATTTTATCTTATTACTCGTTCTTATGTTTTCGTTCGTTCGTTTGTTATATATATCTTTTGCTTGTTCGTTCTTTCGTTGGTTCGTTATGGAAATAAACGTATTACGTTATTATTTTCTATTAGATCGGGAATAAAATGATAAAAATGATAGTTAGGAAAAATTACACTTTAATCCCTAAGGTTTGGTCAAATGACAGTTTACACCCTGAACTTTAGAAAATGACAACTTTTACCCTTTAGTTTCAAAAATGACATTTTCTACCCTTTTTATTTGTTATTGTAAAAAATAACCCTTAATTTAAAATATTTACAAAATCAGCCCATACAAACTCTAATTAGTTAAAAATAAAACGCATGATAATAGTGACATGGCTAGAGTTTTGGATTTAAATATCTACGTGAAAACTAAATCATTTTACGAACTCTCTCTTCCTATAAATAACTAGCCAAGTATTCTTTGGTTATGCCAAGTTTCGTTATTTTTGAAATTCATGTGATAATCGAAAAATAGATCCAAAGTCGATCGAGTGAAATAGAAATTAGATAAAGTTTAATAAAAATCTGGAAAAAAATGATTTTAAGGTTAGCGATGGGAAGAACTTTGGACACAAACAACTTTTAATTCACTCGATCATTTTATATGATTTTTCTTTCTAAAATAACTTTACTAGGTGATCTTTAAATATACCAAGTTTCATAATTTTTGAAGTTAGTTTGATGGTCGAAAAATATGTCCAAAGTCAGTCGACTAGAACATGATTTATTGAAATCTGGAAAATTGGTTTTAAACCTAGCGATAGGGCATACTTTGGACACGAATATCATTTAGCTCGTTTGGTCATTTTTCAAAATTCTTTCTTCTAAAATAGCTTAGCTAGCTCATCTTTAGAGTGACAAAATCTTAGAGATATTATAAGGGTCGAAAACTGGGTTGAAAGTTAGGCTGCTAATCGATAAAAACTAAAAATTAATAACTGGAAATTCCTAACTTTTATTTTAGCGATAAGGAGCAATTTTTAGAACTCGATAACTTTGTGAAATCTTAACCATTTTCCATGATTCTTTTTCCTTTTATGAGTTAGTTGGGTGAATTTTGTTTATTCCAATTTTCAGAATTTATAGATATCATTTGAGGGTCGATTTATAGGTCACAAGTTGGGAAGTTGGGACTACTTTTGGAATCGACAGAAAGCAGATAAAGGGTCCGACTGGATTTTTAAGTTTTTAAAGGTTCTTAATTATATTTTTACACATGATATGATTATATTTGATATCTTTTAACCATTGCGAAAAACCCACCTTGAACTATACTATACTTATCCTTTTCTACGTGTAATTTTTTTTTTATCTGGGCATAAATACTATCTCATGTGACGTAACTCACATCCTTGATAAACGTGCTCGCACGCAACCTAACCTCAACCTATTTAATGTTTATTCATGTAAACATTTTCCTATGTCAAGTATAACACTTTACAAATTACCATTTGCCACTATACGCTAATTCGTTAACATACGAATTAAGCTAAACTATTCTTACCCGATACAGTTTCTATGAGACTTCAACCCACTGTAATACCAAATATAATTAACGAAACTCTAGAAATACCAAAATATAAATTACTTAGATAATGTACAAGTTACTAAAGCACGAAAACCCTAATCCCCTATAACTGCCGATAAAACCCTAATTTCACAAAAACTATTATTTTATTTACAAACCCTAGTTAATATTTTTATAAAAATATTAAGTACAAGTCCCTTAAACTAATGTACAAGTCATTTAAGCATAAAACTTAAATGAAAATAAAAATCTTATAAAAACCTTAATAATAAATATCTAAATGACATATCTTGTAATATTTTCACACAAAAATTTCTAAAAATAATTTATTAAATTATTTAACATATGTACAACTCCCTAAACTCAAGGTACAACTCTCTAATGCATAAAATCTTAAAAACTCATTAATAAGTAATTAAAGCTTAATAAAAATTACATAAAAATTATATAAAATTAAGAAATAATTAAAATTAGATTTTTCATATTTTCCTAACCCTAGTACAATCCTCCTAAGCCTAGAGTACAACTAACCATTGCACAAAATCATTTTCTCTATTAAATATGAAAATCGATATACATTTAATTGTTTCCTATAATTCTAAAAATTAATTCTAAACATCCTACAAACTTAGAAACCCTAACTAGGATCTAAACCCTAGAGTACTACTTAAACAAGCCCTATGTACTACTCCTCTATGCACCTAACGAACCAAAACTTCCCTAGCTCACCTAGTTTAGTTCGATTTCAACCACAACCCAACTAAACCTTAGAAGTTCTAAACCCTAATCACCCATTTGTATGAACCCTAAATGGACACAACACCCTCTTCTAGAATCAAGGCCATGTGTGTGGTACATAAGCTTACACATCACTTTCCCCCTCCAACACTATGTGGCGCCCAAATCAGCCACACACCTCATCACCTTCTTCAAATAGAAACCCTAGAACCATGTGGAACCCTAGCTTATCTCCTCTATAAATACAAGGTCTCATTTCAACACCAACCATCACAAACCATTCGACACACCCATCACACCCATCGAATTAACCACCACAGCCACAAACACTTCCATTTCTGATCCCATAACTCTCAAACAACCATAACAACCTTAAGGGAGCCAAGGAAAGATGGGTAAAGGTTTAGAACTCAAATCGTGAACCCTAGTTCATAAAATGCCCTAATCGACATATATTTTGAAAGGTACGGTCTAGCCCTTTTTAATTATTTTCCTATGCTTATTATACTCTTAATAATACATATATACACTCACTAAAACATGTCGTAACCTAAAAATGGCAAAATCGACTTATTCACTTCTTTTTATATTTATCGAGTGGACATATATATATACACACTTAAATAATTTTTGTAACAACTCTAGAACCCTTAAAATGATCTAGAAAACCTCTAAATATGTTTAAGATACTAAAAATAATCTAAGTGTGTTAGCTAATAAAGTCGGGTATTGAAAACAAAATAGTTTTCTTCCTTTTTAAGCTGTTGCGACCCAACAGTAGACCTGGAGCTTTGGACTTCAGTTTCGACCACTAAACGAATTCCTAAAATCCTAACTTTTTGCACACATGAAGATCATTAAGTTAGCTAACTCTATGAAAAAGAATCAAGTAAACTGGTCAAGAAACGAGTGAGAACCAACCCCTTCTTGTCGGGTTGTTTTCTGTGTCGAGTAAACTGAATATCGCCCCTTTTAAAAATTGTTTTCGAGGTCTAGAGTTCGAACCAAGGGCTGGTAATTTGTAAGAATAATCTTAAGACACTGATAGATAAGTTGGTGAAAGAGTCGTAAAAAGTTTCGCCACGAATTATAAGGAATAAATCACTTTTGTCGAGTAAGGACTACGGATGAAATTGATTAGAAGTCTCAAGGGTATAAATTGTCAAAACTCTAAATAGTTTTGTAAAAAGGACCATGTCTGCAGTCGATTGAAACCCTAGGGGTAAAACATGTCAATTTTGAAACTTAAGGGTATAAAGTGTCAATTAATCAAAGTCCAAGGGTAAAACTTGTCATATCCTAAAAGTTCGAGGGTAAAAGTTGTTAATCTATGGAATTAGAAGGTCTAGTGTATAAATTCCTTATAAACCCTAATTATTAACAATTTATTATTATTATTATTACTATTATTATTATTATTATTAGGATTTAAAAACCTAAAATACGTTTTCTACGATAATTAACGAACGAAGTGTCTATTTAACGAACGAACAGAACCGAAACTTACAGATAAGAAAATAAGATAAAATCTTATTTTTGAAACTACATATTGGCTCAATTAAGTATTTAACCATCAACCAAAGTATTACGAAACGAACGTTGGAAAACTTATATAATCAGAAACAATTACTGAGAACTTGACATACCAACCCAGGTTGCGAGCCGGAGACGTTTATCAACTTCTGTTTAACTTTGTAATTCATCCAAACTGCCCAGGTGAGTTCATAGTCCCACTTTTTACTACGTTTTTCCAAACTTGTGGGGAGATACATGCTACTAAACTGAACACAAGTATTTTCTGAATGCTTTCCTGCTTTATATTGCCTAAGTTTCCCTTTGTCAAAAAGACCCCTAATCATGGACCTCTAATCACCTACGGGTGAGCGCAAATAATATGGATAGATCTATTGGGGTGTGACGACCCCTTTGTGTTACTGTAACGTAACCAAATGCATTTTATTTGAGTTCAATAAAGAGACTGACAATCTCCTACTCGGGGGCAAGGTTACCTACATTTAATTATGGGGTAATTTATATCTCATAGCTTATAACTATGAAGATAACCTGTTAACGTTTTGCGTGCCATGAGACTTAGGGCAATATATAACGAACTGCGATATTACTGAATTACTCACCGCTTATCTTGTGTTCAAACTGATTACTACTGAAAACACTATGGATTCACTCAACTTTTGTGTTGACTTTTTAGCATGTTTATCTCAGGTAACTAGAAGTATGATTCGGCACGGAGTGGCTGTGGACTTTCTTCTAATAAAAAGAGTGTCCATTTTGTTATCATTCAATGAATATTGTATCATTCTTAACGTATTTTGAAACTTCCCTCTGGGACCTATATTATGTACTCTGATTTAAATAAATGAATGATAACAATTTCATATAAAACGTCTCTTTTCGAGTCGTTTTCTATACTCATGACTGTGAACCATGAAGTAGCACCCCAAACTTATATTCCGCTGCGTATATCGAAAAACGGGGGTGTTACAATATTTGATATCTTTTAACATGTTTTACTGATCTTGGATTCTTTTTTACTAAAATTCGAACACCTTGGGTATGTTTGTTCTACTGTTCGAACAGAACCAAGAAAAAGAAAAGAAAACTTAACATTTTTGATCATGCTTCGTTTTAGTGATTATGTTTTATTGTTTTTAGATAATATAAAGTAAATGAAATTGAATTTAAAAGAGTTAGTAGAACTTACTTAGGGTTGGTTCGGCTTAGGGTTTTATAATGACTTGTGTTCGACTAGTGGTTCTCCTCCTCTTCTATTCTTCCTAGGCTTTTGTTGGGAGTGTATTTGGGGCTGTGATTAGGAGAGAGTATGGAAGTTTTTTGGTATGTGTCGAATGATATGGGAATAGGTTTGATCGAATTGGTGTGTGAGTAAAGGGTGAAATGTGGCTGCTATTTATAGAGGTGGGAGTTTTAGGGTTTTCTAGGGTTGAGATAAGGAGACAATGGCTGACAGAAAACGAAGAAGATGCCACTTGGAAGAGGAGGGGGGAAGAATGAAGGAGAGGGGAGGCGTATGTTTGTGGAGGGAAAAGAGAAGAAGTGTTTGTATATGAGAGTGAAGATGTGGAAGACTTCTTTGAAGAGAAAAGAGGAGAGGGCATGTCGTGTGTTAGGACTAGGGAGGATGTATTTTGTAACACCCCCTAATTTGTTTTGTGGCAGCGGAAAGTAATTAGGTGTTACACTGAGGATCGAAGTCAAAAATTTCAGAAAACGGCTTGAAAAGGCGTTTTGAAAGTTATATGTCATTCAAAATAATAGTTTTTTTGGTACAAAGGTTGAAATATCTGATTTGAAAATCCCACAAAAGTATAGTAATTTGGAAAGAATGACATATTTGATTTTCACACCATTTAAGTTATCAGAGTATTTAATGCCCGCTCCGTGTCTTGTCCTGCTCCGTTGATTACCTGAGATAAACATGCTTAAAACGTCAACACAATGGTTGGTGAGTTCGTGGAGTTTGATAGAAAATAACTTTCTTTCAATGAATTCAAGAGTTGTACAGGGATAGTTGAAATAAATACTAGTACTTCTTGAAGTAACTAGCACGTTTTCAATTTGGTAAAAAAAATCCACGAGTAAATCATTTATGAACTCAGATGATCATAAGTTTCAAGTTTAAATGAAAATGAGTTACGTTGTTATATGCTTGCAATGAAATAATGGTCCAACTTTTAAAAGTAACGATATGCCAAGCATTGAGTTGTCTTTATCATAAGACACAACTAAGTCACATATGATAGTTAAATTCCAAGTACATGATGCATAATCCAAACACATAGTGAAAACAATAGTAAAAAGTCTGATGTCTATCAGTGTGGAGTGGTCGTTACTAAATACAGCTGTATCCGAATATATATAGGAAGACATATATATTCATAAGGTTATATTGCTCTAAGCCTCATGACGCGCAAAACGTTAACAAAAGTACCGTAAAACGGCGGAGTCACATCAGGTTACTGATGGTTTTGCCCTAAGTAATAGGTGATTGCCTCATCCTATTATGTCTCAAATATAGTGTATCGCGACTAAATACGACTAGCCATAAGGCATTCCATCCAGTATTTAGTGGGATAGGTCGTCAGCCTTTACAGGTTTCGAAGCTGTCCACTATATTCGCGCTCACCGCAGTGATTAATGGCTCATGATCGAGGGACTTTATGGCAATATAGTTAAACTTAGGCAATATAGGGTTCGGGTTTTCATAGAATATGCGTACTTTAGTTTTGGCAATTATTTCTTGTTGAAATGTAGAAATATCATAGTAAAGTTCAACAGTACATTCAGTTGTTATATGAATGCATAAAATGAGTCTCAGTATCTTGTTACAACAAGTAGTTTGAAAATGTTATTTTTCAAATATAGCATTTAAGCTAGGCAAGCAGTTTGCAAGTATAACGAGTATATATCCCCGTCAAAGGGTGATTCAAAACATGTAAAACATAGTTGATGATTTTGAATAAATCATGAGAGTTTTCAGAGTATGAAAATACTTAAAACAGTTGAAGCATGTATCTCCCCCAAAAGAGTTATTAAAAACAAGTATGAAAAGTAGGGGCCACGACTTACCTGGAGTGTATCTGACAAGATGGAATTATAAGATCAAGTAAGACTTATGGAAACGATCACGGAAACGTCTTCAATACGAGACCTGAATATGAGGGAAGTCTAAGATTCTGACTTACTACTAACAATGAGTGTGAAAGTGAGAAATCGTATAACGATTTGATGATGTGAGTGTGATATGCTTAAAATGCCTCAAGTTAAGGAAAATAATATCATATATGATATTATCTTGATTCTTATGTTATTCGACTCAAATATTATGTGGAAAACTAGAAGGGGGGTTGAATAGTTTTTACCGTTTTTAAAGTTTTATTTGCTTTGTTACTATATGTTAATTCAAAGGAAACAATCACAAATAAATAATCACACAATGTAAACAAAAGATAAAGAGAGGAAAGATCAAACCACACGACACAGTTGTTTATAGTGGTTCGGCTACAGGAACTCTATTCCTTGCCCTACTCCACTCCCCGAGTTTCCTACTCGAGAGTTTATCTTTCACTAAGAAACAAACTCCTTTCCTAGGCGGAGAAAACCTTTACACGTCGCTTACTTCCTTTTCCGGTACTAAGCTAAACACCGGGTTCTTTTCACAAGGTAGAACCAACCTGACGTCGCCTAATTACTTTACCGACACTAAGCTAGATGTCGAGTTCTTTACAAGGGTACAACCACTCCCTACACTCTTTGTACTTTAAGGACTAAAGTACTAACCACACTCACTGATTACAAATGATAGATATGATGTGTGAAACAAACTACAAGATCACACAGTAATGCAACTAAAGGATTACGGTTCTGTAGATCCTTGAATGCTTGATCTCTTTTCAACAATATGAAAGATCAAAGTGAAATGCAACTATGAATGATGTTAGTAAGATATGTACTGAATGAATATATGTGTTAAGCTATATGAGTGATGAGAGAGCCAAATGATCAGCTTCCTATTTATAGGCAAGCTGATCTTCAGCTCACGGATCCGGCGGATCCCTCAAAAGGGATCCGTCCTTTATAGGACTTGGATCCGTGGGATGTGACAGCTATGTAATATTTGTCTCTTACCATATCTTAGTTGTATCTTACCATATCTTCCAAGATCTTCAAATGTCAACTATGTTGCTTGCATATCTAACCAAGATATATCAAAGATATTGTATGTGATGCATACAATGATGTCATGGAATGGTTTATGAATTAAAGTTTCCTTTTAAGGAAACAAGTTGCAAAACTTGTAATTCTTAGTTAATATGTGAAGTGTAAAGTGTGTACTTAAGAGACTAAGCTAGTATTTATTATTTGCTAAAAGATATTCCTTATATTTGTCATTAACAAAAATAATGAAAGATCAAAGAATATAAATAACGTTTTTGGGACGCTATTTGTATTAACATATTATATTCTCAAAATACGATGAAATGATATGCAAGTGAAATCGTTAATTTTCTAATAACTAACGAAAATAATGCATAATCTAAAAAGTATAAAATGCATATGAAATGGTGGGTGAAAAATGGAAAATGAAATAAGAATGTCAAGTATAAACAGTAGGTCCTTGTTCTTTTTCATATTTTACACTTTTTACCCTAACTGTGTTTGCGTTACGTCGTTAGTCCTTCGTTAAGTCCATAGTCCAATAATAGTCCATAAATAGTCCAAATGTCCATATAAGGCTTGGAGTTAATTCAATGGTCAATTCAAGTCCTTTATAAACTGTTTTCACAGCTTCAGTCCATAAGTTTCTCGGTTTGGCAGTTTCAGTCCTTCTAGTCAAAGTGCGTCACATTTTCAGTCCAAAAATGTCAAAATGGTAAGAAAAAAGTGGGCGAGTTTTTCTGGGTTATATTTAAGATAAATGAAGCTTATTTTAACAGCTTATTCGGCTAGTAGCTTAATTTTCACATAATTGGGCCCTTATGGAGTTGCAAATCTAAGCCCAATATTGTTTTTAGTGGTTTTTCAAATATTGTTTTTGCGCTTTGCTTGGGCTGTTTTAAAGGGTCGAACCGTGAGTATTTTAGCATGATGTTTAAACGAAAAGTGTAGCTAGTAGTAGGGTCTTTTGGGTCGTATAAAGTTAAGACATGTTCATTAAGTTAAATTATGAGATATTAAATCGTTTTTAAGGCTAGTTGGGATGGTTTCGCTATAACAAAATACTTAGAAAAATTCTAAGTGTTTTCAACTTATGTTCTTACGTGTGATGCCAAGTTCTTATACGTTCAAGCCATGCATGAAATGGATGTTAAACGTGAAAATGATGAGAGTTGTGATTCTTAAACCGTCCACAGTGGAGGTTTGACATATGCTTGTGGGTTTTCATAAACTTAACATATGTAATAACAATATGTAAAAGAAGATATTTCGTTCGAATGGAATAAGAGATGATGCATGCAAGGTTGAATTTTCTACGTGAGTGTGTGAAGGGTGAGTGACGTTTACAAGTTTCCCAATGATAAGGGTTCGTCACCTCATGTGGGTTGTTCTAAACGAAAGTGCATGTTTAACTTAATAGTGAATATATAAACGTGACGAGTTATATGTTTCAAATGAATTAAACAATGATGCATGGTGACTCGTGTGCGTGAGAAATGAAAGTACGAGAGAATGTTGAGCACTTACTACACCTTTTAAAGGTGGTGGAGAGGCAATGAAGATCGAATGGAACGCAAGGATGAGGACAACAAGCTTTGGCGAGCTCCAATACGTTTCACGTATTTATCTCCTACTCGATTTGCTTCCTTTGTGAGGGACAATTGCCTCTGAGTCTTTTAGAGTATTTAGTGAGAGTGAGATAAGTGAGAAGTGAGTAATATGGGCTGCTAGGAGAAGGTGAAATATATAGAGGTATTTCACACGTTTTCTTCAAAGACTCTCACACTCAATCATGGAGTGTAACTGTGGATGACCAGTAAAATTTAGCATGCTTCTGACTCTAGCAATCATGGGAAGGTATGGGAGGATTGGGGAACTTTGTCTTTAGTTGTTGGCATGTATATGTATTCGATTGATATTTTTATATGGGTGCAAAATAGATCTAGCGTGTGACCTTCATAAACCTCAGTCCTCAATGTCTCCTTAACATCATATTGTGTTAATATTATCATTGGGAAGGTGTAGGAGAAAGCGTGGGTTAAAATGGTTGTGTTTTGTGGTTTTCGTATCTACCGAGTTGGGTGAAACGGGACAACCGAATGGGTCTTCAAAACCATAACAAGACTCGACTTGAGTTCCTGAAATTTGGCATACAGGTAGTCTATTGGGTGGTAAATGAGAGTTGGTAAAAATAATGACATGTTGTGTTTAAGAATCGAGAGATCAAAGGCTGCTTTGGAGGGGCTGTGGCTGGTCGAATTTGCATAAACTAACCAAAACAAGAGTTGGGCTGGTGGAGCGTGTAATGGGCCGATGATGGGCCAAATTTAGACAGCCCGTTTGGCTTTGTAGTTGGTTAGGCAAACCGAAATTAGTTAAATCTAAATGGGATTAGTGCATTTAGAATATTATTAGTTGTAAAAATTGCCATTTGTGTATTTATACTTGGATACTAATTAATATTAGTGAGATTTGCATCTAGTGAAAATGGGGTTTGTGAAATATTGTTTCTTGTGAGATAGTCATGTCTCGAAATACAAATCGTGAGCTGGTGTCGTTATTTGGTGAGCATTGTAATGACGTAACGTGGTAAGAATGATAATAAAAGAAAAAAAATTAATTTCCTCGTAAAAATAGGATTTATCGGACAGTAAGTTGAGATTATCTTTAATCAGTGAGATTTATTATGATGGATTTTTGCGGGATCTCACAGTATCCACCCCTAAATTTTGAACTTCGTCCCGAAGTTCAGTCCGTGATAGGTGTTGAAAAATGTGATGTTTAGGAATGAGGGTTTATGGAGAGTGTCGTCGAGAGATTTTTATTTGAATATCGAGGAAGCAGGATCCAATTTGATTTATTCGTACCAGACGAATTAAATTTGAATGTTTGGCCAACTAATGCATTCATAGTCTGCGAATAGTGGAGATAACGGTCGAGAGTAGGAAGTATTCAACACATAATGTTTAGTGTTCTAACGGTCGAGACTAGTGGATTTTTAATGGTAGTGATTTGAAACTTAATGTTCGTGAATAGTAAAATAACGGATAGTTTCTCCACCTATATTCCCTATTTAACTTTCCCCTTTTTCTTCCCCACTTTACCTTTTCACTTCATCTCTCCCAAAACAAAACATGCCGCCGTTCGCCATTGTCTTTGCATCTATGTTCATCATCTTCGCCGCCGCTTGTTTAGCTCTTCTCCCCGGCGAAGATTCCGGCCACTTGATCGGATATTTGTTGGTTATCGTACCCCTCACAATCCTAGCCATTGTTGTGGATAAATTTTGGGGGTAATAGTTTTTAAGCTAGTGTCGCTTGTAATGGTTATTTGTTGTGTTTCTATGTAACCTTTAACAAGTGTGGAATAAAACTCATTTACTTTTATGTTTACGAATTAGTTCTCGTTGTGGCTTTTAATATTTTGTTGCATTTTCGACGCAGAATAATTAAGGTGATTCATCCTGTGGTGGCTCTTGTTATCGCTGGGTTGGTGGTGGTTTTTGTTGCTATGGCGGGCCAACCTATTGAAGATTCTATGCCGTTTATTGTGTTTATTGTATTATTAGCACTTCCGATGTTAATCGTCTCGCTATGTATTAATTTTCGTGGGTTCTAATAAAATTTATGTTATTTGTGTTTTCCTCATCTTGTTGTGAATTCTTATAGTTTCTAATTTCGTACTTTCCTCGACTTCTTATAATAAGGTAATGGGTAATAAGTGTAGATCTTACTGGGGTTCGGTTAAAAGTGAGGTTTATGAACAATTTATTTTGTCTCGAAATTCTGTTTTTGGAATGAAAATTGTTATTAAAACTTTGAAAGGATAACTGTTCCATTTATAACATGATTCTTCCTAAATTATACATAGGTAGCTAGGCTATGTATAATTAAGGACCAAATGATGTAACGCTTGGTTCAGTCATTATGATATTTATGCTTCTTCAAAGAGTTTTATATGGTTTAATTATCATGGTTTTGACACAAAGTCGGACACCCTTTGATTATTTTCAAAAGAATTATAAAGTTCTTGTTCATACTCCGAGGATAGTTCAGGAATTTCTAAAATGATATTCTTGGTATAGACCTAAGTTTTAGGTGAGGATTTCTTAAAATGTGGTATCAACTTATGGTTTGGTCAAAATGGAATTAATTAAATCCTTTGGGTAATATCAGTGTGTTGTTACATAACGACTTATGAATAAAAAGGTGGAATAGAAATTGGAATAGACGTAGATTATAATTATCATGGAAATATTACAAGGTAGAGTTCTCACACGGTAGAAGGATAACTGTTACACTTAGGTTACATCCATTGTACCTAAGGTAAATACAAACGGAAATATAACTTAGATAGTTCTAGGCTAGAGTTTATTTATTTTACAGCAGGAATCCATTCATCTGCTTAACATAGAGGTCATTCTTCGACACGGTTAATGATTCTTTGACGAGTTCTTATTCCCTTGTACAAATCTTGGGCTTCCAATGGGCTTTGTAGTTCGGGCAATGACTCTTGTAATGACCCATTTCACCACATTCATGGCATTTTATGGATGATGGTTGCTCATTTCCTTCCATGGCTTTGCAATCTCTTGTCTTGTGGCCTGTTTCCCGGCACCTTCCGCATTTCACAATGCAATGTCCGGTGTGATGCATCTTACATCTTTGGCACAGAGGTTGTTTTCCATAGTAGTTGTCTCTTTTAGTAGAAGTGGTGACGCAGTTTCTTCCAACTTCTGATTTGGGCCTTTGCTGGCGAAGATAGTTAATGCGGTCTTGTAGATGATTGCGGATGCAAACATCATTGTGGAACTCACATTCGTTGAGGATAAAGGATCTTTTCTCCTCATGTTTTCGCTTTTGGTTATTTTTCTTAAGTGCAATATCTTGCCTAATTCTTTGGGCACATGTACGTATAGGTTTAGTCCTTTTCCTTGAATCCTTTAGGTAAATTGGCTTACACCCCATGAAACTTTCATGGTTATGCTTACAAGGTATAGCCTTATTTCTTTCTTGTCTTGTCATGTTATTGTTACTTGGGTGAACTGTTGTGGTCACTTTCAATTTCTTGATAGTTTTAGGAGTCATGGTTGTTGTGGGTACTACGCTGTTTATGCTGTCCATTTCCTATGAGCATCACAAGAAATGTTGATTTAGCATTCACTTTATTGTTAGAATTATTCAAATAACAAGGTATTTGTATATTAGTGCTAACAATGTGATCTCAATACAAAATCAAACCAACTGAGGATCATAGAAATACGATGTGTCTGGGTAACATCGTAAAATAATTATCTCTTGACATGGGATTGCTAAGGAACAAACGAATTTATCTACAAAAGCTGAAGTTCAACAACTTTCTCTTCGTTCATCAAGTTTTCTTTTGAAAATTTGTTCTTGGACTTCTATGGTTTATTGTTTAGTCGTGGTATATTTGATGTACAATCACCGATACAATCATTGACATAACTCTAATAACTTGTTTGCTTGATTTTTGCAAAACAACCAACACAATGTCTTTTATTAATGTCTCATTGATTCGTGTAGAGTCATTTGTTTACCCAAGAGAGTAACAAATGGTGAGGTTTTGCATGGCTCTTTGCACTTATAGCACTATCATAGAGCTTGGTGGGATGAATTTGTTTATCACAGAGAGATATAATGGAAAAAAAAATCTGCCATAGATTAAAAGTCGATTACAAGTTCTGAGAGTTACAGGATTATTGAGAAATACATGGAATACTAACCAAAACTATTTGGTTTATTGGATACAACAACGATACTTAAGATTAGTTACGTCTCTGACGTAGACATCTAACTTCTGCCTCAAGATCCAGTTGTGCAACTTCCATGGCTGAGAAACGTTCCTGGCATGCATTCATCTGATTAGCTAACATGTTTTCCAAGGCTGCAATCTTTTGGCTTTGGGTTCTTGCTGTGTCTCTAGCTAACCATAATGCTCTTTCAATGTCCTCAATCCTAATGTGTGTTTGGGTGTGGCCTCTACCCAAACAGCGGGTTCTGGCATCCAAGTTTCTAAGTTCTTGTTCGTAATTGTCCTTCATGTTACCAACATTTACTCCTATATCAAACACTTCTCGTCTCTCAGCATCTGTCCTCTTAAACAGGGTATCAATGTTACGGTCATACCATTCGAATCGTAATGGTTGTAACTCTTTTAGCTGTTCAGAGTGAGTGTCTAGTATGCTGGTGTGTTGGTGAAGGCGAATCCATATGGAGTCACAGGTGTATACATTGTAGTCAGGAGAATTGGGTGAGGATACATTCTCTGGGATATCTGGCATGGAGAAATCTGAGATATTAGGCAAGGGAGAATTTAGCTCGATCTTCTTCCAAGTCATTTCTTGGTGTGAACTCTGTCCAAATTCAAATGTTGGTTGACCACCAATCAAATCTTCATCTGAATAGGATTCGGTTGCTCTCCTAAGTTTCTGACGTGGAGGTGAGTGAGTAGGTGATGACGGAGGTGATTTCTGAGTGAGTTCTATGTCAGGCTGGGGTTGTGACATTTTTACATAAGAGTCTTCAGTATCTGGTGCAATTTGGTAGGTAGGTGACGCATGTGTAGTAGGAGGGGTAGTCTTGGTGATATCGACTAGTTTGGAAGACATGGTACTGTAGCAATCGGAAATAGTAATTATGAATATTCATACGTTTAAGGTGTAACATTGAGTGTGAAATAATACGGTGTGTAATGTGTGAAGAGTAAACATTAAGCATGTAAAGATTAGTACAAAACAATCTTAGTAGGTAATATATTGAGCACGGCAATCTGCAGACACGGAGGGCGTAAAATGGTATGGTGTAAAATCATTTATATTGAAAGTGTAGTTATAGTTCAATGTTTGAAAACATTTGATTCTCTATAACCTGTGGCTCTGATGCCAATCTGTAACACCCCCTAATTTGTTTTGTGGCAGCGGAAAGTAATTAGGTGTTACACTGATGATCGAAGTCAAAAATTTCAGAAAACGGCTTGAAAAGGCGTTTTGAAAGTTATATGTCATTCAAAATAATAGTTTTTTTGGTACAAAGGTTGAAATATCTGATTTGAAAATCCCACAAAAGTATAGTAATTTGGAAAGAATGACATATTTGATTTTCACACCATTTAAGTTATCAGAGTATTTAATGCCCGCTCCGTGTCTTGTCCTGCTCCGTTGATTACCTGAGATAAACATGCTTAAAACGTCAACACAATGGTTGGTGAGTTCGTGGAGTTTGATAGAAAATAACTTTCTTTCAATGAATTCAAGAGTTGTACAGGGATAGTTGAAATAAATACTAGTACTTCTTGAAGTAACTAGCACGTTTGCAATTTGGTAAAAAAAATCCACGAGTAAATCATTTATGAACTCAGATGATCATAAGTTTTAAGTTTAAATGAAAATGAGTTACGTTGTTATATGCTTGCAATGAAATAATGGTTCAACTTTTAAAAGTAACGATATGCCAAGCATTGAGTTGTCTTTATCATAAGACACAACTAAGTCACATATGATAGTTAAATTCCAAGTACATGATACATAATCCAAACACATAGTGAAAACAATAGTAAAAAGTCTGATGTCTATCAGTGTGGAGTGGTCGTTACTAAATACAGCTGTATCCGAATATATATAGGAAGACATATATATTCATAAGGTTATATTGCTCTAAGCCTCATGACGCGCAAAACGTTAACAAAAGTACAGTAAAACGGCGGAGTCACATCAGGTTACTGATGGTTTTGCCCTAAGTAATAGGTGATTGCCTCATCCTATTATGTCTCAAATATAGTGTATCGAGACTAAATACGACTAGCCATAAGGCATTCCATCCAGTATTTAGTGGGATAGGTCGTCAGCCTTTACAGGTTTCGAAGCTGTCCACTATATTCGCGCTCACCGCAGTGATTAATGGCTCATGATCGAGGGACTTTATGGCAATATAGTTAAACTTAGGCAATATAGGGTTCGGGTTTTCATAGAATATGCGTACTTTAGTTTTGGCAATTATTTCTTGTTGAAATGTAGAAATATCATAGTAAAGTTCAACAGTACATTCAGTTGTTATATGAATGCATAAAATGAGTCTCAGTATCTTGTTACAACAAGTAGTTTGAAAATGTTATTTTTCAAATATAGCATTTAAGCTAGGCAAGCAGTTTGCAAGTATAACGAGTATATATCCCCGTCAAAGGGTGATTCAAAACATGTAAAACATAGTTGATGATTTTAAATAAATCATGAGAGTTTTTAGAGTATGAAAATACTTAAAACAGTTGAAGCATGTATCTCCCCCAAAAGAGTTATTAAAAACAAGTATGAAAAGTAGGGGCCACGACTCACCTGGAGTGTATCTGGCAAGATGGAATTATAAGATCAAGTAAGACTTATGGAAACGATCACGGAAACGTCTTCAATACGAGACCTGAATATGAGGGAAGTCTAAGATTCTGACTTACTACTAACAATGAGTGTGAAAGTGAGAAATCGTATAACGATTTGATGATGTGAGTGTGATATGCTTAAAATGCCTCAAGTTAAGGAAAATAATATCATATATGATATTATCTTGATTCTTATGTCACTCGACTCAAATATTATATTCTCAAAATACGATGAAATGATATGCAAGTGAAATCGTTAATTTTCTAATAACTAACGAAAATAATGCATAATCTAAAAAGTATAAAATGCATATGAAATGGTGGGTGAAAAATGGAAAATGAAATAAGAATGTCAAGTATAAACATTAGGTCCTTGTTCTTTTTTAGATTTTACACTTTTTACCCTAACTGTGTTTGCGTTACGTCGTTACCCCTTCGTTAAGTCCATAGTCCAATAATAGTCCATAAATAGTCCAAATGTCCATATAAGGCTTGGAGTTAATTCAATGGTCAATTCAAGTCCTTTATAAACTGTTTTCACAGCTTCAGTCCATAAGTTTCTTGGTTTGGCAGTTTCAGTCCTTCTAGTCAAAGTGCGTTACATTTTCAATCCAAAAATGTCAAAATGGTAAGGAAAAAGTGGGCGAGTTTTTCTGGGTTATATTTAAGATAAATGAAGCTTATTTTAACTGCTTATTCGGCTAGTAGCTTAATTTTCACATAATTGGGCCCTTATCGAGTTGCAAATCTAAGCCCAATATTGTTTTTAGTGGTTTTTCAAATATGGTTTTTGCGCTTTGCTTGGGCTGTTTTAAAGGGTCGAACCGTGAGTATTTTAGCATGATGTTTAAACGAAAAGTGTAGCTAGTAGTAGGGTCTTTTGGGTCGTATAAAGTTAAGACATGTTCATTAAGTTAAATTATGAGATATTAAATCGTTTTTAAGGCTAGTTGGGATGGTTTCGCTATAACAAAATACTTAGAAAAATTCTAAGTGTTTTCAACTTATGTTCTTACGTGTGATGCCAAGTTCTTATACGTTCAAGCCATGCATGAAATGGATGTTAAACGTGAAAATGATGAGAGTTGTGATTCTTAAACCGTCCACAGTGGAGGTTCGACATATGCTTGTGGGTTTTCATAAACTTAACATATGTAATAACAATATGTAAAAGAAGATATTTCGTTCGAATGAAATAAGAGATGATGCATGCAAGGTTGAATTTTCTACGTGAGTGTGTGAAGGGTGAGTGACGTTTACAAGTTTCCCCATGATAAGGGTTCGTCACCTCATGTGGGTTGTTCTAAACGAAAGTGCATGTTTAACTTAATAGTGAATATATAAACGTGACGAGTTATATGTTTCAACTGAATTAAACAATGATGCATGGTGACTCGTGTGCGTGAGAAATGAAAGTACGAGAGAATGTTGAGCACTTACTACACCTTTTAAAGGTGGTGGAGAGGCAATGAAGATCGAATGGAATGCAAGGATGAGGACAGCAAGCTTTGGCGAGCTCCAATACGTTTCACGTATTTATCTCCTACTCGATTTGCTTCCTTTGTGAGGGACAATTGCCTCTGAGTCTTTTAGAGTATTTAGTGAGAGTGAGATAAGTGAGAAATGAGTAATACGGGCTGCTAGGAGAGGGTGAAATATATAGAGGTATTTCACACGTTTTCTTCAAAGACTCTCACACTCAATCATGGAGTGTAACTGTGGATGACCAGTAAAATTTAGCATGCTTCTGACTCTAGCAATCATGGGAGGATTGGGGAACTTTGTCTTTAGTTGTTGGCATGTATATGTATTCGATTGATATTTTTATATGGGTGCAAAATAGATTTAGCGTGTGACCTTCATAAACCTCAGTCCTCAATGTCTCCTTAACATCATATTGTGTTAATATTATCATTGGGAAGGTGTAGGAGAAAGCGTGGGTTAAAATGGTTGTGTTTTGTGGTTTTCGTATCTACCGAGTTGGGTGAAACGGGACAACCGAATGGGTCTTCAAAACCATAACAAGACTCGACTTGAGTTCCTGAAATTTGGCATACGGGTAGTCTATTGGGTGGTAAATGAGAGTTGGTAAAAATAATGACATGTTGTGTTTAAGAATCGAGAGATCAAAGGCTGCTTTGGAGGGGCTGTGGCTGGTCGAATTTGCATAAACTAACCAAAACAAGAGTTGGGCTGGTGGAGCGTGTAATGGGCCGATGATGGGCTAAATTTAGACAGCCCGTTTGGCTTTGTAGTTGGTTAGGCAAACCGAAATTAGTTAAATCTAAATGGGATTAGTGCATTTAGAATATTATTAGTTGTAAAAATTGCCATTTGTGTATTTATATTTGGATACTAATTAATATTAGTGAGATTTGCATCTAGTGAAAATGGGGTTTGTGAAATATTGTTTCTTGTGAGATAGTCATGTCTCGAAATACAAATCGTGAGCTGGTGTCGTTATTTGGTGAGCATTGTAATGACTTAACGTGGTAAGAATGATAATAAAATAAATTTTTTTAATTTCCTCGTAAAAATGGGATTTATCGGACAGTAAGTTGAGATTATTTTTAATCAGTGAGATTTATTATGATGGATTTTTGCGGGATCTCACATATTTGATGTAGGTAATATTTAGAAGGTAATTTAGTTAGAGTCTTAAGTTATAATTCGACTAGGAATTAGTATAGGAACCGGATTTGCTTAGTGATGTTGTACATTAGGCTTTAGTGAGTAGGACTTTAGGTTTAGGGAGAGATAAGTTTAGTTAGTTTAGGTGTTTAGTTATTTAGGGAAATTATTTAGGATTGTTTATATAAACCGAATTTTAGAAGAAATGAAAATGAAAATAGGTTGAGCTTAAGAGGGTTGTAACATATGCTAAATAGGGTTGTACTATAATTTAGGATATGAGAAAAATATAGTTTTAATAATTTATTAAGTTATAAAAATTATTTGTTAATTTTTATTAAGTTGAAAAGTAAATAAATAGGATTTTTGGTTCTTGTGCATTAGGCACTTGTACTTTGAGTTTAAAGACTTGTAAAAATATTTAGTAAGTTTAGGAAAAATAATTTTTTAAGAATTATGCATGAATGGTTTGTAAATTGTGCTTAAAAATATTTATAAATAAGGTTTTATTAAGGATTTTGTAAATAAATGGTTTCATGCATAAAGGACTTGTACTCTAGCTTATATGACTTGTACATTTAATATTTTGTAAAAATGTGATATAGATAAATTAGGGTTTGTAAATTTTGTACATAAAATCATAGTTATGTGAAATTAGGGTTTTACCGGGAACTGAAATAGAATTAGGGTTTTTGGTGCTTTGATAACTTGTACATTAGCTCAAATGAGTTGTACTTTTATGTTCTAGGGTTTTGATATTCATATTTGGTGTTGTGATGGATTTAGGGTTTCCTAGAAACTCTATTTAGATAATGAATGTTTTGTTGGTACGTTGGTTAAGGAATTAACGTAAAGTGGTAAATGGTATTTTGTAATGTTTTCATATAGTTATGTTTATGAAATAAACATTAGGTTTGTTAGGTTGGTCTGTGTGGGAGCACGTTTATCAGGGATGTGAGTTACGTCACATAAGATAGGAGATACAATCAAATAAAATAAAAAATTATACGTGGAAAAAAGATAATGATTCTGTAAAGTAATTGGTTTAAATGAGAAATTTTACGAGTGGTTGCATGGATCCAATGTTATAATGTGAAAGCGATAAAGTGTGAATGATAAAGATCATCCGGGATGAATGTTAATGATCCTTCGGGATGAATGTTAAAGGTGGTATCCTTCGGGATGACAAAGTAAATGAATTTTAAGAAATCCTTCGGGATGAATGTTAAAGATCCTTCAGGATGAAAAGTATTGCCTTCATCGGTGAATGGGGTTGCCTATATCCTTGGCAATAAAAATATCCCCATAATGAATGTGCTAATGATACGGATCAAAGTCTAAAAAAAAATGTGAAGTATAAAAAGGATGAGAGAATAAAAGTTAAATTGGAAAATAGGAGTAGTAGTGTTATGTCGGAAGTACATGACCATGAGTTTATATTTTTTGATTTACATCGATTGGGACGCCTCTCCATGTAAATGAGGAAGTATAAATGAGTGGGCTTATGTGTTGCCGACACGGCACGAGTAGGGTTAGAGAAGTAGAAAGAGGAAGTCTAGAGTTAGTTAGAAGTTATAAGGACTAAGATAGGGGGTTAAAATTTGAGTACGACTTCTAGTTGAGGTTTATGAGAAACCTACATTTTGAGCGATAAGTATAAGTTGAAGAAATTAAGGAATTGTAATGATGTTTAAAAATGTTGTAATGCGTAATCGTGCCGTGGTGCAAAATGTGAGTAATGGAAAAAGTTGATGATAAATGTCATGTGTAATGTGACGACAAATGTTAAAGTATGGTGCTATAAAGCTAATTCATGTAACATTTCTATAAGCCTTAGAAGGTAAACGAAAATGGCATGAAGAAAGGAGTGGAAGAAATAAGGTAATTGTAGAGACATAAAAGAAATGGTTAAGTGGTGTTGATAGAATGTGAAAGTATTAGCCTAGTGTAATTACGAAAAGTCAAATAGTTCGGTTTTCCCTAGTAACATGTAGTCAAAGAATGAGAATATAGGATAAGCAAGTGGAAATGCGATGTAACGGTAATAGAATGGGTTAAAATGATAACTAGTTATAGTGAGTATGTCTCGTATTATGTAAATATCTAAGTAAGAGTTGTATGGTTCTAGAAGTAAGCGGAAAGCAATGTGGATTAAGGACATGTGATGTGTTATAGTATGCATAGAGTTGCAAGATCACTTAGATCGTTGCACTAAATATACCAGAATTAAGGTGCTAGGAATGAGAATTATAATGTGACTAGGTTTTGGATAGTAAAGAATGATAGATTTCGGGGACGAAATCTAAATAAGAGGGGTAGAATTGTTAGACCCGTATCCCGGTTACGAATAGGCCCCACCCTAGATGGAATATGCTAAGGACTTTACGTGATTGGCTAGTCAATGAATGTAGCATTTTAGTCAAACCCGATAGTCAAATGATAGTCAAAGTATGTGTTATATAGTTATGGAAAGTATTATGTGGCAAGAATAGAAAGGAAATAGACCTAAGGGACTTAGGTTGTCATAAGTCAAATATGTTATAAAGTGTGTTGTGGCCAAAACAAGAGGAAAGAGACTTGAGGGGCCATTCTTGCCATTAGCCCAAATTTGCCACCTAACTTATTTTATCCAGGGAATTCTAGAATCCCCTCATTATTTTTAGATAAGGCTAAGGCCAGTTCTAGAGGGAGAAATAGAGAGGGAAATGGAAGTCTTGATGGTTCAAGTGTTGGGATTCAAGGATGAAGTTCATAGCTTGATTTCTACATAAGGTATGATGCTTATAGTGTTTAATTTGTATAATTAAGAGGTTATGGTTTGTAAACCCTAACTTGGGAAAGATGAGTAAATAGTAGGATTGATCATCATATAATCAATATATGATTATATGATGATTAGAGTTGTTAGGGATAAGCTAATGGTTGTATAAACCATTGTTATGATTATTATGTTATGTGTTAAGTGTTTGTGTGATGTTATGATTTAGGGTGTTATGAGGAAAATGATGGTGATAATGATGATGATGGTGGTATCATGATGGTAGCTAGCTTTGGAAGCTAAGGTAAGTAACTTTGATTACTATATGCTTAATATGAATGTTCTCATGTTATGTGTAAATGAATGAGTTGATAGGATTAAGCCTTGGAGTAGGAAGTGGGTTAATAGGAGGTATGTAAATGAGCTAGGGTCAAGAGGTAGGATATGAGGTTGAGAGGTCTAAGGTAAGTTATGTTTGCTTTATGTATAATGTTGATATGTTAATGTGACATGATTATGATGTTGAGATTATAATGGTAATGAAGTCGGCTTGGTTATGAGCCGGATGGTTAAAGGTGCTCTTGATGCATATGAATGTGAATGGAAGTATTAATCATGTACTAATCTAGTTACTTACTAAGCGAAAGCTTACGTTTTAGTGTTTTAATGTTCTTGTAGGTTTATGCGCGACAGGAGGAAAGTATTTGGATTATGGCCTAAAGACTTGGAAAGTGGATTGGTAGGTAGTATGCAATTAGGAGCTTAATATAGGATACCGAGCTCAAGTGTCGAGGTTGTACCCCCGAGAGTCTTTTAGTAATTGTAAAGTAAAGTCGGGTGTCAAAATGTATGTCAAGAGGTCATAACGATTTGGGAGTCTAACGGTGTGTCAAAGTGTGTTTAATGGGTTATGGTTTATGTTTAAGGGGGTGTTTGGCAAAAGTGTAAAAGTACCCATTTTGGGTTGTAAACGGGTCAAGTGCCCTTGGAACATGTTTTTTTATGTTAATATTATGCTTTTGGTAAAGTTTGGCGTAAAACGGAAGTGGTATGAGTTGTATGTTGAGAGAATGGGTTAAAACGGGTTATTTGCATAACCCGTCTAAATTGTAAAGTACTATTTCGGGGAGTCAAACGGTAAATGTTTTTGTATGAAAATGAGCTCAATGATATACTAAGTAAATCTGGAAGGTTTGGTGAAATAACGAGTTCGGGAGGTCGGGTTTTCAAGCGCGGGACTTGAAAATTGATCCGGGCGATCGGCAGGTCTGAACTTCCGCGGTTGGGATCTCAACCGGCGGTTCAGACCAGATTTTTGGGTCCCAGCCAGCGGCGGGGCAGTGTTTTCAGTTTTTGGCGATTTTCGAAAAATCATATCTTTTAAACCGTAAGTCGTTACGGGTCGTGCCACCTGTCGTTTTGAAGGTATTTGAGTATAGTTTCATTTAAAAATAGTTTAAAGGTCTGAATGTGTATGGGTTTTTAGAAATGGTCGAAAGAGTGACAGAATGTCCGTAAAAGTCAAGTGTTTCTGTACAAAAAGTTTAAATTTTTTGGTCTAAGCGGGCACGGGGTGTAACAACGCGTAAGTAATTTTGTTGTCAAAATGTGCTTGTATGTGTTTTTGAATGCTTAATGCAGTAGTTGTATAAAAAGTGATGCAGTATGTTTTGTTTTGCAGAGTATGATGCTTTTTTAGGTCATACGTAAGTAGTTTTAGTTGTCAAAATGTGCTTGATTATCTATTTGAATGCTTAATGCAGTAGTTGTATAGAAGTGATGCAGTAGGTTATGTTTTGCAGCGTATGATACTTAATTAGGTCACGCGTAAGTAGTTTTAGTTTTTGAAATCTGCTTGTATGTGTTTTTGAATGCTTAATGCAGTAGTTGTAAATGTGAATGTTATTACTGAACAACCAACAACCAACAACAACTCCACTTATTCCGGATGGTTCCTTGAAAACAATGGCTTTATTTGATTTTTGAAACCTCACTTTTTAGACCTTATTATTAACTTTAGCTTATCTGATCCGCTTATATTTCGTAAGCCAAACATATTTTCAAACTCATTAGCTTATCTGATCACCTTGTTTATGTTCGTATAAAAAATATCTAGGCATTGAGAGTTTGTTGAGTATATTTATATCTTGTGGCAAATCATAGTCTTCTTTATGTGCGTGAATGTGTATTGAGTGTTTGTGTGAATCCTTAGGTAATAATGAAAAACAGATGGAAAAAGAAAAAGATGTAAGTAATATAAAAAAAAAAAAAAACAGAAGGTCTGTTGCGGTTGAGAAGGATGCAGTTATTGAACCTACAACATCTAAAATGAAAAACAAGCGTAAAAGGACTGCTGAAGATAAAGATTCAGAATCTGATGCTAAATCTTTGAAGCGAAAAATGATGGTTGATGTTAATAAAAATGATGGTCAAGGCAGTCAATAAAAAAAAAAAAAAAAGACAATCAATCGAAAAATGATTGCTGTTAAGAAAGGGAAAAAAGTTGAATCTGATAATGAAGTTAAAGATAAAGCTAGAAAGTATGAACCAGTGAATTTGCAAACAAGAATTTCACCAAGTAATTTGAAGAATATTATTGAATCATGTACTGATGGGCAGATGAAAAGTTTAGAAGAAATGGGTTTTGAAAATTTTAGTTCTGATTTTAACTTTGATTCTACACCCACAGCTTTAGGAATGTGGCTTTGTAAGAATTTTGATGCAAAAAATTGCACTTTGGTTTTAAGTGATGATAGAAATATTAAGATCACCCGGGAACTCATTCATCAAAATCTTGTAATTCCAATGGGTGATATAAAGGTTGTTGCTCTTCGAGAGACCACATCTGAAGATCCAACAACAACAAAATGGAGAGCATCACTACCTTTGACTGTTTATGACCCTGAAGGATCTGATAGTAAAAAGAAAATTCCAATAAGCAGGCTGGAAGCATATCTGACTGGAAGTACAGATGAAGGTTGGGCTTTCAAAGTAGGATTCTTGGTTGTTTTTTTTATCTATTTTTGCACATGGGAATAAGGATGGTTCAGTAAACCAAAGGTTTCTTCCATCGCTTGAAGATATTGAGAATGTTCCAAATTTGGATTGGTGCACCTATTGTCTAGAATGTGTGCAAAAAGAGTTAAAGAAATTTAATGTTGGGATTTAAAGCTTCCAAGGTGTTAATGCTGCTGCTGCTCATGATGTTAAGACTGCTCAGGTATTACAAGAAAAATAATACAAGTCATTACTGCTGCTAGTTATAAAGGTTAATGCTGCTTATTGAAGTTAAGACTGCTAGAGTACATTAAGACTGCTGGTAGATTTCAAGGAAAAATACTCTAAGTAGTTCATGCTGCTAGAAGGAAACTTAGTATTGCTAGTACTAAGTTAATGCTGCTGAAGATTTAATGCTGCTAGAACAAAGAGTTAGTGCTGCTGATGCATTATTAGTGTTGCTAGAATATTAGAGTCAGTTATTATGTATAGTATATCTAGATAAGTATAGAAAAGATTCTATAAAGATTTATCTTGTATAGAAAGTCATTGTAAGCCGACTAGAACTCCTTAGTCTATAAAAGGAGGTCCTAGGGCATAGAGATGGATATCATAATACATGAAATATACACAGATATAGAGATACATACGATTCTTTATAGAACTTCAAGGTTGTAAACCCTAATACTTTTGAGTATTCGTATTATATTAATAATATTGAAGTGTTTAGTTTGATATACTTGTGTTCTTGTTTATTGTTTTATACAATACAAAGTTCTTCTTAAGATCAAATACAAGATTCCGCATTGTGTTTGATAAACTTCAAGACAGTTTATATACCTAGTTGTTTTAGATTTATCTAAAATAACTAAACCTTACAAGCTAAGGAATTCGATCAAGTTCATAACTGGGATCAACAAGTGGTATCAGAGCTTGTGATCTAGAAGCTGTGATCAAGAAGAACCTGTTTAGACTCAAGGTTGTTCTAATCTTACTGAAGACATGGAGTCAGAATCTACACACATGATTACTACATCAAATGTATCAATGCTCAAGTCTGGAGAGTATGAGCTATGGAGAATGATAATAGAGCAGTATATTCAGATGGTTGATTACTCTATGTGAGAAGTAATAGAGACTGACAATACTTTACCTAAAGCAGAAATTTCTTGATTCCTGAACTAAGAAAGCTGATTTACTCCCTGATTTAGGATCAGAGAGTGTGGGTTCAGGAATTTTCAGGCTATTTAAAATGATAGGTAAGCACACTTTGGTTGCTTTTCCGTATATTTCCTAGTTTATAGAACGAATAGCCTTAGATTTACTCGGCTGTAAGCAGGCTTTCTAGTATCCTACTTACAAGCAGAGTTGCAACAAGGGTTTATAAATTTTGAAAGTAAATTCCATCATTTGTTGCTTGGCGTCTTAGGTGGTTGAGGAACAGGGACTATTTTATTTACTAAATACTCCCTGAAGGCACGATTTGTACCTATCCCTGAAGACGCATCCTCTTTCCCTATATGATTAAACCAATCCCCCGCTGACACGTCAGCGGGTGATTTTTTGTGTGAATTTTGTGAGTGGGTCTAATATTTCCTATCACTCGTGAGCGTAATACTCTAAGGGGGCGTTTGATTGGGGAATATTGGGGGCATTTTCATTTTAATTCCCTTCAAATATCATGTTTGGTAACTCAAATGAAGTAATTTATAATTACACGAATTGCCAAAATAGATAGAATTAGAATGTATCCAAAAAGTGGGGAATTTTAATTTAATTGGATTTTTTTTTATAAACTTTTTTTCTTATTGTTTTTTTATAAACTTTAAATAGAATAGTTATGATTTTTTTTTTTTTTAATTTTATTTATAAATTTTTTTTATAAATTTTTAAATAGAATATTTATGAAATTCATATTAAAAAAATAAAAAAATATTTATAAATTTCTGTTTATATTAAAAAAATAAAAAAGTATTTACAAATTTCTATCAACCAAATATAGCATGTATTTAAAATTCTCAAAAATTTATTTTTTTTTAAATTTGAAATTCTTTAATTTCAAATTACCCAACCAAAGGCTCTAATGTTGCCATATAAACCATTCGTAAGAAATGAAAGAAACACTTACATGACATGACATGATGGGTAAATGGATTAAATAAATACTCCGTAGTAATTACAAAAGGTCACTAAACAATAAAAATCTCCATCTACCAATCCACCAATTCCATCCCCTCGATTTACGGAACATAAATAAAAATTTGAAAAGACGTCCACTATTAACCACAGCTGAAATGGCTCCACTCGTAAATATCCACATCTGACAAGGGGCAAAAACGTAAATAACAGTTTCCCGCCCACACCTCGATAGTAATAATAATAATTCCCCCTCAAATAAAACCCCTTTTTATTCTTCATATTCCTCATTTCTATCAAACCCTAACTTCATTCTTTAGCTTTAGCTTTAGCTTATTTCCCGCCCACATTTTTCGTCACAAAATCACAGTATGTTTGCTTTAGCTTTACAATTGTTTTGCTAATTTCATTTTTTTTTTAATTTTATATAATTATTTTGCTTGTATTTTTGAAATGAAGTAGCTAAAATGAGTTTTTTTTAGGTTTAGGTTATGAATCTGTTCAGATTATATGTTTTTATTTGAAGGTCTAATTTTTATATGCATTTTGTTTTTAGGGTTTTGAAAGATGGTGCCGAAAAATGAGGTCATCGAGGAACCACAAGTAGATTCACCTACTTCTGTGCTTGAAGAAGAGGTTTATTTTTTATTTTTTTTATTTCTTACATTATTTTGTTTATGCTTATAATTTAGGGGTGTTTGGGTTTGGGTTTTAAAACAGATGTAAGGGGGTGTTTCTTTCGGCTTCTAATATATCAGGTTATGAGTTTATGTTAAATATGCTCACTTTTTGTGGCTTATTTTGAAACCTTTCAGCTCTATATAAGCTTATTATGTCATACTCCTCTGTCCCATAAAAGTGTCCAGTTTGACTTTTCAGAGTCAAACAGGTTCAACTTTGACCTAAAATATTTTTTTTGTGTTATATAATACTTGATGAAAAATTATACCAATGAAAAATACTCTTAAAACCCGATCCATTCATGTATTTTGCATCAAGTATTATATGACACCCGCAAAAATAGATAAGGTCAAAGTTGAACCAGTTTGACTCTTAAAAGTCTAAACTAGACACTTATTTTGGGACTGAGGTAGTAATAAACTTGTATAAAGCCGAAAAGTTTCAAATTTAGCCACACAAAGTGAGCTTATGAAACATAAGCCCAAAACCAAATAAGTTGTAAGCTGGCTATATAAGCCGAAACAAACACCCCCTAAAACTGCATTATGAGAACTTGGTAGTCAACCTACTTTTAAATGAATACAATTTTTTTTAGATTGTCGTCTTTGGAATGAAATTTTAAGCATGTTTTTATGTTACTTCAGTAGTTTTTTTGAAAGGTTCGGGTTACTATACGTTGGTTTCTCTTCAATTAAGTTACTTAATCGCTGTAGTATTTTTTTGCTCACTTGGGTCATTGAACTAATAAAAAATGACATTTAGATAACCTTTAAAAAACTTCACCTTTAAAACCTATGTAACTTAAAATGTCATTTTATAAGTTCAACGACCCAAATGTCATGATTTGTAATTTGAGTAACCTATGTGAACAAAAAACCAGTTCAGTTACCTATGTAACTTCAGCGTATATTAACCTTTTATTGAAGTACTCTGTATATTATAGTTATTATAACCTTAAATGTTTATATAAAAAGGGGATTATGGTATTTTGCAATGATAAAATCTTTGCTATTTGCTATTGATGAAGGAAGTGTTTGTTTTAGCTTATTATCTGGCTTCTGAGCTTATTTGTTTCGCTTATTTTTCATAAGTCTGATTTTTTTGCGGTTTTTGTTCTGACTTGTGAGCTTGTTATGGCTTAAAACCGTGAAATAAGCTCATAAGCTGGAAATTTAGCCAAAAGAATGGGTTCATGAAATGATGAAAATAAACTGAACAAAAGTACCTTATAAGGCAAAAATAAGCTATTTCTAACACTTTTGAAATGGTTGTTAATTGTATTGTACATTCAGGAAATAGTTTTTTTGTTGCAGAAGTTTATGTTTTGATATTCCTTTATAAAAAGTTACTACAGTAGTATTTTTATTTTAATTTCATACTGATTTGGGTTTATTTTGAAGGACATTTGCAATGAGAAAGTTGGTATGAAGGTGGAAGAGGACCCGATTATGGATGCAAAAAATGGGGACGCTTCTCTTATATCATCCGCAATGGCGGAGGAGGAAGTTAAACTCGAACAACAAAGGCTTAAGGAAGAAGAAAATGTGGAAGAAGCACCTACTCTGAATGATACTCAGTTTAGTAAACTGGATGAGCTTCTTTCTCAAACTCAGCTTTACTCTGAGTTTTTACTCGAGAAGATGGATGAGATCACTAATGTAACTTCCCGTGTTTTCTTTTGTATTGTAATTTCAGTTCCTAACTTTTCAGTTGGTGATGGTTTTTCATTTGTTATTGTAGAAAGCGGTGGCTGAAGATGCTGATGAAGTAAAGGAGGTGAAAAAGAAAGGCCGTGGTTCAAAACGAAAAGCTGTCACCAGTAGTGTTACAGTAAGGGTTTCGCCTAATTGCATTTAATTTTCGAAGCTAACTTCTTTTTTGCTTATAATAAATGGAATATTGCTTCATTTTGTGAACTTATATCTTAAGATGTCTCTCAAGCTGTTTCTTAATGGGGTTATCAATTTCGGTGGTATACCACTGGTATACCACCGAAATTTCGGATTTCGGAGGTCCACCGAAATACCAGTTGACCGAAATTTCAAAAAAAGTCAAACCGAAATTATCGGCGATATTGACCGAAATTTGACCGAAATTGACCGAAATTTTGACTTTTTTGACCGAAATTTCAGTGGTATACCAGTTTTGTTTTTTTTTTTTTACTTTTTTGGGCCAAACATAATAAAACAAACTTTTTAATATAGATATATTATATAAAATACATAAAATATTATATGCAAACTTCTATATATTAAAAAACTATAGATATATTATATAAAATATATAAAATATTAATATTTAAAATTACCGAAATACCAAAAATTTCGTATCTCGGTCCTTGACCGAAACACCGAAATTTTTGTCCTTAACTACCTCTCAAGTTGTTTCTTAATGGGGTTAAGCATCTGTTTTTCTTTTTTTGCTTATAGTATATTGGGCTTAGGTGTGTAATGTGATGCTGTCTCAGATATACTGAATTGAATAAGTTGTTTTTGTGATAGCATGTGCTTTTGTATTATATTTACGCACATGTTTCTGCATATAAGATGTTTTCTTGTAAAGCTGGCTGTTGAGGTAAGATGATTTTTAATGGGTCATTCGATTGTTATTCTGTTAAAAAGGACATTGAAGCAAGATGGCATCTTTTGCTTATGCTAGTGTAGTGTTTGAGACAGAATATCTGTTTGCATGAAGTTTAGTAGCTGTTATAGATTAAGCTACTTGTTTGCTCCCTCTGCACATTTACATATCGAAATTAGTAGTCATTATCCTATCCATTAAGATCATATTTTTTTATCAAACTCATGACATTATTCAATCAAATTCTCAGCGGAGGGCCAAGTCGGCTGTGGAAGCTATGCTTACACGGGCTGAAGAAAGCCCTGCCATAGATGCGAATCTCAGTAAGGGGGAGAGGGATGCAAAAGAGCAGAATGAGATTTGTCCCTTGCTGACTGGTGGACAGTTGAAATCTTATCAAGTTAAAGGTGTCAAATGGCTAATCTCACTCTGGCAAAACGGTCTTAATGGTATCCTGGCTGACCAAATGGGGCTTGGCAAGACAATCCAAACTATTGGTTTTCTTGCACACCTAAAAGGGAAAGGTATGGATGGGCCGTATTTGGTTATTGCCCCGTTGTCTACTCTGGCCAACTGGCTAAATGAGATATCCAGGTATCATTCTCATGGTTTATCCAGTTTCTATTATTGTCGTTATTATTTTGAAACTAACTCGTTAACTTATTTTTCTTGTTTGTGAAGGTTTGTGCCGTCTGTGAATGCAGTTATCTACCATGGAAATAGGACAGAAAGGGATGAAATAAGGAGAAAACATATGCCGAAGTCAGTAGGCCCAAAATTTCCCATTGTAATTACCTCGTACGAAGTTGCGATGAATGATGCCAAAAAGTACTTGAGGCACTACAATTGGAAATATCTTGTGGTTGATGAGGTGCTTATATTTAACCTCTTTTTTGTTCATATTGGAAAACACACACTCCGGTGCTGGTATCTGAAACATTAATTGTTTAATTGGTTGCAGGGTCACAGATTGAAAAATTCTAAATGCAAATTATTGAGAGAATTAAAATGGCTGCGTGTTGAGAACAAACTTTTGTTGACGGGTACACCTCTGCAAAACAATCTAGCAGAACTGTGGTCATTGCTGAACTTCATCTTGCCTGATATATTCTCATCTCATGAGGAGTTTGAGTCATGGTAATTACTCTTTAGCCTAGTTTTAGCTTCTTGTATAAATTTTTCTTGTTTATGAGATAAGTCTTGGCATGTTTTTTAAGCTGCATCTTTTTGTTGGGGTAATTCTACTAGATTAAGTCTTCTTTATGTAAAACTCTGAACTATATGCATTCTGTCCATTATCTGATACACATATCACCAAGATTTTAGATACACACCTCTTTATGTATTTATAATGACATACATTTTCCAGTTCAATTATTATATGCAATTGTGGTTGATTGTTTGGTTCTTTTAAACTTTCTTATTGTTTTTACATATTAGTACTTTGCCTGATGAAAATCTATATTATATTAACTCATATTTCTGACTACCTTCTTACATATTTGTGCTTTTGAATACTAAAAAACGCGTTTCTTTTCATTTGTATCTTAATTTAGGTTTGACTTCTCTGGGAAGTCCAACAGTCAGGAAGCAGAAGAGGGGCGAAAAGCACAAGTACATACACACCTAAATACTGCATCCTCCACCTCGATTCTTCCTTTCTTTTTTACTTCTAAACTAACAATTGGGAGATACGATTACAGGTTGTAGCAAAGTTGCACGCTATATTGCGTCCTTTTCTGCTCAGAAGAATGAAAGAGGATGTTGAGCATATGCTTCCTCGCAAGAAAGAAATTATTTTGTATGCTACTCTCACCGAGCATCAAAAAAACTTTCAGGATCATTTAGTCAACAGGTCTTTGGAAAAATATCTCCGAGAGAAAGTAGACACTGGTAATTCATAGTTACATACTTTGTAATTTGAGACATTCTACTTTATCAACTTGTATTCTCTATTACACATTTGGAAACTGTAAGAATCTATATTTTCATTCAAATGTATTCGTAAAACTAGATTTTGTTGGTGAAATATTAATAAATTTGCTGTAACTTATCCAAAAACAATCTGGATTATGTGTCTGTGTGGGAACTGAGAAACAAAGATGAAATTCAGCTTCCTGTTATTTAGTGCTTAATATTTTTCTGTGGACATATGCAGGGCGTGGTGTAAAAGGACAGCTTAATAACTTAATGGTTCAGCTGCGGAAAAATTGCAACCATCCTGATCTGTTAGAGGCAGCTTTTGAGGGTTCTTGTATGTATCATTTTCTTATCATACTACTTATATTTGAGGAATTATAAAGGAATATATTTGCTTGCTTTTCTGGACAGGTTTTTATCCACCAGTAGAAGAGATAGTTGCACAGTGTGGAAAATTTCAGTTATTGGAAAGATTGCTGAAAAAGCTGGATGCTCGCAATCACAAAGTATGCCAATTATCAAATTCATATATTATACCCTGACATTTTTTATGTTTCAAACTTTTAATTTTTATACTCTTGCTTGATTTTGGCAAACAGGTTCTAATTTTCTCCCAATGGACCAAGATTCTGGATATAATGCATTACTACTTCAGTGAGACAGGCTTTGAAGTATGCAGAATTGATGGGAGTGTGAAATTGGAAACTAGAAGACAACAAGTATATTCTTTTAGTAGATATATTCTGTAACAAAAACATGCTTTTACAAATGATGAAATGAAGATCTGAATGCTAACATTCTGCAACCTTACAATGACAACAGATTAAGGATTTCAATGATCCGAATAGTGAGTATAAAATATTCCTACTGAGCACAAGGGCTGGTGGACTGGGAATCAATCTCACAGCAGCCGATACCTGCATTTTATACGACAGTGACTGGGTAAATAATATCTTTCTAATTTGAACTTAATTGCTGTCATTTGATAATCTTTTTGGTTTTAACAACTTAAATGCATTTGGACTACAGAACCCTCAAATGGATTTGCAAGCAATGGATAGATGTCACAGAATCGGGCAGACAAAACCAGTTCATGTGTACAGGCTTGCAACTGCACAATCTATTGAGGTATTCCGTACATTTGATCTGCCTTCTATATTTGTTTTTGCAAGGTTAACATTTGGTACTGAATAAAATTTTATAGGGCCGAATTCTGAAACGAGCTTTCAGTAAGCTGAGGCTTGAGCACGTGGTGATTGGCAAAGGTCAATTTCAACAGGAAAGACCAAAGACAGACGTTGAAGTCTTTGAGGTATATATATATATTTTGTATCAGCATCAGTTTGTCGAGTGGGTGAATTTATCACCATTTACATTCAAATGGGTGAATTTTGGTTATGTTTGATTTATAATGTGACAAGTGGATATTTCTAACAACAAAAGAAACTGATCAAACGTGTTAAAAGGCATCTGAAGCGTATAATAATGCATCAAAACTTTCTAATTTCAATTATTAGAAAAAATAATATTTTTCTAATCATGTTCACCACATAAATTTGTTAAAAGGATTTTTTCTGCCTGTTTTGCTTATTTGTTTGGAAATTTGATATTTTTAGGAAGAGGATATGCTGGCTCTTTTACAAGGCGATGAAACTGCCGAAGACAAAATGATACAAACGGATATCAGTGACGAGGATCTGGAGAGGGTGTTGGATCGAAGCGATCTGATTGCTGCTGGACCTGCAAAGGCAGATGGGAAGCCAGACTTCTTGGCGAGTACACTTCCCCTTAAAGGTCCTGGGTGGGAAGTGGTCATACCCACTGCCACCGGCGGGATGCTCTCAACTGTCAACAACTAAACCTAAAAAAACCAACACTTTCCTGTTTTGCCTTTTTTGTTTCTCCTTACATGGGATCTGGTCCACTTCTTTTGGAAATTTTTGGGCTGGCTTGAATGCTGACTGGTTTTGTGGTGATATTTGAATTTTGGGTCTAGAATTAGAACCCAAAAGAATATTGACCTTCTAAATGGTACTGTATTATGTAAGTAGGTTCCATGTGATAACAAAACTCGAGAATGGGCAGAAGAAAGTGTTATTGGTTTTTATTCTTTTGGCTTTCTATCTTTTAAGGTTGTTATCTTGATCTATAACCAAACATTTCAAAAGCCGTCTCCAATCAAATAGGTTAATTATTTTCAAAACGGGTAAATTTGACACATTTTACTTTTTTTCCCCCTCTGTAATCTGTCTTAAGACTTGCCTTTTTGACTTCGACTCTGCTTGATCAAACAACCTAATACATGTTGCAAAGTTCACTTGCGTAAAACACCTAGCTCAAGACCCAAATTTTATTCAATGAAGGTTGGTTAATGAACCTACTACTATATAACTTTTGGTGTATGTATATTTTTCAGTTGTGATCACATGAGATTGTTTATAGATCTAACTAATGCCTTCCTGAACTGGGATATCAGGCTCTATACTTTTGGACTGACTAGGATTGTATAGATGGTACTTATGAAAAACTATGCACGTGTAGTCAAAGTCAAACTGATTGACAAATAGTCAAATACGGAGCAACTCATTCTTGGTTTATACTTTGTAATTTTTAGGCCTCAATCTTTCTATAGATAGCCTTGTGTTGCGTTCTCGAGCTTGTTGCAAGTATATTGAGAAATTGTTCGGGATATTATGTGATTATTTATTTATTTTCCTTTAAATGCTAAATATTTTGTAATTTTTTGCTATATAACTTTTATTATAGAACTTTAATCTAAAATGTAACAAATATTGTTTTTTATGAGGACTTGGGGTAATCACTACGGCCGATATGGAGTTGTGATAGCATGGTAACCAGGGCCGGTTCTGAGTTTTTTGTTACCCTGGGCGAAACAATTCTTTGATGCCCTAAGCGTGACTATTGAAATTTAATTAATTTTTACATAATCTAGTAATTATTGGCTTTAAACATGTTGTATAAAGTTTTATAAACCCATATATCGTAAACAAAATTGCTCTATCTTCCAAGGATACAACCCTTAAAAAAATAAAAATAAAATACAAAATCCTTGTATCAACTCAATCAAACCATAGACAAGGTTTTTTTTTTTTTTTTTTTTTTTTTTTTTTTGAAGGCTACTTTCAATTTTTGGTTTAGAGAGTCGTACCCGCCATAAAGGCAGACCCTCATCCACCACATACTCAGACTATGTTGTCTTAACCGGGCCCACGCTGGTGTAGTGGGGATTCAACGGCTTCCGCCCGGAAACCGTACTGCCTCCACACAAGAATACTCGCTGGAGTAACAGCCGGATGAAAACCGGGGCCGGCTCGGATTCGAGTCTCCGCAACTAATGACTCAAAGACTCTCCTCTTCATTGCCTGATAACAACAGAGCATGTGGCCCGCCCCCATGTGAGAACTTCCCGGTTGGTCACACAACCGATAGTGCTCTCACATGGGACTCACTTAACCCCTTAAGTCACCACCACTAGACCACATGCTTGTTGTGGGTTTTTTTTTTTTTTTTTTTTTTTTTTTAACAGCACAAGTTTTTTAATTAACTTTACTTAATCTAATAATTATTGGCTTTAAACATGCTATTGTATATATTTTTATAATCCCCAATCCGAGTTAAAACATTATCACATATATATATTCGACCATCATTTTGATTAAAATTATATTTCAAACATTTTTATGAGCTAAAACTAAAATCCAAGTATTTTACATGTACAAAATAAAAAATTCAAAAGAAATTAAAAGAATGAAACTAAAAAGATACAAAATGTAAAAATTGAATGTCAAATATCTAATACCAATTGTGTGAATTCAGTTTAATATTGGCAACTTACGATTTTTTTTCTTCCTGTTTCTCATACATTACGTTAAGTTACGTGTTAGCAAGAATCATGTTTAAAAACAACACAAAAACAAGAAATAAAAGTATAAGGTAGAAAACAAGTACTCCGTAATTAATTACGTAATACTTTTAATATTAAAGCCAATCAAAATTACCTTGAAAATAGCAATATGGTTACTATTATTTTATGGGACAAGTTATACAAGCCCCCCAAAAATCACTATCTAAGCCCCCTCTCTTTTTTTTATTTTTTTTATTTTTTTTTATTTTTTATTTTATTTTTATAATTTTGTTTATATCAAAAAACTATAAACCTGAAAGTACGGAACAGAAAATATAAAGTTTAATAAGTCAAACGCTAAAAACTGTCAGAAATACGGAGCAGAAACTGACAAAAAACTGTAATACACTGTCAATCAAAGAAGACAAAAGGAATAAAAGTACAAAACTCCCATGATGCGACATGCTAGGGGGGCTTGTATAACACAACCCTTATTTTCTACGAATTAGTCACTTCACATACTCCGTATTTTTTTTTCTTTTAGCAAAGTCTACTACTCCGTACTATTATTTTAGATTGTTTCTCTCTCATGCTCTTCTCCTTCACTTCATTTTCCACCATGGATGAAAAACAAAGAACAAAGACGAGAGATCACGAGAGCATAAATAAAATTATACACAGCACCATAAAAATGATGCCCCTTGTTTGTGGGATGCCCTGGGCCGTCGCCCGCACCGCCCATAGCCAGGGCCGGGCCTGATGGTAACCATTACAACTCACATAAATAATCTTATAAAAAACCTGAAAAGTCTAAATATAATTTGAGATACCATTTGAGATTACTCACTCATTAGCTATATGTGGGCATATGATAACATCCAATATATAACAATTAACTAACGAGTTTAAGACAAGTCTAGAATAGTTTTGAACAATCTCTTATTTTGAAACATGATGTGCCAAATGTTTAAAAAATCAGGTTGACCCGGCCGGTTCAACCGGTTTTAAAGAAAAAAACCTATTGAATCGAAAACCAGCGCGGATCGATTATAAAACCGGTTTTTAAAACATGTCGGATGTGTCCAAGCCATCTAAAACCCGTGAATCGACCTCATTTTAAAACCAATGCCAGCTGCCCAATATAGATCCATCTACTAACCCCAGCCGTCTCCTCATTTTCTTCATGTATTGGTAATGAAATCCGTGATTAAATGATAAATTAAATCGAATTATGATAAGAATGATTTAACTCGACTATAAGCTAAACTTGACTAAGCCTTTGATCTTAAGTAAATCACAATTACACAAAATATAAGTGATGACGCTAAGATCACAAACAATGGACGAGAATTTTGAGAGAACTTTTTTTCTTATATACAAAATTACTACTGGACAGATGATCACAATAACTGTTGGTGTTTTAAATTTATCGTCATTAAGAAATGCCATTGTTTTCTTAACAATTTAAAGTAGACTGGTGCCGGCGCCAGCACCTTAAAAGTTATCTTGTTTGATAAAAAGGGGTAACTAATAGTTAATGAGAAGATCTGTGAGCTCAGAAATTGGCAAGAGCACTTCGGAAAGTAGCTGGTTCTAAATCATTTACCTTTTTAAGAGGTTAATCCAGGTACACTCAACATGTTGGTGGCCTGAAGTTTAAAAGCTGATATTTTTTTCTATGGCAATGGCCTCTGGCGGCTTAACTGTATTAGACTGACTATTTATTGATGCATAAGATGGCGTATCTGCTTATTAAGGTTTACTTGATAAGAATCACGATTTAGCATGTACAGTGTCTTTTTGAAAGAAAGAAAAAAATATTGGTGTCTTATAATAGCCAGTTCACCTGTCAATTTTTGCCAACAGATTTTACAGAAACTTTTGGAGATGGCCAATCATTGAATGGTGATACACCAAGCATTACATTGTCAAACATTCAATCTCTTCCAGCGACTCTGATGAAGCAAACTTAGCGGATATTTGTGTAACAGGTATCATAAATAGAAATTGTTGTGGACGCAGCCATTATGCACTAGCATCCAGCCATCCTTGATGACTGGGAGATCCTGACCAAGCAAAGGACACTCGAGAACAAGGTAGCTTAAATCTTCTTTAATGCTCCAGTGTTATGTAATTTTCATCATTTAGAGGGTATCTGTTGTTCTCTTCCACTATTTTCAATATACAATGCAGTTCTTTTTACAGTGTTAATGTAATTAAGTAAAGCATAACCACTCTCACTAGCAAGCTGCAAACGAGATGACCTCAGCTCAAGCTTGACTCAAATGTTAGGTTAGACTCAGATTTATTGCAATAGGTGGACGAGTCTTAATAATGGGAGAAATATTCGAGCTTGAATAGCTTATAGGTAATCACTAGAACCCCTAAATGCTCCATTGAGCAAAAGCTCTAGTCGGGTTTGACCTTGAATAAGTTGACAAAAGCGCTACTCATCTGCAGCTTTACAAAGTAAAAATTAATGATCTACACAAAATCAATCTTCTAAGCAATGACAATGAAACAATAAACAACATGAGAATAAGTTATAGCCTCAAAACTAACAGTTACAGAATCATTAGTTGTGCAACAATAATTCTTCTATCAAAAACCACTACCATCCTTGAACAGGCCATCGATGGTTGGGGTCTGGTTTCCTTGATGAGCACGGTCCAGTGGCTGAATACCCGCCAGCTTTCTTCAAGGAGAAGATTCTAGTTACAAACTTCCAGGCACGTTTGTTCCTGCTCATCCTACGGCCAGGATTACTGCTGCTAGGATATTCATCAAATTGCATAGAATCAGAGAGCTTTTCGTAGGTGGTGAATCTGCAAGACTGGGAAGAACCTATCTCTGATGTGAGGCGAGATGTGTAGGATCCTGTGAACTTATTGGCGTCGAAAGAGAATGATCTCTTTCCATCAAACCTGAAGCTTCTGTTCATCAAATCATCCATTTGTTTTTCTGTGGCTATTGAAAAGTGGAAGGTCTTGGTCATTCGCTTTTTATGAATAAATAGATTCCAACAAGAGTTGACTTTTTTAGTCATCTAATTTCAAATTAGTTGGCATTTTGCATCATGTTAGAAAGAGTTGACTCTTTTGGCCATCTAATTTCAAATTGTTGTGTATCATTAGACCTTAATGTTTTACATGGTAAGCAAAATTTTTGATGTGGTATGTTTTGATCAAATACTCGAGTACTAAACCAATTGGAACCCATTTATTCTTAGCAAGGGGTCTCTTAAATTTGACCCGAAATATGAAATACAAATCGACTCAGTTCAAATAATGGATAGAAAGTGAAACCTCTACAAATACAGACCACTTGGTATTGGCTAGCCTATAAATGGCATCAGGTTATTCTGAGTCACTTGAGATCTTAACATCAACCATTGTACAACCATTTTCCATTGATGCTTGATAGAACATTAAGATTTTCGATGAGCACAAAATACAGAATTACTCGGTTTTTCAAAGAGACCTTTTGTTATGCAAAAAGTAGACGGATTATTACCGAAAACATGGGCCACAAAAAGCTAACTGTACAAAGTGGGCAGTTATTAGAACTCGCTTGAGTGAAGGCACTCATCAACAAGTTGTCGAAGGTTAGGATTCTCCGAGGCAGCCGTAACTCTTTCCTTATCATTCAACTGTTTGTTAACTACAAATAAACCAAATAAATTGCTTTAGTCAAATTACTACAAATTACAATCTTGAGTGGCTGCAGTGTAAAAAGAAAATGAAGAAGATGTAGCTAGGTGGTGTTTATGAATACATCGTTAAATCATCTAGTGTTTTACCTGCTTCTTCATCGGCATGGGATCCAGGGGCTACTTTGATGTCTACCTGTAATAATTGTTCAGCATAAAATGAATAAGACTAACAATGATTGACAATCGCAAATAGTCTGATATCCTAAAAATCACAAGGAGCCAATCAGCATAGACAAAACATGTACGTTGAATTTGACATATGAGTGGCTAACGTAGGTTGTTGTAAAAATGGTAAAGAACACACGGATTGAATCCAACCAACCACCCCTTTGATTCAATTATTGAAGATCAGATTACAATACAAGATACAACCAAAGATTGACCACAATAATGGCCAATCAGATTAATAACACAAGAAGTGACTGAATCTGAATGATCAGTCACTTGTTTACAAGATTAGATTGATGTTTAACAAATACCCAAGCAAGAACACTAGACTACACCTTCTAAGGAGTAGACGTCGATTAACTTGAATGAGTGAGAAAGCAACCAAGCCCAGGGAGGGCTTTTATAGGCATCACCAAGAGAGACAGCAAAACCAGAGAAGCAGCTTCTTATCATTTCCAAGAAATGGGAGAAGGGAAAAGAGGCATGCTTAGCATCGATAGAGGCAAGCGTGCCTTAAGAATTGGCTTGGAAAAGGAGAATGACATAAATGGTCCCTGCACAAACACAACCAACATAAAGGAGACAAATGTTAAGGGTTAGAAATAAATAAGATTAAGAAGTGACAGAAATACCCCTGCAAGTTTGCAGAGATATTTCAACACCCTCCCTCAAACTTGCAAGCCAAATAAGGCCAGCAAAACCAACAACAAGCACAAAGGAACTCAACTTTGAACATTAAACATGTCCAACATCCCCAACTTTTCACACAAGAACAGATGACTCTTTGTGCCAAGAGCTTTAGTCAGGATGTCAGCAGTCTGCTGAGAAGTATGTATTTTCTCAGTTTTAATCACACCAGCAGACACTTTTTCTCTTACAAGGTGCACATCAATTTCAAAGTGTTTAGTTTTTTCATGAAAAACTGGGTTCCCTGCAATCTGAATAGCTGAACTGTTATCACAGTACAGCAGAACAGGTAAGGAACTTTTAACACCCATATCACCAAGAAGGTTGTTTAGCCAAATGACTTCACAAGTACAAGAAGCCATGCTTCTGTACTCAGCCTCAGCAGAGGATTTGGACAAGGTGGACTGTTTTTTACTTTTCCAAGTGACCAAGGAATCACCCAGAAACACACAATAACCAGAGACAGATTTTCTGGTGACAGGGCACCTAGCCCAGTCAGAATCAGCATAAGCTTTAAGCTTGAGGTTCCCACTTTTGTTAATCTGAACTCCATTTCCAGGGGATCCTTTCAAATACCTTAAAACCCTTAATGCAGCCTCTAAATGAGATTCCAGAGGGGCATGCATATACTGACTTAGGCAGTGAATGGCATAGGCAATATCAGGCCTGGTATGAGTTAAGTAAATAAGCTTGCCTACAAGCTTTTGATAATTCCCAATGTTCTTTAGGGCCTTATCATCAGCAGATTCAATGTGGTTTAGGGTGGTGTTTTCCGGCAAGGGTGTTTCAACAGGTTTAGCTGCTAACAGACCATATTCATGTAAAAGGTCTAAGCAATATTTCCTTTGACTAAGGCAAATGCCTTTACTGTTTTCCAACACTTCAATGCCTAGGAAATATTTCAACTTTCCTAAGTCTTTAATGTGGAATTTAGATTTTAAAAACACTTTAAATTTTTCAATTTCATCAATGTCATTGCCTGTAATGACAATGTCATCAACATATACAAGAAGCACCAGAAACACATGCCCGGATTTCTTGGTGAACAACGAATAGTCATATTTAGATTGCACAAAGCCATGTTCATTAAGGGTGAGAGTTAGTTTAGCATTCCATTGCCTAGGGGCTTGTTTAAGTCCATAGAGAGACTTGTTCAGTTTCACGACTTTAGATTTATTATCAAAGCCCGGGGGCAGAGTCATATAAATGTCCTCAGTTAAGTCACCATACAAAAAAGCGTTATTGACATCTAACTGGAAAAGACACCAATTATTACACATAGCAACAGTCAACAAGCATCTTACCGTAGACATTTTAACTACGGGACTAAAAATTTCATTATAATCAAATCCCTCCTTCTGACTAAAGCCCTTGGCAACAAGCCTGGCTTTGTATTTGTCTATTTCACCTGTGGATTTGTATTTAAGTTTCCATAACCATTTGCTACCAACAGGTTTTCTCCCTTTAGGGAGATCACACTCAGTCCAGGTATTATTTTCTTTTAACGCGGATATTTCATTATTCATAGCTTGAACCCAATTAATGTTTTGAACGGCTTCATCATAAGATGAGGGTTCTACAGATTTGTTCAAAGTAGTGGAGAAACAATAGTTGATAGGACTAAGATTAGAGTAACTCACATATTTTTCAAGCCCATATTTGACACTACTGTTAACCACAAAGTCATTAAATCTAGCAGGGGTCTTAGTAGTTCTACTAGACCGCCTTGGAGCAGGCTGCTCAGGTCTAAGATTCTGAGTGGGATGAATGAGAGCAGTTTCAGGAATGGTGGGGTCATTTCCCTCAGGAGATGTGTTGTCACCCATAGATGTTGCTGTGCCCACAGTCTCACCATCAATAGAAGTGTGTACACTTCTAGGGCATGACGGGGCACTACCGTCATCATTGGGTGAAGAATTTTCCCCTCTCCGTTCATCATCGGGAAAATGGTCAGGAAGATTTTCATTGAAAAAATTTAGACCACTCAAGGTAGAGCCTTGATTCTGATCAGTTTGACATTTAGATTTCATTTTAAATGGAAAAATTGTTTCATAAAATTGGACATCTCTGGAATAAAAAATAATTTTAGATTCAATGCCATAGAGTTTGTATGCCTTTTTTGTACCAGAGAAACCAATGAGAACACATTTTTCTGATCTGGCGGAAAACTTATCAGAGTTGTTTTGAATAACAGAAAAACAAAGACAACCAAAACTTCTCAGATGAGCAAGTTTTGGTTTCTGACCATACACAAGCTCATATGGGGATTTCCCACTCAGAACAGCAGACGGCAACCTGTTAATGAGATAGGCAGCAGTTACGATACACTCAGGCCACATACTTAAAGAAATACCACTTTGAAACAGCAAACTTCTAGCCACATTAAGCAAATGCCTGTGCTTTCTCTCAGCAATGCCATTTTGCTGAGGGGTGTAAGCACAGGTGGTTTGATGAATTATACCCAGGCTGTTAAAGAGATTACTCATTTTGTTGTTTAAAAACTCAGTGCCATTATCAGATCTAATTGTTTTAATACTGCATTTGAATTGATTATGAATAAGTTTAAGGTAGCTAACAAACAAGTCATAAACTTCATCTTTAGTTTTAACCAGATAAGTCCAAACAGCCCTGGTATAGTCATCAACAATAGTTAGGAAATATCTGAAACCTTCCCTGCTAGTGACCTTGTAAGGCCCCCAAAGGTCTATGTGAACAAGGTCACCAAGAGCAGTGCTCTTGTGATCACTTAGAGGAAATGGTTCTCTTGTTTGTTTGGCCTTGTGACAGATGTCACAAGGGAACACATGAGACCCCTTAGTGAATTTGAGGTAAGGTTGAAGAAGGCTGACAGCTTGGTCAGAGGGATGACCAAGCCTGTTATGCCACAGAGATTTAGACACATAACAGGTAGTAGATTGATTACCTAACATAGTAACAGGAGAGGTACAATCAAACAGATACAAACCACCATTTTCACTCCCAGTCCCCATGATTTTGTTTTGAGTCAGGTCCTGAATATAGCATTTAGTTTCATCAAAACCAACAAACATTCTACTATCTTTGATAAGTTTATGCACAGATAACAGACTGACACAGTATTCAGGGACAACCAACACATCATACAAAATAACATTAGCAGAAAGTTTAAGGTTTCCAATAAACTTGATTTTAGCTTGAGTCCCATTAGGGTGTCCCACAGTGAGGTTAAGGTCAGAGATGTTAGTGACATTAAACATATTTAAAGTGTTAACAGTCATGTGTTGATTAGCACCAGAATCAATGATCCATCCCATGTTAATTTTAATGACAGATGTGTTGTTGTTATAAAATTTATGGAAGTTGATATTAAAGAACACATTATGGTTTAAAAAACTGTCCATACCTGAAATGTTGCCCTGCACATTGCTAGAAGGCATGTCTTTGATAAGACTCATGAGTTTGGACATCTGATCATTAGTAAAGGTCATAGGACTAGGACAATTCTCCACAGAACTGGAATTAGCATGATATGAAGGTCTGTTGTTGTTTTGTCTGTGGCCAGGAGTCCTAGGAGGAAACCCAACCACTTCAAAGCATCTGTCACCAGTGTGTCCAATTTTACCACACACAGAACAGGTCCAGTTAGGATTAGGTCCTTTGTAATTTCCAGATTTTTTATTATCAGAAGCATGACCTTTTTTATTATCAAACTTTTTGTTACCATTATTAGACCAATTAGTTTTAGCAGCAAAGCTAGCAACTTGATTTTTAGATTCAGAACCAGAGGAGGAAGAGGCAATGCCTCTGTGGGATTCCTCTCTGGAAACAACAACAAAGGCGTCTTTAACATCAGGAAGAGATTCTCTAGAGAGAATACTGCTTCTTATGGGCTGATAAATTTCATTTAGACCAGTTAAAAATTGCATGAGTTTCATAAGTTGATTGTGTTTTAACACATCTTCTCTAGCAGAGCAAGAACATTTAGGCAATTTGGTCATGATATCAAATTCTCTCCACAGAGAGTTCAGTTTATGATAATACTCAGAAACAGACAGATCACCTTGTTTAAAGTTGTTAATCTTTTGCATTAGACTCAAAATAATAGACCCATCAAGCTTATCATAAGTTTCTTTAAGTTCATTCCACACTTCATTAGCATTTTCAGAGAAAATTTGACCAAGATATAAATCTTCACTAACAGAGTTTAGAATCCAAGACAACACAATAGAATTACATCTGTCCCATTGATTAGCTAAAGCTTCACTACTAGCATATTTAGACCTCAGACATGTACCATTTATAAAGCCCATTTTATTTCTAGTGTTAATAGCTAAGGTCATAGCAGTGGCCCAGACCCTGTAATTTTCAGTCCCAGTGAGTTTGACAGAAACAATTGAACTAGAGCTGATGTCATTAGAACAAAGGTGTAAAGGGTTACCAAGGTCAAGGTTGCTAATGAGGTCTTCTTTACCAGCCATAATGAGGTCACAAATAACAAGTAGACAGGTTTAAATAACAGATTATTAAAAAGAAAACAGATAGGAGGATTAAAGATTAACAAGAGTATAAGCATACAGCAGATTAAGCATAAAATTAACACAAAGCAATGTAAACAAGATGAGACACACACCCAAGATGTAACAAAGGTTCAGTCTCTGGACTGGGGTTGGCCAGAGCAGGTAACCACACCATTCAAGATGGAGGGTCAAGATGTTAGCCGAACCCGTTTGCACCCAGACAACTAAAACCTTGTTAATCTTAAGGGAAGAGAGAAAACCTTACAGTGCTTTGAGGAGATGAAGCGGAAAACGCCTCACAATACTCTTAAAAAGAGATATTATAAGGCAAATAGGTCCCAATAAACGTCAAAGACCACAGGAGGCAAAAACCCCCAAATTAGGAAAAATTAGGGTTTCACGGATTAAGCCCTAATTCTTCCAATTTTATCCCAATCAGCAATTAACGATCCACAACCAAAGAAACGCCCAGCGAAACCACCAATTTAAGAAACCCCCAATCTGATTGAAAAACCCTAGATCTTGAAAAAGTTGAATCGAATGAGCCGTAGCTCTGATACCATGTAAAAATGGTAAAGAACACACGGATTGAATCCAACCAACCACCCCTTTGATTCAATTATTGAAGATCAGATTACAATACAAGATACAACCAAAGATTGACCACAATAATGGCCAATCAGATTAATAACACAAGAAGTGACTGAATCTGAATGATCAGTCACTTGTTTACAAGATTAGATTGATGTTTAACAAATACCCAAGCAAGAACACTAGACTACACCTTCTAAGGAGTAGACGTCGATTAACTTGAATGAGTGAGAAAGCAACCAAGCCCAGGGAGGGCTTTTATAGGCACCACCAAGAGAGACAGCAAAACCAGAGAAGCAGCTTCTTATCATTTCCAAGAAATGGGAGAAGGGAAAAGAGGCATGCTTAGCATCGATAGAGGCAAGCGTGCCTTAAGAATTGGCTTGGAAAAGGAGAATGACATAAATGGTCCCTGCACAAACACAACCAACATAAAGGAGACAAATGTTAAGGGTTAGAAATAAATAAGATTAAGAAGTGACAGAAATACCCCTGCAAGTTTGCAGAGATATTTCAACACATGAGTGGCTAACGTAGGTTGTTGCCTAATAGTCAAACCCCTAAAATGCACCTTAAGTCCTTAACATGACAGAATTCAGAACTTGTAGCGATCGTTAATAGAAGAACAAGTAAATTTGGATTTGTAGTAACTAACCTTATAATGTGAAGGAACAAAATCCTTGAGTTTAACTCGTAAGCATAGACCAATTACAGTTGCCATACTGCAGTGCTGAATGGTTGGTGTGAAAGTTATCCTAACAACAAGTGAGACGTCAAAATAAATAATCTAAATTAAACTGCACCAAATAGGTGGGTTGATAACTTATATATCAGTAGTTCAGTACCATCACATCCTTAACATTATAAACTGAATCCATGGTGTGTCCATATTGTTTTCCTATAATAGCAGATTAGCAGTTTTCTTGTATTAGCCTCTTGTATAGACACAGAGTTTTTGGCTTTTTATATCGCACTTTAAACAAAATCTCTTTACAATGACACTTCCATTAACTTTATGCTTTTCTATCGTGTTTATGAGATCTTAATGCAACAGATAAACAGTTTCATGTAGAATTTAGTCCCTCCGTGACATTAATTTAGATTTGCACCTTTCAGTATATTGAGCTGGTAATCCTAATTGTAGTTGGTCAAAGAGTGCGTTACATAAGAGAAAGTCACATAAACAAAACTATTGATTAACAAAGTACAAAAGAACAATAGTTGCAGATTTAGGACAAATACAGGGCCATATTGACAATAGGCTAAATCCAAAATAGTACTGTAATAGAGTTGCATATAATTTGGACATTATCAAACCATAACATATATTTACACTAGCAATACATTCTGCTAAATTCTTTTTAATTCCTGGTAAACGCATGAGGTTTTCTATATTCGGGTACGGCGAGTCTTTTGACTCAAATGTACGCGACCTAATACCCATGACCGTTTGAGGCCACTACCAAGATATGTATCTAGTAAGGTTTGAACCTAAGACATGTCGTGAGGTCTACATTATTCTTCTTAATTTCCAATTTCACAAAATAGAAATGTACAGTACTTTTTAAGCAACAAAATACTGTAACTATTTAAGCATATAAAAGAAATGAATAAGTAACTCACAAGATTCGACCAAGCGTGTCATCAACAGTGATAGAGTCTTCAGAAAGAACACTTAGCTGCTCCAAGGAATAAGGATGCTCAGGGTCCCTTATATCTCTCACATGATTTGATCACACCAACCTTAAGTCAAAGAATCACAATTCACAACATATATAATACTAGTAAATATAATATAAAAAAAATATATAACTAGCTGAAAAATATAAAGGATATCATAGATGTCAAGAGGATCAACAACTTGTTCATGATGATGTGTTGTTGTTGTTCGAATGATCCTTTCTTTTCTTTCATGCACAACTGGATTTGCGTTTATTAATCCTAGAGTCATTTTTTTTTTCTTTGCTTTGCTTGTTATTTTTCACCTGACTTTATATATAGCTGATCGATGATAGTTGTTGTTTATTTGTTTTAGGATTATAAAATAGCCCGATCGGGAAACTGGGTACTTGAGCCCACAGATTAATCATCATTATTCTATGAGATTTTTTATTCTATAGCGTAGGAAGCTAGTGTTTCAATTTCTATAACAGGGAATACACTTTATGATAAATGACGTTCTTGCCCTTTACACACATGCATGACAAGTGACAACTTTACAAGGGTCCACCTCATATCACATTTTTCATTTTGCTATTTTCGGAAATCGTCCGAAATTTATTTATTTATTTTATTTATTTTTATTTTATTTTTTATTTTATTTTTTCGAACATTTAGTTGGGATACGACATCTAGGAAACCTCACTGAATAATAGTGAAGCCTTGCACATACCCAAGACAACGAGATATTGACCATGGGCCGTTACAAGTATTCGGAGGAAAAACCGCAAGTCTTGCCATCCCTAAGGATCGAACTCAAGACCTTGAGTAAAACCGGAAGTGGCTCTAACCAAATGGGCTAATCATGATTGGCAATTGTTTTAATTGTTAACTACTAAAAATGTACTAGGACATATGTAAAGTTTTAATTGAGTTTCACTTGAAACTATTATCAAAAAAAAACTTTTAAAAAAAACATTAATTAACTAATTAAAGCCAAAATTGTCATTCTGTTAAAAAAAAAAAACAGAAAAGACGAAGCAATGATGATTATAAATACCAAAGAAAATAAACAGACTGCTTTTAAGTTTAATACCCGAAATAAGTATACATAATTTTGTTTGTGAGATCAAATTAATACTTCACTACTAATTACACAAAGTAGCATTATGGATTTTTTAGCACTGTTGCAGTGCTAAAAAAAATACCATCACTACTAATTACACAAATTTGTGACAACTTTACTCGTGAAACACAAAAAAGAAAAGGTCTGCCTTATCCCCCCCCCCACATTTTTTTCAATTTTTTTTATTTTATTTTATTTTTTCTTTATTTTTATAATTCTGTTCGGAACAGAAACTGACAAAAACTATAAGACTGTCAGAAATACGGAACATAAACTGACAAAAAACTGTGACATACTGTCCCAAAAGGGAATCTTTGACCCAAATAGTGTGCCACCCCCCTGATTTGACATCATTGGGGGGTTAGAATATCATAGGCCAAAAGAAAAATGATATACACGGGTTAAAGTGTGGGAAATAAAATATTAGTGGTAACGTAAGAATCTCATGTGGGTCAATGATGTTGAATAAGCTGTTGGAAGAATCTCATGTGGGTCAATGATGTTGAATAAGCTGTTGGCATAACCCACAGATCCACCAATACCCTGCAAGCCCATGGAACCATGAAAACCACTAACCATCCACAATTTTTAGATTGGCAGGTAACCTCAAAAGATTGAAATGATGGTGATGCAAACTCACCGACGCCATCGGCGCAGTCCTTGATCTAGAAAACATTCATTTTAGGCTCCAAATACAGCGATATTTTGCTAGTTCATTGCAAGCATGATTAACTAGACTGTATTTAAATTTAATAATACTTTGCCATGAGCTTAAATGTCATAGTATCTTCAAGACTTGAACATGCACTGCTATGAAGACTCGAGGGATTCCTTAAGTAGCTTTTCGGTGAGAGATTTAGACAGTCCCATAACACCATCTGCAGTTCCAACCTGTAATCGAGGGACTTAGATATAGTAATTGTAATGTGTTATGCCTATATATGTTATATATGTTGACTGAGATTGATAGAGAGGGACTAACCACAGTGTCAACAAAAGGAGCCGTTAGAGGATGCTCGAGCCTCAGTCCTCCGGCGACATTAAGTGTTACCCCATCATCTACCTGTCATGCTAACCATGATCAAAACGGATAAAATATGCTCCTATTGATGAATGCATGAATATTATAGATGTACTTTTTTCTCAACCATCAAAAATTGCAATACTTCATTTCATTCAATCTCTTTACTTTTCATATTACTTAGTAATGTATTGCAGTCATATAGACCAGTTACATTTATGTGTTGTTATTTGAGGTTTTTAAGAAATTTAGATAATAACCAAAACATAGCTTGTAAGTTAGTATTCTTCTAGAGTTCTAGTCAAACATTGCAATTTACACGAAACAAAAGAAAAAGTACTGTTTTCTTTCAGATTACCAGTTTATCAATGATCTCATCTGGTATGTCATGGAAATAGACCTGCGCCACAACAAGAAGAATCAGTCAAAATTTAGTAACATGGAAATAGACCTGCGGCCTGCGCCACAAGAAGAAGAATCAGTCAAAATTTAGTAACACTTCTGACGAGGTTTAGAAAATTTAACAGCCTACGATTTTCTTAAGGTAATTCATTTGTATTGGATTTTCATGAACCTAAAATAGTTCTTTATGGTCGTTGGACTATTAAAATCGACATAGTGAGCTTAACCTACCAGCAATATCATATGATACAAGTTGTTACCTTGGTTTCATGTAGAGGTGGCAATATCGACCCATTAACTTAAGAATCGGTTAATTTGGGTTGTAATTATATCAAACGGGTGAAATGCGCCATTTCACAAAATACAGCTAGAAGGGGAACGGGTCACACATTTTGAAAGTGGCCCAAAGTTATTTGCAGGAAAATATTTGTGTTGCTCAACCCAACCCAGCCCATTTACGTGCAAATTAAAAGTGACCTGTTTCAATCTAAACACGTTACCCAAGCCACCCATATTCTTACCTCTAGTTTCAGGCCTTGCGTATTTGAACTCCATGCAAATGCAGACTAGAGATGATGACGATGAATGATAAAAAAAATATATATATATATATATATATATATATATATATATATATATATATATATATATATATATTACCTCTGATCTATCCCATCCTCGTTTCTTGATTCCTGTGGTAAGGTTAGTTACCACTACAGATCCTACAACAATTGCACAACCACCTGAATATCCTGAAATATTTAAGACAATAGGTTACTTATCAAGTTTACAATGCATCGGCATTTCCAATGTATAAGTAGATGGTCACAATCAAACCTTTGACAAAATGACGTGCTTCTTCCTTGCTTGATGGTTTTTCTCTAATCGTCCCTTCATACACCACCACCTCAAATTAAATCAGATGTAAGTGAGGAACACTGACCAAATATCAATACGTGTAATGTGTTTATTCTTGGTTTCAAATCATAACTTATATAGCCTTCAGATTATTCTTGAGATTTCGTTAAGATCTCAACAGACATTATAGTTGTTGTGAAACTTGGTATGACTTTTATAAACATAAATTGACTATACATATGCAGTAACAAAACCAAGAGATGAGAATTAGTAATACTGTGTCGGCTGTTATTAGCAGTGTAGGGTGTGCATTTTCCTCCTTATGGTCTGTAATTCCAAGCCTTGCAATGATGGCATCCGCCTGATGGTTTTAGAACAGATTAAAGTTAGATATGAACATCATCTCAGCAAACCAAATTTATTCTTGCTAGATCAAATGCAATATTATCATTATTGTTTGACAATGCTTCAAGCCTTCAAAAGTTTCTCTCTATACATATCATGAACATATAATCTTACAGATCACAGAAGTAAGATTACAAACCACCACCAAATGGCCTAGTGGTAAGGCATCTAACCTCTCACAAGTGGTCTAGGACTCTAGGGTTCAAATCTCACTAGGAACATCTTTGGGGGTGGCTAGGGAAAGGGTCAAAAACGTTGACGAGGATACCTCAGTTAGGCCGCATACATTTTAATCTTACAGATTACATTAACAAAGTTTTAGCCTTGACTTACATTACTAAAATGTCATCTGTGAGTTTCTTACAAGTTCAACGGAAAACTACAGCAATGGCCCACACGCATGTGCTGCAAAGAGATGAATAAAAGACAACTAAAGAATATCCTAGAACCCAAATGACTGAATGAGTACACTAATCTGATCCAAAAGGAGTCTTACTTTCACATTTGGTCCCGATTTTCATTACAAGCGAGTCTAAAGACCAATGGTGTGCATAACTATGTTGAACAACAACCAATAATGCAAAGTGAAAACTATTTTTCATAATCAAATTTTTTCTGAGTATATGATCATCTAAGAGTAACATGAATGGTTCTTATATAGTTACAGACTTACAGATCACATAAGCTTAAACTGTAAAGAGAGGATAACCCCTTTATCCAAAAGACAAGAAAAACATATGCTAGAAAAAGTACAAGATTCTCTACATGAAGTGCAGATCATTAAAATATAACTGCAGTCCGCAGATAGCTTAATCTAAGAACGCATTTGGGATTGCATTTACAGCAGTTGATATGTTTCAAAATGTGGGTGATACTTTAATGTCTAAAATAAGCAAATCGTTATGGCAATCAGTAGTTTGGGTAGCTGGGTGCCTCATCTGGAAATACAGAAATTGCAGGGTGTTTGGTTCGAAAGCAGTTGGTGTAGACAAGTTGTTCCAAGATATTCAATTGAGAAGCTACGAGTGGGTCACTAGAAGGTCAACAAAAAATGCAATCTCGTGGCCGCAATGGGTCTTTGATCCAAGGATGTGTTGTGTAGATAATTAAAGCAACATTGGCTATACCAGGTGTGGTTGTTGGCATGTGTATGGATTCCTGAAGGGACTCTAATATAGCTGCTCTTATTTGCTCGATGGGAGCTGCTGTGTATGTTCTTCCGCGATAGGACCTTTAGTATATACTATATATCTTTGGTATGGCCTTGGTGATGTATATGTGGGGTCAAAAGTGTATTTCTGTGGGTGCTCTCCATTTAATTCATATAAATCATTGCCGTTTCTTAAAAAAAAATGGGATTGCAGCAAAGTGACCAGCTTCTTTAAAAACAAATAAATTATTGCCACGTACTTTTAGACTTAACATTAGCCATTTGTGTAGTCTTTCCAATAATTTTTCGCATATTAAAACCGTGTATCTTCTTATTACTAGTTGAACTAAGCTATCTTGACAAGCCAAACCCAAACCCAAACACCATCAAAACTGCTTATCTGTTTCTATCAAAAGCAATAAGCAGTTTTATAATCATTCTCAAAAACCTAATACAAAAGAATGTACCTTTGCCTCAGCCAGGGCCAATACTAAATCCTCCGGCTTTTCCTTCCTAATACTCTTCTCATCAATATCTGCAGTCTAAAACACAAAGAATCGAAACTAATCAAATTTCTTCCTGAACTACCAGTTGTTAGCAAAAAAAAAAAGAAAAGAAAAAAGAAAAAAAAAGAACTCAAGGTGAGAAACCCGGTTCAACCCGGCCGGGTCCACCGGTTGAACCGGTTCCGGCGCAAAATACAGGTCAAAACAACCGGTCAGTATTTGTAACCCCAGTTCGAACCACCGGCTTTTTAGCAACCCGGGTCAAAAATTCCGGCCGGTTCAACAGCAGAAACATGGTTTCTATGCTGATTTTTACAGAAAAAGTAGTGACAATAATGCAGCAGAAACATGGTTTGTATGCTGATTTTTGCAGCAGAAGTAGTGTTTGGACAGCAGAAAAATGGGTGTTTGGACATGTGTATAAGCTGTTTGGTTTTTTCCATAAAACCCGGGTCAACCCGGTGACTCGGCCGGGTCGATTACAGACTCGGTTTTCAAATCATTGCTAGTTTATAGTCTTCTGAAAGTAAAAAACAACTAATGTCTAAAAAAAATCCATAAAATATAAAAATGTAGGAATATAAAAAGTTACTGACCATGATTGTAAAATCATAACCCATCTCTTTTAATATTTCCCTACGAGTCATTGAAGAGGAACCCAATATTATCTTTGCATCTTTCACCTTAACAACACAATCATATACAATATAAAAAACTAGGTTTATAAGCAAAGCATTAAATGTCAATTGATTTTAGATGTTAAAATACATACGTTGAGTTTAGGAGTCGCCATTGATGTTCCTGCTTTAAGTTCTATCCTACACAACACAGTCGAATGAATCTTTTCTTAAATGAGTGGACCCAACTTCTTTTGTTCCACAATGTCTGGCGACAAGCTATACTTTAATATTAAATTTTGTTTGTTATATATATATATATTTTTGTTTAAATGATACTGTATTTTTTCAAATGCTCATTACTCAAGATTTTTGTTTTCTTAATTACAACTATATTAACAAATGCGTTTTAGTAAAACAAAAAGCCACGGCTACTCGTTTCACAATACATACCCTTCATCTTTTACGTTGTTTGTTCAGCATTGGTCCTTAATTATGTTCTATTGTTCATATAATGTCTCAAGATAATAACATAATTCCACCAATGGTCCCTTTTACATGTTTAAAAGTACCCGTAATAGATAAATATTTGCATTAAGTCCTCCAATTTGACGGGCTTATTAGCTTGTTGAAATATTGATAAGATTATAAGCTTATGAACTTTTTAAGTTCATAAAAGTTTGTTCGATGATATCAAAGATATAGCAACAACCTTAAACACAATCTTTATTCAATCTTAAAGCACAATAGTCGGCACAGATTACCAACCAACAATATCCAAACGATTACAAGATCAGATTATTATCAATGAGATAATAACCAAACGATTACAAGAATGAGAAAGAGATCAAGATGATCATAACTTAAAGAGTATAAGATATAAGCTTTTGAGAGAGCGTATATTCGAAAGTCCTTTAACCCTAGCAGAAGGCCTTCATTATATAGCCAAAAAAGTATCACTTTAGTCCTTGGTCTTCTATTAACTTTACACTCAGCATACAACTTTCCTCTTCAGCTAAAATAAACTTTCATTTGCTCAGAATAAGCCCCTCAACTTCATTAACTACAAAATAAGACAAAACACTAGAAAAGATAATAAGCACTAGATAAGCTACAAACATATTAGAGATAACTACTTATTTGAACATTCCCCCTTAATCTGTTTGCCAAAGATATCAAACATTTTCAGTTTGTCACACAAATATTTATGTTGATAAACTGGCAAATGTTTTGTTAAAATGTCTGCAATTTGTTCCTGAGAACTAATCTTTTTAGTACTCAGAATTCCTTTTGCAATTTTCTCTCTGATAAAATGTACATCAATTTCAAAGTGTTTAGACCTTTCATGGAAAACTGGATTAACAGTTAGCTGTAATGCAGACTTATTATCACAAAAGAGATTTACAGGAAGAGTGACATTTATATTCAAGTCTGCTAATAATTTTTGAATCCATATGATTTCACAAGCAGCAGAAGACATAGATCTGTATTCTGCTTCTGTTGAGGACTTAGAAAGAATGTTTTGTTTTTTACTTTTCCATGAAACAAGACACTTATTGAAAAAGATACAATAACCAGTGACAAATAATCCTTCTAACAAATTATCATTAACAGTATAACTATACCTTATACCTTTACCTGGAGCACCTTTCAGATATCTTAAAACATTAAGAGCAGAAGCCAAATGAGACTTTAAAGGTGAATGCATATATTGAGCAAGACAATGAACAGAATATGCAATATCAGGTCTGGTATGAGTCAGGTATATAAGCTTTCCAAGAAGTTTTTGATATCCAGTAACATTTTCTAACAAGGGATCATCATTAGTAGGTTTGAAGGAAAGAACAGAATTAGGTTCCATGGGAGTAGACACAAGTTTACAACCAAGTAAACCAAACTCTTTAAGAAGTTCAAGACAATACTTTCTTTGAGAAAGACAAATATCATTATCAATTTTAATAACTTCAATTCTCAAAAAATATTTGAGTAATCCCAAGTCTTTTATTTGAAACTTAGTATTAAGGAAAGCTTTAAACTTATCAATATCATCAATACAATTTCCAGTAAGCACAATATCATCAACATAGACAAGAAGAGCAATAAACTTGTTATTTTTAGTTTAGGTAAACAAAGAATGATCATTAACAGATTGAACAAAACCATGTTTTTTTTTTGAAAGGTGAATTTCTTTTTTAAAACTTCGTGTCGCGATTCAACAGCGGAAGGTCTAGCTTACGTTGTCTTAACTGGGCCCGCGCTAGAGAGCACTAACAAGTTTTTCATTCCATTTTCTAGGTGCCTGCTTAAGACCATAAAGACATTTTGTAAGTTTACAAACCATGTCTTTGTTTTGATCATTAGAAAAACCTTTTGGAATAGTCATATAGATATCCTCATCTAAATCTTTATAGAGAAAAGCATTATTCAAATCAAGTTGCTAAAGAGGCCACTTATTTTTAACAGATAAAGCAATAAGCAATCTAACAGTGGACATTTTCACAACAGGAGAAAAGATTTCATTATAATCTATACCCTCTCTTTGACTGCACCCTTTAGCAACCAATCTAGCTTTGTATCTATCAATTTCTCCATTAGATTTATATTTAATCTTCCATATCCATTTATATCCAATAGGAGTTCTATTAGCAGGTAACTTAGTAATAACCTAAGATTTATTTCTATTTAACGCTTCAATCTCAGAATTCATAGCATCTATCCAATTAGGATCAAGAGTAGCTTTTTCATAACTAGTAGGTTCAACACTTTTATTAAGATTAGAAGCAAAACATAAACTATCAGAATCCAGATTAAAGTAATTCACAACTCTTTCAACCCCATATTTAACTTTTCCTTAAATAATAAAATCATTAAGATTCTTAGGCAATCTAGTGGGTCTGGTTGAACTTCTTGTTGTAATGGCTGGCAAGCCTTCATGTTCAACATTAGACTCATCAGAGTCATGATCATAAATAGTACCAACAGAATCTGTTTCAAATATTACAGTGCCCTCAGGGTGTGTATTTTCTTCTATGGATGTTGCAACAGAATTACCATCTTCACTAGGAGAATTACTATCCTCACTAGGAAAATTCAACTCTGTGCCATCATCATTGGAAGACACTCTCCATTCATCATTGGGTCTTTTAGGGTTAGACACATAAAAAAAAAAAAAAATTATGATTTAAATCATTTGACACTCTAGTTTCAAAAACTTGTTTTTGTAAATTGTTTTTCATTTTGAAAGGGAAAACAGTTTCATAAAATTTGACATCTCTTGAATAAAAAATATTTTTTGTTTCCAAACTTAAAAGTTTATAACTTTTTTTCTCATTAGAGTAACCAATAAAGACACACTTTTCAGACCTACTACTAAACTTATCAGAATTATTAAGTATAGTAGTGACCGGATCTAAACACACTCCTTGTGTTAGATAGATACTTTGAATAATGTTAACTAGCACGCGAAATTTACTAGCAAACACTTAGAAGATTGTGTATGTATGTTCAATGAATGAAACAATGTGTATATATGAACAAGAGACAATTGATTAACTTCAACGATTCAATATTATTAAAACAATAATACGAGTGATCTCCTATCACTAGGGTTTACAACCTTGAACCTTTTCTAAGAACTCACGTACATAAACTTTAACCTAGGCAATCCTTTTATAGATCAATGATTCCTTTACAAGATAACTATCATCTATATAAATAAGATATACACAAAATCTTTTCTATATTTATCTTCTATACGATTACAAAAATTATAAGCAGTACTAACTTTCTAATGCTGACCGTACTAACTGACTTTGTACTGTCAGTTATATCTTCAATCTCTTCAGCAGTACTAACTTATATACTAACAGTTCCAACTGTTAACCTTAATTCCTAACAATCCTCCCCTAAACTTATGATTTCTGTGCAAATCACTAAGTTTCTTCGAATTAAGCTTCATCTTCATGATGGGGGGGGGGGAGGATTCTTCCAAACATCTATCATGTCTGTCTCTTGTTTCTGGCTTTCTTTTGCTCTGCAAGGTTAAATATCTTTGTTACTAACATATCTGCCATCTCAGAATCTTCATTAACCTTGAGTGTTACTGATAGCATAGCCTTTAAAACAACTAATCTGAGTGGATATTCTTTTTCCACCAACATATAAATTTCTATTCCATCTTTGGTAGAAACTCTGTGCACTCCACATGTATCAAATAATTTCCAAGTAACATCCTTGACTTCAGCTTGAAACCTCCACATTGATTCTCCATCATCAGGGTCATAAATCCTCTTCAATTGAACCCATAGTTCTTTATCTTTGTCTTCAAGTGGATCTTCAATTCTGAATTTTTCTTTTACTAATGTCCACAACTGATTAAGATCTTCTCTGTCAAATCCTTTGAGTAAATATTCAAACAACTTGTATCTTTCAGTAATTCCACCAATTCTCATAATTTCCCATCCTTTCATTCTTCCTTCTGTGAATACCTTCCAGCCAATGATTGGATGTTTTGCTTGCAAAGGCTTGATGTTTGTGGATTTAGGGACTATCACCATCATGCTCTTGAGTTGTTCATCAGTCGATCCTTCAGCTTCCTTCTTTTGTTTCTTTGTTGCATCAGATTCTAACAACTCTGCATTTCTTTTTCTTCCTTTTGTGGTATCCCTTTCAATTGATGTGTTCAATCTTGCATAAGCTTCATAATAAGCTTTTTCAATTTCAGCATCTGATTTTCCTTTAAAATAACTTGTCTTCCAAAGAACTTGATTCTTTAAATAGCTTTTCATAAAACTGATCTGTTCTTTCTTTGTAGGCATCTTTGTCTTGTAACATTATTTTTGCCTATCTCTAATCTTATGCATAAGATCATTCCCATGCTACTTCTCTGTTCTTTGTTAGTATAAAACTTTTAAGCTTCTCTGATTTCTCTTCTTCACTCAAATCCTTGTCTTTAAGAATCATCACTGCTTGAGCTCTCACAATTAAATCTGAATCTAACAAATATTGTAGCTGTTCATTGAATTGTTCTTGATTAACCTCAGCATATGAAGCAACCTTTTCCAACCTTGTTCTTTCCATGAATTCAGCTATATTCTGTACATCATCCTCAGCCATTTTTCTTGCTAATTCTGCATCAAGATTTATCTGGGCTTGTTCATCTGCTTGATCTTTTTCTTGAAGTTTCCTTGCTACTTCTTCATCAAACTCTAACTGTGCTTGAGTTCTTGGTTTTACTTTCCTGAGTCTTTCTTGTTCTTGTTCAGCTTCTTCAGGTGTCATTGGCTTCTTTCCCTTTGCTGTTCTTTTTCTCTCATATTCTTCATCAGCAGTACCTGGAAGTGAACTAGCAGTTTGTACGGTTTCATGTTCTGTCTCAGCAATTTGAACTGCTTCAGCCGTTTGAACTGTTTCTTCATTCTTAGCAGTTTCTCGAGTTTCTTGATCTTCAACATCTATATCAGCAACATTACCAGTATCTATACCAATCTGTTCACTAGCATCTTCATCTTGCCTCCCCTGAACTTTTGATTTATCCCCCTTGCCTTTATCTGATTTCCTCCCCTGTTTGGGAGAATCACCATCATCATCATTATCTGAATCATCTGAATAATCACCATATGAAGAATCTTCATCCAGTATAGCTCTAGCCCTTTTCCTCTTGAGATGATCTTCCAACTTCTTTACTCTACGAGTCAACCTTGAGTAGAATTTGGCAAAATTTTCTTTATGACTTTTAAGCTCCTCCTCCAAAGAATCTACCTTGGCAGTTAACTTGGTACATAAAGCCATCAATTCAGTTTGTGTAGAGCTACCCTCATCACTTCTAGCTGTGTTACCTGCTAGGAGAGGTGAATCATGGGGCAAGGATCCAGTTGCAACTCTAGTTTGACTAGGTTTAGACCTTCTCCTATAAGTTGTGATGGTTGGGGGTGTTTGAGTTATTTCAGGATTTTGATTGAGTGTGTGATGGGGATCAGTTGGGTTGACTGACCCTTCACCCAATTCAACTTGAAGCATTTCAGGAAACAAAGGTATTTCTACCCCTTTGAAAAGTCTACTAGCCATAGCCATATTCTGAAAAACCTTTGATTGTAGGCTAGGAGTAGTAAAAGTTTCTGTTGGTTTCTTAAGCAAATTCTTTTTCTTATTTAAAAGAGTTTGAACAAATCTTGGGTACATAAGAAACTTGGTTTTGCTGTTAACATTTGCTGCCATACTCTCAAAAATAAACTTTGAAAAGTTAAAAACCTTATTTGTTGACAAGCAAATGAGAGCAATAGCAATATTGCTACTGAATTGCTCCCATGCCGTCTTCTTGGGACTTAAGCAATGTAAGAGAGTATGTATCAAAAATCTCCATTGTGGGGAGAAACATCCCTTTTGAAAAGTGAGTTTTTGGTTGGATGTGTCATACCCCATTCTGGCAAGTTCTTGCCAAATCTCAGTGTTTAGCATATTGATGATACCATCTGAATCTTGCAGCTTAAGATGTCTCCTAAGTGCAGACTCGGTAACAACAAAAAGTATGCCATCCACTTCAGAATGGATTTCTAAGTCTCCATCTTCACTAGTCAAGACAGTTGCATTCTGCCAGAACTGTGTGATGTGAGAGACATAAAGAGTATGAGAGACAGTTAGAGCATACCTTATGTGAGAGTAGTTGAGGAAATCCACAATCTCATAAAATTTTGGTCCATCTCCTTCCTCTGTTTTCTCTAGAAAAGCGACTTGGTTGTGCGTCTTGACGAAATCCAAATTAGCCATGATATTCTTAGTAAAGTTTGATTTTAACTGTGGTGAATAATGAAGATTTAGGTTATAAAGTAGAAGATGAAAGTTAGATGAGATATTATTGAGAGAAATAGGATTTTTTTTTAATTTGACCGACTTAAAGAATATGGTAACTTTTATTTTAGAATAACAATATAATAGAATAAAAGTTAAAATATCTTGAAGAGGATCCCTCGAAAATCGTAATTCAATCAGTAAAAATCGCAACAAACCACCAACGGCTAGTTTTTAACCAAAAATTAATTACTGACGCATCAGTTATAACGGCTAGCTCAGCAGTACTAAGTTTACACTAGCAGTATAAACTTTGCACTAGCAGCACAAACTTTTATCAAAATTTTCAAAGAACAGTATGAACTTATATTGATTTCAAAGATATTATTGCACATATATAGTTTTTAGCAAACTATCAGCTATCAACGGATTTGATATGTCTTTACCAATAACCGTTTGCTTTGGACTAGCCAACTCTTCACAGTTAGATATGGTGAGTTGATAACCATACAATTTTTGGTAAATTGTCAACCATTAACGAATTTGATTAGTCTTTACCAGAAACCGTTTGCTCTGGACTAGTTGGTTCTTATGTGGGTTAGACTTGGTGAACCAATAACCATTTGTTGTGTGCACAGATAACACACTGAGCTCCAAATCACCATATAGTCCAAAACACAAAGCATTCAAAACTCCAATCATCCTGCAATTGTTAGTCCAACAATAGAAAACAAAGTGCAAAGCACTTGTCTCATAACATACAAGCATATGACTAACATTGCACATAAAAAGAAAAATTAATTCCTTTGGTGTACCCAAGCCATTACAGACTTAGGCTTTCCTCTTGCATCAACATAATTAATTCCTTTGGGGATTGTCATCAGCAGCATGCTCCTTGCTTTAACATCATTCTTGTGCTGAGCCTTCTCTTCAGTAGTCAATGGCTTGGTCTGCACAGTTGTTTCAGTCTTGCCCTCAACAACAGTAGTAGTGGTTGTAGGCTTAAAAGAGTTCCCATCTTCTATAATCTCCCAAAGTGCATAATCTTGCACTTGAAAGAACTGTTCAACTCTTAGTCTCCACATATCGAACTCATTGGGTTTAAGCATTGGTAACTTAGCAGCAATGTTGGTTTGGGTTGTTGTCTCCATGTCCATCTTCTTCTTAATCAAAATCGTCTGGATCTTCTAAATCAAAGTATCAGGAACCTGGCTCTGATACCACTTGACCGGATCTAAACACACTCCTTGTGTTAGATAGATACTTTGAATAATGTTAACTAGCACGCGGAATTTACTAGCAAACACTTAGAAGATTGTGTATGTATGTTCAATGAATGAAACAGTGTGTATATATGAACAAGAGACAATTGATTAACTTCAACGATTCAATATTATTAAAACAATAATACGAGTGATCTCCTATCACTAGGGTTTACAACCTTGAACCTTTTCTAAGAACTCACGTACATAAACTTTAACCTAGGAAATCCTTTTATAGATCAAGGATTCCTTTACAAGATAACTATCATCTATATAAATAAGATATACACAAAATCTTTTCTATATTTATCTTCTATACGATTACAAAAATTATAAGCAGTACTAACTTTCTAATGCTGACTGTACTAACTGACTTTGTACTGTCAGTTATATCTTCAATCTCTTCAGCAGTACTAACTTATATACTAACAGTTTCAACTATTAAACTTAATTATTAACAAGTAGCATAACACAAACAACCAAAAACCCTAATATGAGAGAGTGAAGGGTCATGCCCATACACAAAGAAGAAAGGAGACTTGCCAGACAACACAGAAGAAGGTAACCTGTTAATAATATAGACAGCAGTAAGAACACATTCAGGCCACAAATAAAGAGGTAATTCCCCCTGAAACATAAGGGATCTAACAACATTAAGAAGATGCCTATGTTTCTATAACGACCTGAAAATCTGAACAACACTTGAATTTATGACACGAATAACATTTAAAATTTAGACACTTATGTTATGAGTTAAGATACACAATGAGAATTTTCTAAACTTGTGTTACAAATTTGGAACTACAAATTACGAAACTCTAACCTAAGTATACATAAAAATTCGACACTTCATGTAAACTAAGTGCATAGATATCACACGTATGAATTTTATTAGACCAAATACTAGAAATTAAAGTGGTACTCGATTTTTTTTTGTGTGAACCGAAATTAATGTTTGAAATATTTGAAAGAGCTTGAGTCTTCTTATCTCCCAAAAGAACCGGTAATATTTGCAGCCCATACTCCTTTAGACTCGGCATTCCAGCCCATATCTTCTCTTCGTCCCTCATTCATATCAGTTTCACGTTCTCTCTTCTTCCCTTATTTCATACGAACAAGAAAACAAACACATAGCCCCTATCATTAATTTCTGTCACGAATCAAGACCAAGTGTTCAAGAGTTTGTTGCTGAGATATTTGTACGTGGTGATAAGGGTTCGAGGGCTACTGTGTGGGTATTAAATTCGTAGGAGTTGTGATCGTTCCCTTTGTTCTTTTCCTTCTGGTCTCGTATAACATCAGGTATCACCAACATCACATCTTGTTCTTTTCTTTCCATTCGACAACATATGTGAGTTTGAATATATAACCAACACTAAAAACCTATTAGTAATATGCTAACCTAATCTCTTACTTGTTGCTATTCGTTAAACATGAAAAAAAAAGACCACATGAAATCATTCTAAAACATGCTAAAACTTTGTGTATGCGATCTGTTGTTTACTGATTTGATCGACCCAGGTTTGCTGTGATTCGAACCATTTTATTATGACCTCTAATCAAGCCCTAAAATCTGAGATAAATGATCATTAATGAGGTGTGTAAAATCTGAAAACCCTAGGCATTAATTAAGGCTGATTAGGGTTTTAAAAAGGGCTAGGGTTTTGATTCGTTATTTCATGTGAAGTCGTTATTTTATGTGTATTGTGAATCATATGGTGTGAGTGCTATAAACATGTGTTTGTATGTCGATTTGAAACTATATAATTGTGTGTGTGATCTGGTCTAATAAAGGATAGAAGTAAGGGTTTAAAAGGGGTTTAGGAATTGGTCATGATTTCATGTGTTTGGTGATGGTTTGTACTCGTCAATCCTTGTGGTATTTTGTGTATATTTTATGTGTCAAATTAAGGATCCAACCTGATGTTAAAATGATGATTAAGACATGTCTTGTGAAATATAAAGGTCTCGTGTGCGTTTGTATAAGTAAAACATGTTAATGATGGCTTAAAACGGGTTTCTGAACTGGACAGTTTCAAAAGACGAATTTGTGTGCATTATAGCTTGAGTTTCATAAGTGGTTAATGCTATATTTTTGCTTGTAAACCTAGTTTAATGTCCTAATTAAGTTTTCCAATTGATTTGGAGTGAATTGGAGTTGTATTGGTCATGTTTATGAATTTATGGGATCATGTGTCAAACCTGAGTTTTGGGAACTTAAAAATTAGTCGGTGTTTATGAATTTTAATTTTCAAACCACAAGACTGGAAGCTCTCCTTTTACAGGAGTGATATTTAAGTTATTTTTGAGTTCCTGGAAATTTTGTAGCTTTTTCTGAAGTGTTGAAATGGGTATATTAAAGGCAAACTTTCTGTGTGTATCTGCAGTTAATTTTTTGAACAGGTTTGGAAAGATGATTTTTAAATTAGTAAATATGTAAAGTTACTAAATATGAAAAGATACTAAAAATGGAAAGATACTAAAAATGGAAAGTTTCTAAAAATAGACAGAAACCCTAATATGTTAATATGCTCAACAACAAGTGATGAATCAGTAATAACTTATGAAATGGTTCTTAAATAATAAGACGATCATTGATTCGTGTAGATTCGCTGAAGAAGGAGTAGTTTCCGATCTTTGTGATATGGTTTCATTTGCGGTATGAGGTACATATATTCTACCCTTTCTCAGTAAGGGTGTCTTTTCTCATGACTCTTGATCCTTGACTTTGATTCGTTTGCTTTGATATGATATGAGCCTTTGCTATGATCCCTTTGATATGATGCTTTGCTATGATTCAGTTGATGATCCTTTGCTATGATTCCCTGGATATGATATGATTGGTTCTGTTTAGTTGCCTGAGCTAACTAGCCATGGAGGTACCATGGCCATGTCATTGAGGCACCAATGACATGACACTTTCTGTGGAGGTGTGATTGATCCACGGCGTCCCCTTTTGATATGATATGATATGAGATCTCTTGGCCATTATGATATGTGTGTATATCTGTCTAGTACAAGGTACATATATGATTGTTTTGTAGGGGGCGTATGGATGCATCCTATGTATTTGTGATATGTTTATGATATGGCTTTGTAGTGATTGGTTTGTGCGTGCCATGCACCCCATTTCACTTCTGAGAGGTCGCTCCTCTATGGTTACTTATGATTTGACAGATATATGATACGATATGATTATGTGGTCTATTCGAGTATCTCGTTTAGACAGGCTCGTGGTTGCCCTATGTGATTCTTTGGTCTATTCGAGTGTCTCGTTTAGACGTGTTCGTTGCCTTTCCTATTTGTATTCTTTGATTCATTATGACTATCTGATTCGTATTATCTTATTTCTCCATTTCATTTGACTTATGATATTTGCTCAGATGATCCTTGATCTCTCATTCTTTTGACAGATGATATTCGTTTTAGCAGGAGCTTGTGTTTCCTTTTCCTTATATGTATATATGCTTGATTATTCGTTTGTTATATATATTTGTTCACTGGGCCTTTTAAGCTCAGCCGCATTTCTTTTCCTGCGGCAGGTTTTAGGTTGGAAGCTGGGTTTGAGTGAAGAGTGCATAGGAGCTCTTAGTGGACTTCAGATTAGACTTTGGAGTTATCTTCCATTTAGATTTGATTCAGACTTGTATTCTAGTTTGATAGTGTTAGGAATATAAAAATTCATGTGAAGACTCGGTCACCCGGAGTATCTATTTAGCATTTATGTAGCTCGTAGGATTATTAGTATTAATAGTATTAGTTTAGTTATATTAGTATTTGTGGAGTGGGTCGGGTCTTTACCCACTGTCAGCTCACTCCACAGCCCGCTAGGGGCACCTAAACCTTGTAGTATATATATCCGTTCCCACACTTGGGAAGGGTTGGAGCTCTTAATCATTCAACAAATTTTTCTTTCATTCTCTCTCTCTAGAACTCCCACTCTCTCATCTCTCTCTCTCTAGAATTCTTCTAACATCAAATCCAAGTATGCATATGTTACAATTGGTATCAGAGCCAGGTTAGGTTCGATTGATTGTGTGTGCTTGGATTCGCGGATTCCATTTTCTTTCTTTCATTTTTTTTGGTTCGAATATCATTTCAAGATCTTGTTTATATTTTTTTGTTTTGGGCATTAACTGTGTTGGGCTATAACCCTCTGGCCACGCAATCCTTGGATTGGCTGTTCACAAACACAGATTCGTAGACTTTGATGCTTTAGTGCTCACAACAAAGTTCTTGTGTCAAATTTATTTGTGAACCTGTTTTTCTTTTTTTTTTCTTCTCTATTCTTTTGATTCAAATATTTGTTATTTCTTATTTCCTTGGTGTTCTACTAATCGAAAGTTGGTATGATACTAGATTTAGCCGAAAGTTGGGTTGCTACTGGATTGAGCCGAATATACAAATTGTGACTATGGTTGTTCTTGGTTGGGTTTTTGCTTAAGCTCTTGACTGGGTTTTGACACATGTGACTTGTGGTTCGAATTCACATACACTTGTGTTTATTTTCTTAAGCCTTGGTTTCGATTGGTTCTATCATATTTGCTATTTCCTTTGGTTCAAACATTAGTTTAAGAAAAGCACACTAGTTATGATTTTGTTCACGGTTTTATGCCTTATCTCAGTTGTGATTATTTCAAGTGATTCGTGGCTTATTTGAGGTTGAAAAGTGCTTGTTAAAAAGTTTTTTTTGGTTCAGATTTAACTTTTTTTCTTGACTGCGGTTTGAATATCGGGTGCACATTCTTGCTAGCGGTTTGGCTCTCGGTATAGTGTTCTTAGCAGCGGTTTGTGTCATTTTGGTAAGTTGCTGTTGCGGTTTTGTGAATCTTGGGATTGCGGTTTGGATTATAACCAAAACGGGAAAAAGACAACTAGTAGTCGAAAGTGATTGTTTTGTCGGGTATTGGTGGCGGTTTGAACAAAAAGTCTTGCGGTTGTGACTGTTGCGGTTTGTGACTGTAGCGGTTTGTGACTGTTGCGGTTTGTGACTGTGGCGGTTTGGTCTTAAGATAAACTAAATTATCTGAGTAGTCTTTGTGAATTCCTTTGTTTGGTCCACATTAAGCAAACGCCGCTAAACTAAATTAAGAATGAACAAAATCAAATAAATCACAACAACAAATCTCGCTCGTAATTACATTCAAAATTACAACAACAACAACTAATCCAAATCCTATCGCATCATAATAAAAAACATTACAACAAGCTACATCAAAGGAAATAATTCATCACGGGTCGATTAGAAACTAAACTTTTTGAATATTAGAAATCAAAAGAGATTTACATTATTGATTGTTGTGTGAAGCCTCACTTCATTTCCTATTTCCGAATCTTAAAGAAACGTACAAAAACAAATTTGTTTCATTCTTTCCTCTATTCGGTTACACAAAAACTGAAAACATACATACAGCCTACCTTCGATTCAATACATGTTCTTGAAGCCGAATAGATAATAAAAAGGTCAGAATAAAAATCCCCTTTGGTTTCGTGTACACAACATCAGCTTCATAAAGGAAGACTTTTGTAGTTGAAGATCTATAATTTTTGGTGTGGCTGCTGGGGGTTTATTTGGTGTGGCTGTCGGGATTATTAGGGTTGAAGATTATTAAGGTTGTAAGTGTGATTAGTTTGATTCTTATACACGTATAACTTAGGGTTAATTGGATTTGGAGTGGGCTTGTTTCTGATTATTCTTTGGGCCGTATGAGTGTGGGTTGCTTGTGTGAATTCCAAATTGGTCATTGGGCCCATTTTTGTGAACAAATATTACAAGGACGATTTTCTTTAGCTAAATATTATTGGGTCTTTAAATACAAGGAACAAATTTCTTGTTAAGAAGTGAATTATTTGTTGTAGGAATTTGCTTTGTGATATAATTTTGGACAACGATTTCGATTGAGCTTCAATTATCCGAGGTTAATTCTTAATTTTGGGCAAAATTGTTTGGGTTCGTTGGATATAACTACCGTGCTAGTTATTAAATATTTTCGAGCTTATTGGATATAACTACGGTGGTTATTTGGATTCACTTAAACCCTTTCAACCAAAATCATACAACAGTTCACAAAGTCTAACAATCAGTCGTCACCCTCAACACACAATCACATTATCATTATCATTTCACGGTTCATTCTTGATTTTTGTAAAATCCTGCGAAAGAATCCATTTCTCGGTTTAAATCATAGAATTGTAAAATCCCGTGCACGTTTACATCATGTCTACTACTTCAGATTCCTTCATATCTGAGGTACTCAAGTTGTATGACACGTATGATAAACAAGTGATTTCCAATTCTGGACAACAAATAAACGTGTTTGATTCTGATAATACTAATGTGGAATCTTCGTGCTCAAATTCGCAAGAGAGAGAGGTGCTTCAGTCACTAATGTTGCCTAATGCAAAGGAAAGTCGCATTGAATGTTTTCATCTACTTCACTCACATCTCAAGGTTCTCTCAGAAAGACCTGAATCCATGGGAGGATTCGAACGAGCTTTTGCATCACTCTTTGGTCAAGATGTTCAGACCTTCACGGGCACTATGTTCCTGAACTTAGATCAACTAGAACAACAACTTGACAAAGAAGAATTTCATGAAATTGGATCTATGGCTGCTCTTCGGGTGATCAACAAACAACTTCAATTGTTCATCAAATCACAATACACTTGAGATTATGATAGTCAAATGACATAAAAGTGTTTTACTGATTACATTGGGATTGAAGTTAACATGTACAGAGAAATATTACTCCAACACATGGGTAATGTTGAGAAGTACATTGAGGAAAGAGCACAACACCAACTAATGAATGAAAGTCGGATGCAATCAAGAGAGATTAAGGTTGATTCGTGTAAAGCACTAGGTGCTGGTTCAGTTGTCACAGAATGCAGAGGGACAAAGTCAAATAAGCTTGATGCAAGCAGCAGTTTTGTGACTCATATCACACATGGTGTGGATGCTGATATCCGACCAGTAAATGACCAAGTGCCATTTGCTGAGGTACATTTAACTATTCAACATAATGTCCTTGCTACTGAACATCAGCACACTGATCAAATTACACCTACTTAGGGCTGAGCATCGGGCCGGATCCCGACCCGTCCCGACCCGATCCGCCAAATACCGATACCGAAACAAGCAGAAAATCAATACCGATACCGAACCGATTATAAGTCGGGTCGGTTCGGGCTCAATCGGGACAATCGGTTTCGAATTCGGGTATAAGCAGCCAAGCCCGAAAAAAAAAAAAAAAAGTAGCCCAGTATAAGCAGATCTAAGCACCACTTATTTACAGTTTGCATTACAAAATTACAAATTACATGTTCAAATCAAATCTTACAGTTTGCAACTTTGCATTACAAATTCAAATCCACTCTTACAAATTGTCATTTACTCTTTCCTGATCTTTTACACATAGCTCATTGATGCTTAAATATGCATAGAAATTGTCAGTACAACAAAACTAAATGACAATTTCACAACAACAAAACTAAAGACACAACTACAAAACTAAGAGACCTTGAAGCCTATACTCTCTTTGTTCTTCATTAGTTATTCGGGTGAGATTCAAGACCTACGAAGGGTATATGGCTCATAGCTTCTGGATTTTGGTTCGTATGTAATACATGTATAGTGTGATATGATGAGATTGATTGGGTTATGATGATGGAGATAAGATCGATTGAGCTATGTTGTGGAGATGAGATCGATTGATAGAGTTATGGTGATGGAGATGAGATTAACGAGTTGGTTGGGAGAGATAGAGATCTGATGGAGATAAGAATAGATCTGAGTTGGTAGGTGTACTCAAAAGTCAAAAGGATATATATATATATATAAAAGGGAATCGGGACACTCGGGACAATGTCGGTTTTCAACCCGACCCGACCCGAAACCGACTTTCACTAATTATTAAAACCGACTCCCGATCCGAGAAGCTATTATTCGGTTTCGGGACCATCGGTTTATGTCAGGATCGGGTCGGTTGTCGGGACTCGGGTGGTTTTGCTCACCCCACTGATCAAATTACACCTACTTATGACACATATCTGTTGGAAAAGACTAACAACAATATCACCTCTGATTCAACAAATATGATGCTGAGGTTTTCAAATCAAATGATATGGTTGAAAAAGAAGTTTATGATGAACTTTCAAACAGATTTTTACAACTCGAAAAACATTGTATTTCACTTGAAATCTCAATGCAACAAAAGGAAGAAAGTCTTCAAACTAACCAACCATGTAGGAATCCGGAATTTCCTGAATTCCGTGAATTTTTTATAATAAACGATTTGAAAGCTCAGCTACAAGCCAAAAACTTGACGATCAACAACCTGAAAAAACGTATTGCTGAGATGTGCGATATGTTTAATGAAGTTAAGGCTAAACATGACAATGATGTTATTGCAACAAAAAATGCAGAATTAGAACATAAAGTGACTGAATTGTTTAATGAAAATGAGACTTTGAAAATTCATTGCAAAGAACTGTGTGATACAATCAAATAAACGAAAACTAAGACTGTAGAGCAAACAACCTCTTTGATTGCCAAAAATGATGAATTCAAAGCTCAACTTCAGGAAAAGGGTTTTGCAATTGCATCGTTGAAAAACGAGTTAAGAAAATTGACAGAAAATGGTGTGAACACTAAGTTTGCAAAACCATCAATCTTGGGGAAACCACCACTTAGAAACCAATCAGTTGTTAGACAATCGACTGCGTTTAGATCTGAACGACAAAAACTTTCAAAACCACGGTTTGCCTCCCAAGTTGATTCGAAACAAGTTTTGTCAAAACCAGTCACTTCACAGTATAGACCTATGGAAAAGGAATATACGCTTGCGAAACCTCATCATATGAGTGCATCTAGTTCTTCTAGGATTAGTTCAATGCGGGTGTCATTTGTGACACCAAAGGAACATGTTAGACATGAAAACAGTGTTCCGAATCACAACCTAGAGGATGCTAAGAAAAACACCAATGAAAAGACTAGGAATTTGCCTGTTTTTAAGAGTAGTTGCGTATCGATTAATGCGATTCCCAAAGCAGATCACTCTAAGAATCCTAGATCTTTCTCTGACTCTAAACATTTTGTTTGCTCAACTTGTCAGAAATGTGTTTTTAAGGCAAATCATGATGATTGTATAACAAAATTCCTGAAGGAAGTGAATGCTCGTGCTAAGGTTCAATCCTCTAAGACTAGAAACAACAACAAGCCCGTAGAACCAAAGAGTCATACTCAGAAACCTGGTAGGCAGATTGTTGTAGGACAAAGGTCTTCTCTAAACAAGTCTTCCACTGTACATGAGAAACCAAACACTCCTAGATCTTGCCTTAGGTGGATACCAACGGGGAGAATTTTTAAGATTGTAGGTCTTAGATGGATACCTATCAGGAAGATGTTCACTGAGTGCAAAACCAAGGTTGACATTGAAACCCCAAATGGTCTAGATGCTGATATCACTAACCCATATAAATGCAAACAAACTCTTAATGTCAATGCAGGTAGTCTTTACTTAAATGCAGGTACATCATTCACTCATTTTAAGGAAAGACTCAGGGTTTGGGTGCCGAAAAGACTGATATCTCATGAAGTAGGGGTTCAAGCAATTCAAGCTTGATAAACATCAAAAAAAATGACGTCTGTTCACATCAGTTCAGGCCTCGTTTTTCATCGACAATGACGTCTGTTCACATCAGTTCAGGCCTCGTTCTTCATCGACTATGACGTTTGAACACATCAATTCAAGCCTCGGTCCTCAATGTCAACATGATGGCGTCTGCTGACAACTCTTCAGGCCCCGTTCCTTAAAGAAAAGAAAGGTGTACGCTTGAGTGCGCTTTATCTTCGGAAGAAGAGAAATCTTCTTGTTTCTGACTATTCTCATCAACAAGCTTCATGTTCTTTCCATGCTCATTCAGTCACCAAAGTGGATCAACGCACATTGGAGTATATTCTTATTCACCTGTTCTATCAAAAATGGCAACCTTATATGCAATTTTTGAGGGGGAGAAGTGTGAATAAACAACATGTCAGTTATCAGGTGGATCTACTTACCGTTGATGGTATTCTTATTCACTCGTTCAATCAAAAATTCCAGTTGGCAGTCATATGCAATTTTTGAGGGGGAGAAGGGTGAACAAACCACGTGTTGATTGATGATTGAGAAATGGTCATACGGCTCCTGAATACATCAGTTCAGGAGCCGTGGAAACCAAGTTCCTCCAACACCAAATGTTCTATTAACAACGGATGACTGGGATTTATTAGTTCAATCGATGTTTGATGAATACTTCCAACCTCCAACGAATGTTGATCATCCAGTTCCTGAAGCTCCTGCTCCGGTTCCTGCTGACTCAACTGGTTCACCTTCTTCAATCTCCATTGATCAAGATGCACCATCTAGAAGTACAACTCAAACTACTCAAGAAACCAAATCTCCAGTTATTCCTCAAGGTGTTGATAATGACTCTCATGATATTGAAGTTGCACACATGAATAACGATCCGTTCTTTGGCACTCCTTTCCCAGAACCAAATTCTGAAAAATCTTCTTCATCACGGATTGTTGTTTCTTCCAAATGTGCACTCTGTAAAGCAACCACAAGAACATAACAGAAAATGTCAGCTCAAACGTCAAAACGGATAAGATTTTGGACATAGAATGTCAAGTGATCACGGAGTTTATTTGGCATCCCTTAGTTGAGAATGAAGTTGACTTTTACAAAGGCGTGATCTTATTTTATCTTGAAGTCGGGGGTTGGTTGGATGCATGACTTTCAATGATAACTTGCTCGTGCTTAAAATTTATGATTGGGTCTTGGATTATCTAGTTATACCCGATGTGATGTGGATAGTCTCAAGAGGTGTTGTACTTGCTTTGGCTCTTAGTTGAGTGTATAAGGGTACTTAGGGGTTTTCTTCTGCATCGTTCTTCAATCAACAACAGTGCAAGCTTAAGTAACAAATTTGGGAATTTCTTCGTCAGTTTCAAGTTTGGTATATCGGGTTTGCTCCATCAGTTATCACTTCAAATAGCCAACTTAAGGGTTGCTAAAGATAGTCAGAGAGAGTTTCGGTAGCGGTTGATTCTCACTTGATACATTTGAGCCAATATTGTTCTTCTCACAAGAGTATTTCATGTATATGTGCGTAAAATGTGTTGCTGATTCTGAGGTATCAAAACCAGCAAGGGGGAAGGAGACATACATCTGAATGCACAACGAGTACACTTGATGAACTTTATACTTCTTCTTAATTGAAGTTATTCCGGGAAGACAAATGTCATAACCGCAGAGAAAATCAGTGTCTTGACTCGTAGCTTTTGGGTGTATTATTCCAACTACGTGGGGGAAGAGAAAGTCAGTTTCTAATGATAAAAGAAGTACACAATTGTATGATGATTCCTATGGTTAGTCGGTATCCTACTGAAGGAAATGTGTACATCCGGTACTCAGTTGCTTTTATGGTACTGTCTTGGTGTTATCATTTCGACTACATACGGGATAAATTGCTTACACTCGGGACTTAGTTGAATTTGGTGTAAAAATTCTCATCTGCAATTTCCTGAAGGGAGAAAAGGGGATTTCCGGGTCTTAATTGATCTTGATGTTACGTTTTCGACTTCATTAATGGGATTGAGTGTGTACTTCGGGTTTTGAGCTTCATACAATGAGACTGATTGCATCACTTCAACTACTTGGGGGAAGTGGTCTCTGGATACTCTTGGCATGCATTACTTCAGACTTCAGCGGGAAGAAATGTGAGAAGAATTATTCAAGTGTGAGATGATTCGTTGCTGATCTATTTGATGATCCCCGAACTAAGAATCATGATGATTATTCTTAAAAGGAGCAGCAATACTTGATGTGGTTTGCTACGGTTTCCGCTGTACACTTACCTCATGTAAGCTTGAAAGAGAGCTTTGAATCTGCTCAAAAAGAAGATTGTCGGTTTGGGGGGAAGCTATCAAAGCTTTACAATTGAGAAGGCTCAAGTTCAGATGATTTTTCAGGAGCCTCGAAAGCTTTGGTGGTAAAAGTTTAAGTGATGTTGACTACTGACTTCTACAAAGTACAAGAACGATATCCTTATTTCGGTATTCATGTCAACATCGTCTTAAACTGAATAATATAGTTTGTACATATCTTAAACCAAACTGTATATAGAAAATTATAAAACCAGAAAATTGTATATAGAAAAATATTAAAACCAAGAAAAACCATAAAAATCAGAAAAATAGAAAATACCAAAAATAGTTCCTCTAGGCATGTCTTCTGTTTATCGATAACATTTACGGTCTTAGAAATGTCATTCAATAATGACACGGTACTTTAAATGAAGCTCGAGCAGAAGTTAAAATGAATTGTTAAAACATGTCATGATGGCTTGCTATTACTTTAGATAGCAACCCGCGTTTCAAAATGGGGAAAGCACGTCGCCAAAAAGACGGTTGTTCCTCCCACTGGGTGAAGTTCACCCGGGCATGGATTACTTTATATCCATGTTTTCCCGATTTGATGTACGTTTCAGTGCATCATTTCTTGTAAAGGAAGAGAAATCTTCTTTGTATGCAAATAATTTTCCTTCTATGATTCTTCTGAAAATTATTTGTGAGACACATGGTGGTAACATGTTGGTTGAAATTCTTTCAGACTTGGATTGTGCATAAAATTTGTCACTCAATCAATGACTACAACTCTTTAACTAGAATACGGGTCATTGATTGAGGGGGAGAGTGATTTCAAATTTTATATCATCAAATGGGTTTCTTGGTTATCTCATAATTGTTAGAAAAGGTTTTGTAGTTAATGGGGTATTAGCTGAAGAGGATCTTACTAAGCTTTATCTCAAATGGCCAAATGTGTTAGTTGTTAGAAAGATTAGGGCATTATGTGCAATTTGCTTATAGTATCCTAGCTTTATGTAACTATAAGGTCCATTTGTGTCACTCTGGAATCCTCATTTAATCCCCTAAATACTTTAAAACTCTAAATCTAAAAGAAGTTAGAAAACCCATTGTGATTGATGTTCTTGAATACTCCACAGGCATTTGTATGATCTGAATGAATGAGTTTCAAATGTTGATTGACTTTTGTTAGTCAATTACTGCTTAATTGTTGTTGATTTAGTGCATGTGCACTCAGGATATGCATAGGTATATAGCTATCATGTTAGAATCTTGTCCCTAAGATCCTGAGTTGAATGTTGAAATATGAGTGAATTGCTATGTTCATGATCGCTGATTGCTATTCATGCTAGATAGTGGTTTGATGTATTTCCTGACTGTGGTTTGATTATGAAATGAATTTGGTATTATGAGTTGGCAAGCTGCTATGTGGTAGCTATTAATGAAAAGTGAATTTGTATGTATGTATATCTGTGTTGATATTCTTATGCAGATTCCATGGCCAATATGAATGTGCCAATTCCCGCTCTAACCATTTGATCAGATGTTCAAACTCTATTGACTGGCTCTGAATTCACCACAACAACAACATCAGCAACAACAACAACAACACTGTCTTCACCTCCACCACATTCATTTCAACCAAGCAGTACTAATTCTGGTCTCGCTGAGTGGGGATCTACAATACTTGGAAGTTGTGTTGGTGGATGGATAATTGATGTTGACTAATGACTCCCTCAGAGTAGCGAATGATCACATCATCCGTGCGTAAAGGTCAACATCATTTGTGTTATAAAAGTTATCTCGTACATAATAAGCAGTGTATAAACATTTGTTGTTATGTGTCAGTGTATGATTGTTTTAATTCAAAATCTTTCAAACCTATCATACCTGACACTAACATTCTCCCTCATTGATTGAGGGGGAGCATCGTAATGTCTCATTATCAGAATATATTAAACCTGACCACATTTTCTCCATAATTTTCTAACTTATTTAAATCAATTGGGATCACAAATCTCAAAGGGTTTGAAATTTTTGATCGGGGGAGAGAATGTGATTTAAATATGAAATCTGATAAAACGTGATCTTTTGGACTCATGTGTAGGCTCCCAAATATGTGCTAAACTCTTTCGTATATCGATACACATATTGAGGGGGAGCGAATGATTTGTGATGGCAATTGTGGATGAATACCAAAGACCGACCATTTTACTTGATGTACTGGAGTTATAAGGATGGTAAGGTTAGGTATCAGTTCCCATGATCCAGCCAGAACCGGAAGGATCTTCCCAGGGACAATCCTCTAGTTAGAATAGAAGTCCTTAGGAATGATTAAAAAAGGAGAAAAGTGAATAAGGGAAGAGTGCCGACTGAGATGGAGCTAGTACTGGAACAAACCCAACAAGGTGCTAGTAATGAAGTCTCGGTAAGCACTGAAGGGGTTGAAGAATGAAAAAGAAATGTAAAGATAAAGGGTGAAAAGAAAGAAGCCCTCCTTACACTTTAGGCAGAAACCGGGTCAATACATATGCTATCAGAATCACTTAGTTGATTGCTGACATTGAAGACAAAGTATCATAGACCCAGTGATACGCTGCACAATCCTCCCTAGCCACTCAAGGTCCCTCAAAGGACTCTTGTTTCACTTGTCACGGAGATCAATACATTGCTATCGTCTCTCTCACTCCGAGTTAGACGATATTGAAAAGGTGGCCGTCCTCTCCAGCCTCCGATCACTAAATCAAAACGCACTATTGAGTCTAGAGCCAAGAGATCATCAATAAATCTCATTAGGACACACTTCCAATATGCATGCTGTTTCATACACCGTGAAAATCAAGAAAATATATATGAAGAGTCCTACGCATTATCCTCGTGGTATTGCCAGAACATCCGAGTGATACGTAAAGCGTTCACAATGAAGATGGAAATCCTTCTAGAGCCAACATCAAACAAGCTCTTGGTGGGTGACATGTGAGATCCTTCATGGATCAAGCTTGTGACAACTGGAAAGAAACGATGGGGCGATTCTCTTTTGAATCAACCTTGTTCCAGGAAATGGATTGACGGATGCTTTTGGAAAAACCTTTCAATGTGCTCACCAAACTGAGTTTCGAGCACATTGATTGTGAAAATTTTCAAACAAAAGTGTTTATGACAGAAATGTGATTCAATGTATAAAACCCTCGTCGTGTTGCATAAAATGTTTATCCAGTGACACGCGAGTAATTTTTCTAATCAATTTCTCGTCAATCAGTAGGTATTTGATTCACTGATTCACTCTGCCGTGCTGTCTGCTTTGAGACGTTCCAGTATGAGAACATGCTTAGTATGATGATTCTGACATTAACTTGTTGGAAAACTCATTACTACAAGCTGGAAATTCCTATTAAGGAGAATCTTCTTTAAAGGGGATTCTACCTGATCACAGGTCGGTCCTCACGGATCCGAAGGTTAATCCAACCACCTCGAACGAATGACAAAGCCATATTCGTTCTCCAACTTTATTGCTAACAGTTTTATTTCAGATTCATATAAAGATGGTGATGGTGGTTCCTGATTCCAGCAGAGACGTGTCAATCCACACTCCATGCTCACACTTCCAATTCATTATCAAAAACATCATGATAGCAAAAAGACCTACAACACAGCTTCCGCAACTCTGATGATAATTATCATGATCCAGAAAAGTGTGAGCATGCGAGTTCAACCGTCACAACATATCACATGAAGGCAATATTACAACGGATGAGCTTGGAGATTTACGGTGACTGATGATCTCAAAGAAAGCTCAAAGATCACAACTTCACACAGAAACGATGCTGAAACAAGATGACTAGAAGACATATGTTGGATGATATCATCGAAGAATCTTCAAAGATCATCCAAGACAAAAGATCAGTCATCAAAAGAGTTTACTGCTGAAAGTGCAAAGTTTCATGACTTTGAAGAATCAAGACTACGAGCTAGGAATTTACAATCATGTAATAGAATGCTAGAATTCATAATATTATTTCCGGGGTGACCTCCCTTAGGGGGAGATTGTTAGGAATATAAATATTCATGTGAAGACTCGGTCACCCCAAGTATCTATTTAGCATTTATGTAGCTCGTAGGATTATTAGTATTAATAGTATTAGTTTAGTTATATTAGTATTTGTGGAGTGGGTCGGTTCTTTACCCACTGTCAGCTCACTCCACAGCCCGCTAGGGGCACCTAAAACTTGTAGTATATATATCCCTTCCCACACTTGGGAAGGGTTGGAGCTCTTAATCATTCAACAAATTTTTCTTTCATTCTCTCTCTCTAGAACTCCCACTCTCTCATCTCTCTCTCTCTAGAATTCTTCTAACATCAAATCCAAGTATGCATATGTTACAGATAGTCATTATTGTTTAGACTTATTATGTCCTTAGTTTAATTTTGAACTTTTGTAACCTTAGTAATTATAAAAGTCTTCCGCTTGCGTTTGTTCTGTTGACACCATAATGTGGCATTTTGACCCTTGTCGCGTTGGGGTGTTACAATTACGGTATCAGAGCTCAGGCTGCGACTTGTAGTACATAAGTTATGGCCTGTGAAGATTTGGACCCTTAGGTTTTCACTATAGGAGCTTATGGAACAACCCTTAAAATTTTGCCTTAGGTTTCCCCTGTAGAAACTTTAGTTATGACCGGTGAGGATTGGGTAGATTATGCGATAAGGCGTTTGTTAGATATCTTTCTTCCACACCGCTCTGATTTATGCCTCTGCTTTCAGTTAAGCCCTCATGAGATCATTTGTTCTGGAGATTTAGAAATTTTAGTAGAATACGCAACATAAGTTTAGCGATCAGATAAGTTTAGAATACTTTGAGAATATGTAGTAATGCCTTTGGGTTTTACCTTCTGAGGTTATCACATTCTGTTGAACTTCGATATTTGATTCGTTTGATAACCGTTTAGAAGACTTTTCGTTCGTTCAGAGAATTCGTATATGTATGAATCCGATGTGTTCGACACATTCTGTGGTTTCTCTTGATTTTGCTAAGCATATTAAGGTCCTCTCTGCACTATTAGAAATTACTATACCTAGTTCCATCTCTATGAGAAATCTTGTGATTATTAATCACGAGTATCAAAATTGTCCAGTACGTTTTGATGATATTTGAAGATAAGTTTCGTTCCGCTAATCTACTTCATTGGGAATGTTTGATTCGATATTATTCTGATTATGGATTTGTTGACTGAGCATCGAGATGCTAACAACGGTCATATTAGATTTGTCATCTTTGGCGATTTGTTGACTGAGCATCGAGAAACTCAAAATTCTGTACCATGGGTTCCCAACCTAGTAAACAATTAAGATCACTTTTGCTTTGAAACTCGTACGTTAATCCTCGTGGTTGTAAAGATACTTCATTTGATGAAACTCGCCTTGAGAGTTATTCAGTTGTTTGAAATTTCGCAATGTGTTCTTTGTTTAAATATCAAGATTTCCATCTAAGTGTGAATTTGTTTTGATCTGGTTATGAGAATTTGTTTAGTCACGACTCGAGGTAGAATGTTATTGCAATAAAGGCATGTGTATATGATGCAAGTATTATGACGCCTGGCCAACGTAATAATAGTTACATCATATAACTTGAACTTATTGGGATCATAGGAGATCTTGAGCAGTGCCTGAGATCAGTAAGTTGGTTGATTCAGAAACCCTATCCGTATAAGAGCAACGTTTGCCTAATTCTGAAACTCCGTATCGAACGAAATCAGTTGAATGGAAAGAATTGAAGGACCAATTTCTAGGAAGTGGTTTTATCCGTTCGAGTATGTCTCTGTAGGGTGCTCTAGTTGTATTCGTGAAGAAGGATGATGATAGCATGAAGTTGTGTATTGATCTCGGGAAGCTGAATAGTATTGTGGTTAGAATCGTTATCCGTTACCTCAAATCGACAATTTGATTAATCAACTTCAGGGTGTGAAGTTTCTCTATGATTGAATTTAAGATCTGATTATTTTTTTTAGTCACGAATAAAGGAGCAAGATGTTCCTAGAATTGCTTTCGTATTCATTATGATCTCTATGAGTGTGGTGATGCCAATTGTATTGGCTATTACTCCGACCATTTCTATGGAATCGATGAATCGTGTCTTTCATGAATACTTGGACAAATTGTCATAGTATGACATTTTGGTGTATTTAGAGACGAAGGAGAAACAAGAGGATCATTTTCGTAATTGCATTGAAATTTCTACGTCAGAAGAAGCTATATGTTATATTCTCGAAGAGCAAATTTTGGTTGGGATGGAGAATGAGAGGAGAATTTTGAGAAGCTGAAAAGAGATTTGTTTATACTCAATAAGGAGACTTAGCTATTGTCCTTATGCAACATGGGAAGATTGTTGGTTATGCATCAATACAGCTAGAACCGTAGGAAGTGAACTATCCGACGCATGACTTGGGAGTGATTTGTGACAGGCATGAAGAAGCTAGGAGCAAGACGGTGGAAGGTGACGTATGTTAGAAGACTTGAAGGAAGCGGTTTTTAATTAAAGTACACAGTTCTATTTGCTTTATCCATCTTAGTTGTACTAATATGTATAGAGATTTGAAGCGGAAATTTTGATGAAATGGTATAAAGACAGTTGTGACTACATTGGTGGCGAAGCGTTTAGCATGACGATTGGTTAAGATTCAGCATCAGCGTACAAGTGATTTTCCTTAGTTTGGATATTCGTATGTGGAAGTGGGATTAAACTCTCAGGAACTTTGTAACGGGATTTCCGCGCGCATTGAGGAAGGACAACATGAATTGAGTTGTGGAGGATCGTTCGACAAGGTCAGTTCACTTTCGAAGATTGGCAGAGATCTATTTTGGCAAAAGATTATTCAAGCTACATGACGCACCTGCAGTGATCGTGTTAGAGATTCGCGTTTCTACTTCACATTCCTAGGAAGAACTACTGAAGGATTGAGGAACCAGACTCAAGTTTAGTAATGCTTTGCACCTCCAGACTGATGGATAAGCAGAACAACTATTCGAGCTTGGAAGATGTGTTGAGCAGGAAATTTGACAAGTGCTAGTTCTGGTTGTGTTGCTCACTAAGATAGATGGCATACAAGTGACAAGAGTTTTCCTTTAGAGTTTTGTATAAACGGAGATGTGGAACACCTTTTGGTTGATTTAAGTCGAAGAGTTACTTATTGAAGGTCCGAAGTTGATTACAGTGACTAATGGATTAGCTTCCATTGTGGAAGAGAATTTTTGAATCTTTAGACCGGGAATTTGTGCGTTCCGTATGTTGTTTTCGTACAGAAAAGTTTGACGTTTTGGCATATAAGGAAAATTTAGTTCGCGATATGTTAGTCCTTATGTTCATTCTTATCCGTACAATTAGCCTACCTATTCCGTTATGTCTTCTGATATTTTTTGGTATTCTGATTTGTGCTTAGTTGATCGTCGATACGAATATGTGCCTCTCTGATTATTAGCAAGTTCCTTAGTTCGTTTAGAATCTGGATAGAGTTGATGGAGTTTTCTTACCGTTTAGCACTACCTCCGTATTTGCCTCATGTGTATATGTGTTTCATGTATCTCTTAGTGAGATTACAACTATCATCTGTTACGTATATGTTCCGTATTCGTTGGATCGAGATATGTTATGATATGTCTTTTGTTGAAGAGCCTGAGGCTATTTTGGAGCGTCAGGATCGGGTCATGAGAAATAAAACTATTCCGTTTGTAAATATTCGTTTGGAAGAACCTCTCCGAGCGTGAGGCTAAAGACTGTCACTTCCCTCGTGATTTTGGTACGGCTCCGTCTAACTTTTGCGACTTCAAATTTCGATGACGAAAATTTTCTTTTAGAGGGAAAGAATTATAACGACCTGAAAATCCAAACAACACTTGAATTTATGACACGAATAACATTTAAAATTTAGACACTTATGTTATGAGTTAAGATACACAATGAGAATTTTCTAAACTTGTGTTACAAATTTGGAACTACAAATTACGAAACTCTAACCTAAGTATACATAAAAATTCGACACTTCATGTAAACTAAGTGCATACATATCACACGTATGAATTTTATTGGACCAAATACTAGAAATTAAAGTGGTACTCGACTTTTTTTGTGTGAACCGAAATTAATGTTTGAAATATTTGAAAGAGTTTGAGTCTTCTTATCTCCCAAAAGAACCGGTAATATTTGCAGCCCATACTCCTTTAGACTCGGCATTCCAGCCCATATCTTCTCTTCGTCCCTCATTCATATCAGTTTCACGTTCTCTCTTCTTCCCTTATTTCATACGAACAAGAAAACAAACACATAGCCCCTGTCATTAATTTCTGTCACGAATCAAGACCAAGTGTTCAAGAGTTTTCTACTGAGATATTTATACGTGGTGATAAGGGTTCGAGGGCTGCTGTGTGGGTATTAAATTCGTGGGAGTTGTGATCGTTCCCTTTGTTCTTTTCCTTCTGGTCTCGTATAACATCAGGTATCACCAACATCACCTCTCGTTCTTTTCTTTCCATTCGATAACATATGTGAGTTTGAGTATATAACCAACACTAAAAACCTAATAGTAATATGCTAACCTAATCTCTTACTTGTTGCTATTCGTTAAACATGAAAAAAAAGACCACATGAAATCAATCTAAAACATGCTAAAACTTTGTGTATGCGATCTGTTGTTTACTGATTTGATCGACCCAAGTTTGCTGTGATTCGAACCATTTTATTATGACCTCTAATCAAGCCTTAAAATCTGAGATAAATGATTGATGGGCGTGCGTTGGAGTAAAGTTTTGGCAGTTTTAATGCCTACTCAAGTTTTAAATTTATATTTAGCCGACTTATCAATAACACACACACTTAACGAGCAGTGTACCCGGTCAGTATGAAGATAATGGTAAGTAGAGTGTCGATCACTAAGAGTGGAACGTATTATCTAGTTATTCTAATCAGTATTTTAATATCCTAACGCAAGGGGGTTTCAGCCTGAGAGACTGGCACGATTTGTTGTTTGCAATAAAATAATAAAATAAACCAATAGGCACGAATCAGCAAGTAGCACACACGTACACAGATAGATACTCGAGACAATAAGAGAGCTGTCCTTATGATTAAGTAGATTGTCACTTGTTTTATTGATAGCTTTATATGAAGTGTATGTAATTAACCCTTTCTCGTTGGTCCTATTCTTATCGGCGAGTAAACCCTTAATGATTACTTATGTCTAAAAGTTATTCCTAAGTGATCAATTTAGAAACAACCGTGGGAGCCACATCTTGTCCCGCAGTCGGATGCCCGCAAGCCACTAATAAACACAGAGGTTATCAATGCACTAATAAGTAGTAACCAAAGACATCAACATATAAACTTTAATTGATGGGAAAGCAAGTATTAAAGGGAGTGCAATCTTTCGTTGTCACATTACACAAGCCACCAATCCTGATGAATTAAAGTTTGCTAACACAATAAAACAAAACTACTTAATGAATTAAATACATGCAGCACCTTCTTACAGCTCTTGTATCTTCGATTTGGGTGTGTCTTGTGCTGCCTCTTGACTGAATTCGTCCTTTTGCTCTGCTGTCCGAACTTCGGTTTTAGGGTTTCGAACTCTTAAATTCGTCTGGTCTACGGGGTATTTATAGTTTCTGTCTGAGGGAAGATGCGGCGCATCTACTTAAGTAGATGCGGCGCATGTACTTAACTTCGCGTGGGGTCCAAGATTATAATATTCAGGAATATTCGTACACCGCCAGAAGATGCGGCGTAACCCTTTATTAGATGCGGCGCATGTCCTCTTGTATCTTGGATCGTATCTGGTGATATCTTGATAGAGATGCGGCGCATTTCGAGAGTGAGATGCGGCGCATCTGGAGCAGAATTGACTCGATCTTGTCCATGTCAGTAGACTTTCACTTTATGCACGTTTTGCTCCATATTTAGTCCATAATCGCTAAGTTTCACCAAATGCTTGTTTTTACCTGAGAATTACAAAAGTAAACGATTAAGTATCAATCCTCATACATAATATAGTAAAACAAGTCAAATTAATAGGATAAATGATAGTAATAAAATGTACTTATTTGAGTTCATCAAATATCCCCCCACTTGAACTTTACTTGTCCCCAAGTAAACCTTAGAATTTCATTTATGAAAATGTATCCTAAAAGATGTTAGGATTTATTTTTATATTTAAGCATGTATTCATTTATTTCATAATCACACAACTAAACACTTAACGAATTAGAAGTAAAATAAAATAAGTCGATAAAAGCAAATCTAATCGTTTAACTGTCCAGTCGCGACGAATATTCTATCATAAGCTTGGCAAGTATACACATCTCCACCACTAAAGCTAAGGAATAACAAGTCTAAAGCGGTAAAAAGGGTTTTTAGGCTAAAGGGTTAATTATTCTTATTTGCACTATCGATCTCAAATTCCAGAAAAGGCGACAAAATCACAAATACATGATCGAATCCACGAACACGATACTTGCAATTGCTCAAATCCTTAACTCGAATAGGCTAAAGATAGGTCCAAACTTCACCAATAATAATATATCAAAAAGGGCGACAAAATCATAAATACATAGCCGAATCCACGACTACGATACTTAAGATTGCTCAAATCCCTAATCTCAATAAATCAAAGGTTCGGTTGGATAAAGAACAATACAGGGTATGGATAACATTTGGGATATAAATTGGTGTAAAAAATAAAAATAAACAAAACAAAACAAATAAATTAAAATCCTAAGTGTGGTTAATCACTATCCCAACCATCCCATGAATAAGACTCATATCATCGAATAACTCACGCTTTAACACTTGAAACACACGCTTTAGGTAGACACGAATTATACTCAACAAAATCTTAATCAAAGAATAAACCTTAATCGGCATTCCCATAACTGCCAATTCCCATTCAATCATAGATATAATACAACAAATAGTGGTGATATCGACCACTTACATAACTCTACATCGTTGGCTTAAAATAAACATCCAACTTTTTTTTCTTTCTTTTTCTTTTCCTTTTTTTTCGATTTTTTTTTTTTTTTTTTTTTTTTTTTTTTTTTTTTTTTTTTTTTTTTTTTTTTTTTTGAAACATAAACATAGATGTGTAAAATTTCACCACATCACTACAACTTTCTTTCCGGATAATTTTTTTTTCATACTTTTCATACTTTCAGAAATAACGGTAATAGTGAAAGTAGTAAACACACGAAAAATAAACTCAAAAATATACAATATTTACTTTCACTCCAATTTGCATTGTGCAATTTCCCGACCTAACCAAAGATAATGAATTACGCACGCGAACACAGGTAATGTAAGGAAACACACTTTGCCTATAGCGATTAACCAACCACGGATTCTAATCTACAGGGTAGGCTAAGGTGTAAGGGTGTAACGAAACATTTTAAACATAGGTGTAAGAAACGAAAGGAATGGCTCTGAGGGTTTTTCTAGGGGTATCTTACTCTAAAAATGAGAGTAACAAAAGGTTTTATACGGGGGTTAACTAACCAGTGTAGTTAGCTAATAACACATAACATATAAAGGCTATTTGGGGGTAATCCTAGAATTTTACCAATTTAAACAAGTCATTCCAATTATATAAATAATACTTATTATGGTGGTCTCGAATAGTATACAAGCCAAGTTCTAAAGTTTACAAGTCACCGGCACACTCATAGATTTGTGAATTTTGAAAAATCACAATTTTTGAAAATAACGTCATGTGTGCAGTTATGCAACTTAGATCTTAAACAAAAACATGCTAAAAAATTTTTAAGTTTGATATATTAAGCACATTTTAAGCATAATTTTTGAAAAAGTTTAGGACAAGTAAGTGTTAAGTGTTCTAATTCTCCTATCCCCCCACTTAAGTTAAACAACGTCCTCGTTGTTTGTATAAAAGGTTAAAAACTGGAAAGAAAAGAATTAGAACGGAAAAACTCCCCTGAGATTTGCTCGGTATGATCCTCCATTAGTATAAGAGCAAAAATCAACTTCTTGTGGATTAGAACGTTAAAACTTCATACTTGATGTATCCACAGGAAATCCAGGAAACTATAATACCACCAACACTTTAAAACACACCTAAGATAAGAAAGGTTCAACTTGCATAATACATTAGTAGTTAGAAAAAATAAAACTTAAAAATTAAAACTGAAAATCATCAGGTCAGTCGATGCGCCGTATCTTATTGAAGAAGATACGCCGTATCGAGCCTGGAATTAATACGGATCAGAATAAAGATGCGCCGCATCCTTAACCAGGGATGCGCCGCATTAAAATAAACTGATAAATAGTTTTAAAGTCGAAAAATAAAAATGCAGAAAAATAAAATAAGATATGACCATTGCAGAGGATGCGTCGCATCTCAGGACTGAGATGCGCCGTATCTCCGTGCGGCCTGGACTGACTCGACACAGAAAACAGAATAATAAAAGATAAATCCGGGTTGTCTCCCGGTAAGCACTTGTCTTTATTCCAGAGTCTTCAAGTTAGACTCACGTTCAGCTCATTATTATCGATCATTTATTCCTACATGTCCACGTAGGATCCATCTAGCAACCGAATCGTCTCGTATATATTCAGGTCCCAATTTCAAAACTCCTTTGTAGAATCCTCCCATCAATTGATATGGGTACTCAATTCCTCTCTTCATGTCATCATTACTAATAAAAAGGAATGGAGAGAATTTGTAGCAGACCCTATTAGTAGCATGTTTAAATCCAGGGTGAGTTCGGGGCATCATATAAGTGATAACGTCGCTTCCACATTGAAAGGTGATCTTTCCTTCAAATCGTTTTGCATTAATAGTGATCTCCCTACAAAATGGTTTTCCAACAATCACGTCACCCATATTGCTGTCACAATAGGCATTCATGTCTTCAATAACTACGAACTCAGTAACAATAGTGAAGCGTCCAACGAAGATCGGGACATTAATGAAGGCTCCAACTACATTCTTTCCTTTATACTCCTTTTTATTTCTCATAATAGAATTGTAAAAGCTTCTAGACATGACATTGATTGATAAAATAGGAAAGAAATTGGCGTCAATACACTTGTACCCAATCATGCATGGGAATTGTAAATTGTAAGCACAATTGGTGTTGATCCTACTACCGTAATCCCAGGAACCATCATATCCCTCAAATTCATCATAATTTCTAGTAGTAATAACGTTGACTCTTGGACTATCTACAATTTCTCCTTCTTCTAACTCAGATTCAGCATCAACCATGAACAGGTCATTGGATTCCAACGGTCCATTAAGGTCATTAAGTTCAATGTAATCCCCATCGTGATGTTCGGGTGTTTTTTCATGCACTAATGCGTCATTCATAAAATTGGCTTCGAAGTCGAAGTCAATTAGTTCTCCGTATCCTTCCATTATCCTTCTGAAACAATCACGAAAAGCATCAGTAGGATTTGTTCGCTAGAAGAGAAATTAATGAATATAGAAACGGATATAAGAATAAAAAATAGCTGATATCTGCAGACGATGCGCCGTATCCAAAAAGTTGGATACGCCGTATCTTATAATCGTTAAAATTAAATCAGACTTATTCAGAAAATAGATACGCCGCTTTAGAATTTAAGAATGCGCCGTATCGAATTAATTAATCAAAAATCAGCTTATTTAATTAAAATTAAATGCGTCGTATTAACGAAAGTTAATGCGCCGTATTTTCGTTACGTTTAAAAATAAAAGATTTTTGATTCAGTAAGATGCGCCGTATCGACAGAGATCGATACGCCGTATCTGTTTAATAATTCGCAAACTGTTTTTAATTAAAATAATAGATACGCCGTATCTTCAAAAGAAGATGCGTCGTATGGCGTTAATGTTTTAGAAAAATTTTTATCAAAAACAGATACGCCGTATCTGCGAAAGCAGATGCGTCGTATTACTTTATCGCTTAGAAAAATTTTTTTATTAAAAACAGATACGCCGTATCTTGGGGAAAAGATGCGTCGTATCGAATTAATTAAACGCGTTGTATATAAAAAAATTGAACGCAATACGCCGTATCTGAGAGATCAGATGCGCCGTATCGTTCGATTTAGCACAGTACAACGATAGCAGAACAGAAAAATACGAAAAATAAAAAACAAATAAAACACACGAAACAAAAATAAAACACACAAAAATAGCAAACAAATAACACAAAGCAAATAACACACAATACAACAAATATGCAAAATAGTACAATGATGCAATTAATCTAATAAAAAGAAAAACCTAATTAAAATACTAATAAAATTAACAGATAATAACAATTCACTCCCCGGCAGCGGCGCCAAAAACTTGATGGGCGTGCGTTGGAGTAAAGTTTTGGCAGTTTTAATGCCTACTCAAGTTTTAAATTTATATTTAGCCGACTTATCAATAACACACACACTTAACGAGCAGTGTACCCGGTCAGTATGAAGATAATGGTAAGTAGAGTGTCGATCACTAAGAGTGGAACGTATTATCTAGTTATTCTAATCAGTATTTTAATATCCTAACGCAAGGGGGTTTCAGCCTGAGAGACTGGCACGATTTGTTGTTTGCAATAAAATAATAAAATAAACCAATAGGCACGAATCAGCAAGTAGCACACACGTACACAGATAGATACTCGAGACAATAAGAGAGCTGTCCTTATGATTAAGTAGATTGTCACTTGTTTTATTGATAGCTTTATATGAAGTGTATGTAATTAACCCTTTCTCGTTGGTCCTATTCTTATCGGCGAGTAAACCCTTAATGATTACTTATGTCTAAAAGTTATTCCTAAGTGATCAATTTAGAAACAACCGTGGGAGCCACATCTTGTCCCGCAGTCGGATGCCCGCAAGCCACTAATAAACACAGAGGTTATCAATGCACTAATAAGTAGTAACCAAAGACATCAACATATAAACTTTAATTGATGGGAAAGCAAGTATTAAAGGGAGTGCAATCTTTCGTTGTCACATTACACAAGCCACCAATCCTGATGAATTAAAGTTTGCTAACACAATAAAACAAAACTACTTAATGAATTAAATACATGCAGCACCTTCTTACAGCTCTTGTATCTTCGATTTGGGTGTGTCTTGTGCTGCCTCTTGACTGAATTCGTCCTTTTGCTCTGCTGTCCGAACTTCGGTTTTAGGGTTTCGAACTCTTAAATTCGTCTGGTCTACGGGGTATTTATAGTTTCTGTCTGAGGGAAGATGCGGCGCATCTACTTAAGTAGATGCGGCGCATGTACTTAACTTCGCGTGGGGTCCAAGATTATAATATTCAGGAATATTCGTACACCGCCAGAAGATGCGGCGTAACCCTTTATTAGATGCGGCGCATGTCCTCTTGTATCTTGGATCGTATCTGGTGATATCTTGATAGAGATGCGGCGCATTTCGAGAGTGAGATGCGGCGCATCTGGAGCAGAATTGACTCGATCTTGTCCATGTCAGTAGACTTTCACTTTATGCACGTTTTGCTCCATATTTAGTCCATAATCGCTAAGTTTCACCAAATGCTTGTTTTTACCTGAGAATTACAAAAGTAAACGATTAAGTATCAATCCTCATACATAATATAGTAAAACAAGTCAAATTAATAGGATAAATGATAGTAATAAAATGTACTTATTTGAGTTCATCAATGATCATTAATGAGGTGTGTAAAATCTTAAAACCCTAGGCATTAATTAAGGCTGATTAGGGTTTTAAAAAGGGCTAGGGTTTTGATTTGTTATTTCATGTGAATTCGTTATTTTATGTGTATTGTGAATCGTATGGTGTGAGTGCTGTAAACATGTGTTTTTATGTCGATTTGAAACTATATAATTGTGTGTGTGATCAGGTCTAATAAAGGATAGACGTAAGGGTTTAAAAGGGGTTTAGGAATTGGTCATGATTTCATGTGTTTGGTGATGGTTTGTACTCGTCAATCCTTGTGTTATTTTGTGTATATTTTATGTGTCGAATTAAGGATCTAACCTGAAATTAAAATGATGATTAAGACATGTCTTGTGATATATAAAGGTCTCGTGTGCGTTTGTATAAGTAAAACACGTTAATGATGGCTTAAAACGGGTTTCTGAACTGGACAGTTTCATCAGACGAATTTGTGTGCATTATAGCTTGAGTTTCATAAGTGGTTAATGCTATATTTTTGCTTGTAAACCTAGTTTAATGTCCTAATTAAGTTTTCCAATTGATTTGGAGTGAATTGGAGTCGTATTGTTCATATTTATGAATTTATGGGATCATGTGTCAAACCTGAGTTTTGGGAACTTAAAAATCAGTCGGTGTTTATGAATTTTAATTTTTAAACCACAATTAATTGGAAGCTCTCCTTTTATAGGAGTGATATTTAAGTTATTTTTGAATTCCTGGAAATTTTGAAGATTTTCTGAAGTTTTGAAATGGGTATATTAAAGGCAAACTTTCTGTGTGTATCTGCAGTTAATTTTCTGAACGGGTCTGGAAAGATGATTTTTAAATCAGTACTTGTGCTTGGTAATAAAATCTATAAAAATTTGTGAAGGTACTTAACTGATATGGAAATCACTGAGAATTATTATAGAATTTTCTGAGCTTATGTAGCAGGCATGAAAAATCATAAGAATGTGGTTCAGATTCACTAATATGTCCTAATTAATTGATATATATGAATTGGAAGTATTATAAACCCTAAGTTTGATTAATTATGAATGTGACCCTAACTTACTAATTATGGAAACTTGCTAAATATGAAAAGATGCTAATTCGGGAAAGATGCTTAATTCGGGAAAGTTACTTAATTCGGGAAAGTTACTTAATTCGGGAAAGTTACTTTATTCAGGAAACTCACTTAATTCAGAAAGTTACTAATTCGGGAAAGTTACTAAATATGGAAAATTACTAAATATGAAAAGTTACTAAATATGGAAAGTTACTAAAAATGGAAAGTTTCTAAAAATAGAAAGAAACCCTAATATGTTAATCTGCTCAACAACAAGTGATGAATCAGTAATAACTTATGAAATGGTTCTTAAATAATAAGACGATCATTGATTCGTGTAGATTCGCTGAAGAAGGAGTAGTTTCCGATCTTTGTGATATGGTTTCATTTGCGGTATGAGGTACATATATTCTACCCTTTCTCAGTAAGGGTGTCGTTTCTCATGACTCTTGATCCTTGACTTTGATTCGTTTGCTTTGATATGATATGAGCCTTTACTATGATCCCTTTGATATGATGCTTTGCTATGATTCAGTTGATAATCCTTTGCTATGATTCCCTGGATATGATATGATGACATGATATGATTGGTTCTGTTTAGTTGCCCGAGCTAACTAGCCATGGAAGTACCATGGCCATGTCATTGAGGCACCAATGGCATGACACTTTTTGTGGAGGTGTGATTGATCAACGACGTCCCCTTTTGATATGATATGATATGATATGATATGAGATCTCTTGGCCATTATGATATGTGTGTATATCTGTCTAGTATAGGGTACATATATGATTGTTTTGTAAGGGGCGTATGGCCATTGTGATATGTTTATGATATGGCTTTGTGGTGATTGGTTTGTGTGTGCCATGCACCCCATTTCACTTCTGAGAGGTCTTTCCTTTATGGTTACTTATGATTTGACAGATATATGATACTGTTAGGATTTATTTTAAAGCGATGGTCATTTGTCCTTGTAATAGTTTAATTAAGTGTGTCGTTGTTTGAGTTAGTTAGTTTAATCAACGGGCTTGGGCTTAAGCTTGTTAGTTAAATGTTATGATCATGTAAATCCTTGTATAAGCCCATATCAAGCCCAAGCCCACCCAAGTCTAGAAAACTATAAATACCCATCACCCTCCTCACTTGAGGGTGTTGCTTCTAGTGGTATTCATCTTGTATCTCTCATTCTTTCTCAATCTAATCTCTAAGAAGTGACCATCTCTCTCTCTATCTCTTTCTCTTCTCTTATTCTAATATTGTAATACCTAAAAATCCAAAATGTGCAAAATGACCAAAATGCCCCTATAATTTTAAAAATCTATTTAAAAGCTTAAAAATCACCAAATAAATTCCAAACCTTCGGGAATGAACTAGTTATGAATCCAAATAATTTTTGTTACTACATTTGAATATTTAGAAAAGTATAAAATACACAAAATAATTAATTGGCCGATTATATATATATATTTCGTGTATTAATATTATTAAAAATACAAAATAAATAAAATAAAATACAAGTTAAATACTAATAAATTTAGGAAAATATTATAATCAGTATTTGACCTTAATTAGGATTTCTTGGGCCAAAAATATTGATAACTTATCAAGTATACACGTTTTTATAATTTATGCATATATATATATAAAATCCGAAACCCTTAGAAACCCTTTACAAAAATCGTACAGCTCCATTCGATCACCTAAAATTCGTGTGTTATTTTTCTGGGATCCTACATAACCTAAAGAAGCTAGGAAAATCAATTGGAGGTCGTGGGTTTAGTTGGTTCGATCGTTGCAAAATTGTTTTGTCGAAAAAGCCTAGCGAGAGGTATAATTCTATTTAATCCCTTTGGAATGTTCGATCTTGTATATTATAATTTTCTTATGTTATTATGATTATATAAGACTCAAATAAATTAAGTGTAACGAATCATGCAAGCTATATACGTCGTACGAATTTTTGAGAGCTAAAACGTAAATAAAATACTATACGCGTAATACTAATTTTTCAGGATGTGTAATTATTTATTTTAGATACTATACTATGTATATAGGCTGGGAAAAATACTTGTTCGATTTATAGAAGCTCATATGGATCGTGGTTAATTTTTGTGTAAATCGTATATATGTATCGAAAAGAATAAAACAAGAAGAAAACCCTAGGGCACATTAGGGTTAGGGTTTAGTAAATTAAAATAGGTCATTAATGTTATGTAATCATGAGGTAATGATTGGTAGAAGAATTGGTAAGCTAGGGTTTTGATTTTGTATTTTAAATGTTATACGAGTTGATAAGTAAATTAAGGAGGACTTGTTTTGTCAACTTTGAAACTTATGGGTTATTTTATAAGGTTAAATAAGTTAGTACAAATGTGTAAAAATTATAAGATGAGGTCCTTATGTGTAAAAATTGCAAGAACACAATTTATTTGTTAATTAATGGTACGAATTATAAATAAATTAATTAGAGGGACTAAAAGTGTAAATTCAGGAAACTTGTGATTATTTTGTGTAAATAATATTATTAGGGAGGTAATATGTAATTTTGGGTATTTATGGGGCTATTGTGTAATTATAATAAAGTAAGGATGTAAATTGTAATATTTGTAAACTATAGGGACTAATTATGTAAATAAGTGAAACATGGAGGTGTAATTCGTATTATATGATAAATGTGAGGGTATATTCTGTAATTATAAGGGCTTAAGATGTAATTATGAATATTAGTGAGGGTTAAATTGTAAATTATGTAACTATAAGGTCTAATTTGTAACTGTAATAACTAAAGGGGTGTGAAGTGTAATTAATGAAACTTGAAGGACTAGAGTGTGATTCTGAATCCATTATGTGTTATAAACTAGTAAATTATGATAATTTCATTTTAAACCCTTAACTTTGATATATTTATATTTAAAACCCTAAGTTATGGAAACTTGTCATAATTAACCCTGAACTATCATGAATTGTTAAAATGTAACCTATGTCCATAATATTCTTAAATTATGACTTAACCTAAGTTATAATACTTAAATCTTCCTAATTATGGAAACTTACTAAATATGGAAACCTGCTAAAAATAGAAAGATACTTAAAATGGAAAGGCAAGTTAAAAGAATACTTAAGAACCAATTGTAACTCTCTTCTACTCTTTAGGTGTGAAGAAGGAGAAGTCTTAATCCGTTCAGTACTTTCAGTTCTTGTTTGTTTGCATTCGAAATAAGGTACAGATATTCTGCCCTTTTCAGTAAGGTGCCTTCGTTCTCTTGATTTCTTATCTTGATTCGTTTAGGATTTCCCAAAGCCATTGCTATGTTCCCTATTCTTTGATCTTTTGACTTGATTAGATAAATACCCTTTGCCATGAATCTTTGATAGTTGGACTTAGACTAGTTGGACTTTTGCTTTGACCTAGACTTTGACTTTCAGTGTGATACCCGAGCCAAGTTCGTTACCTAGCCATGAAGGTAACATGGCCGTGTCATTGATGCACCAATGGCATGACTCCAGTGTGTTCGAGTGATGTTACACACCGTCCCCATATTGTTTGTAACATGCGCATTATATTTATTATTGGCCTATATTATTGTCTGGGGGGGGGGGGGGGGCGTATGGATGCATCCTAGGTTCGAGTTTGTATTAATGATTATATTGTTCGGTGATTGATGCTGTGTGCAATACACGTCCTTCACATTTGAGAGGACTCCCCTCTCTGGTTACTATATTTGGTTTGTTTGGGCTCGTGGGGGATTACTGATCTTTCTTTTATTCTATTTTTTTTCATTTCATTCTTATTTCTTTGCCTTTGACCTATATACCCTAATTCACTAAAACATACATGTTCATTTCAATTGTTTTCGTTTCCGTTTATCGTATATATCTGTTCACTGGGCTTTTTAAGCTCAGCCGCATTTCTTTTCCTGCGACAGGTATCTAAGCTAGAAGCTGGGATTTTAGCTATGGGATTGAGAGTAGAGATTAGAAGAAGATTCTACCTTAGTTGACCACCATTATTTATGACGTTTGTTTAGACTGGATTTCATTTCGTCTTTCATTTCCTTCAGATTATTTATTATCATTTGAACTCATGTTGGTTTTAAGCCGTGTTGGCTGAATTTCTTTAATGAATTTGTTTAAGACTTCCGCTGTGTATTATGTATGTTTGCTTTGAGTTGACACCATCATTGTGGCATCTCTACCCTTGGCGGGTTGGGGTGTTACAAATATTGTGTGTATGATAAAGGATCTGTAATAACTTTCATAACAAGTGGTATCATTTCTCTCTCAATCTAATCTCTAGAAGTTACCATCTCTTTCTTTCTCTTCTAATTCTCCTATTCTAATATTGTGTGTATGATAAAGGATCAATATTAAGCTATAACAAGTGGTATCAAGAGCAAAAAATATAAAGATCTAGGATTTTTTTTTCTTCACGTTACTGTTCCATTTGTTAAGTTTTCATTTTAATTATTTTTGTTCTTATCTCTACTGTTTCATAGCACCAACTTTCATCAGCCAACTTTGTAATAACTTTCATAATAAGTGGTATCATATAAGGATTATTACATTGTTTTTCAATATTTCATCGAAGGAGGTTTTCATCGAACCAACATTTCATCGAAGGAGGTTTTCATCGAACCAACATTTCATCGAAGGAACCACTTGATCGAAGGAATCAACTGATCGAAGGAACCAACTGATCGAACGAACCAGCAACTTGATCGAAGGAGCTTTCATCGAACGAAGAAAAGGGTAGTCGAGTTAGACTTACTCTTCCAATTGATCGAACGAACTTGTTGATCGAACGAGCAAACTTGATCGAACCATCAAATTTGATCGAACAAATCATCTTTGATCGAACCATCAAAACTGATCGAACCATCAACATTGATCGAACGAGTTTGATCGAACGAGAAAACTAGTCAAACGAGTCACTTGATCGAACGAGTTAAGCTAGTCGAACGATCTATTTGATCGAACCAAGTAAAATAGTCGAAGCACTCAGTTGAACGAGTCACTTGATCGAACGAGTTAAGCTAGTCGAACGATCTATTTGATCGAACCAAGTAAAATAGTCGAAGCACTTAGTTAGTCAAACGAGCACTTAGTCGAACGAGCACTTAGTCGAACGAACACTTAGTCGAACGAGCTCTTAGTCGAACGAGCTCTTAGTCGAACGAGCACTTAGTCGAACGAGTCTTTCGTTGAAGCAAACTCTAATCAAAGCACTTACTCTAGTCGAACAAGGTTCTAGTCGAAGCAGAATAGTCGAACAAGTCTAGTCTAGTCGAACTAGTATTAGTCGAGCAGCTTCATTCATCGAGCACTTATCTTGATCGAGCAAAAACTTGACCTTGTGGAAGATTTCGACGTTGTAGTTATCGACTTTGTAGTCTTCACGAATTCGGTTTCTTTGTGGTCTTCTCGAGGTTCTTCATCAGAAACCTGTTGTGCTTGTGTTTCTTTCTTATATAGAGTTTGTTGAAGATTGAAGTTCACCATAATAGTGAGTTGTGTCTTTTATAATAGTGAGCAACATCAACTTTCTATTACTCCCTCCGTCCCTTTTTAAATGTCCACTTGGACTTTTTTTGGTCTTTATTATTCAACTTTGACCATAAATAATTTTGTTTGTGTTATATAATACTTGATGAAAATTATACCAATGAAAATACTTTTAAAACCCAATCCATTCATATATTTTGCATCCAGTATTATATAACACAAACAAAAATATTTATGGTCAAAGTTGAATAACAAAGACCAAAAAAAGTCCAAGTGGACATTTAAAAAGGGACGGAGGGAGTATTATAATAGTAAAGGTTTATCAACTGCTCAAATTTTGAAAAAGAGAAAAATGAGTTGGTGTTTTGCATGAGACGTGTGTAACAAAGTACTCAGTATCACGTGTGCTTTGCATGAGACGTGTTTTGCATGTGAGTTTGGTGTTTAAATAACTTTTGACGTGTGTTGCATGAGACTTTGTGACTAATACTATATTAACTTTAAGTGTTTGTGACTTTGTAACTTTGTGAACTTATCAAGTTTCTAAATCTCAAGTTTCTCAAGGATTATCAAGTTTCTCACAAGTTATCAACTTTCTCGGTTTATCAAGTTTCTCAACGACTATTCAAGGACAACGACAAAGGACTTAAACCAAACAAATCTCGTGAACAGTAACCAACCTTATCCTAGTTCTTTAACCGATCCATCATCATCTTTATCATACAACTTCATCAATGGCCGCTCACCAAAACAATATCACAACTGATTTGGCACATGCGTTTGCATTAATCACCAAAGCATTAAACATCCCACCACATAACAACAACCAATGGAACTCACCGTACACTGACAACATGCAGTCATATATAGGACAAGAAGGCCAAATGGTTGATGTTATTGAGCATCAGCAAGGAAATGCTACGGGTATTCAAATGGGGAATCAAATGCAATATGCTGGGCAGTATACGGGAAATCAAATAGATCAGTTTGTGAATAAGAATGGGGTCAATCAAAATGCAAATTATTGCTTCATGACTTCTTCTGCAACCCAAAGGAGTGATATAGGTAGAGCTGGAAATGTCAATACAATGGATAGGGTAGAAAAACTCCAGTACATGTTGATGCTAGCCAGAAAGAGAGACTCGGGAATACCATTGACTGCTGAGGAATCCGACTTCCTGCTTTCAACCAGAATCAATGATAATTCTACAGAAGTCACTGGAATCTCCGACCCTATGCCAAATCAGCAAGAATCAACATCATGCAGCGATTCTGACATTCCTCCTACTTATGACGTAGAACCACTCCATGAGACATCAACTTCAAGTAATGAGGTTAATCCGTTTGCTCAACAAAAGCCACATTCTGTGCCTCTCGTACCTACTTATGATACATATACGGACTCGCCAAGTTGTAGCAATATTAATTTGGCAACTCCAGATATGGATCCTAATGAAGTTCAAGTTGCACAAAATGATGCTAATGATGAGGAAACCCGTGCTTTATTTGAATCATTACTGAATAATTGTCGTATTGAGATTGAAAAGGTCAAAAAGATCAATAGCGATGTTAAGGCCGCTAATGAAAAATTGACCACTGTGCTTGAGAGATACAAGATGAACGAAAAAGCTTTTGAATTTAACCACAAACGTGTGTCAGAACTTGAAACTGGTTACAGTGATTCTGTTTTAAGGGAAAAACATTTGCAAATCAAATACGACACTCTTGATGTTAAACTGAACATGCAAATTAAATCCTTAAAAGCGGAAATTTCTGATTTAACCAACCAACTTTCTAAACAAAAATCAACTTGTTCTGATCTTGAAAAAGAGAAGAAAGAGTTGCAAGCAAAGTTTTCAAAACGAGAAGATGAACTTCTTGATGAAGTTCTTGATAAACAGGAAACTATTAAAAAGTTGGACGAATTGCTTGTAAAAACGGGTCATTCTACACAAACGCTTAACATGATAATTAACGATCAAAACCCGATTTTACACACAAGGAAGAAAATGGCTCTCGGTTGTGAAAATCCTTGCTATATCAAGAAAGCTCAGCAAAAACAGAATGTGCTATTTAATGGTAATCTTATAAATGATGTACATGATCCACCTGCTAGTTATAATTCGTCTGAAACGATTGAGCTTACAAAAGAGAGTCGAAACAAAATGAGACAACTGAACAGAGAAATCCAGCCAATCGATTATAATGAAGCTAACAAACTTGCTGGAGTTCATCTTGTTAAAAAAGAGTCACCTATGTTTTTCAAAAAACCAGTGGCTACCTCAAAGTTCAAAGTTGTGTCAAAACACCTTTCTAACATCGAACAAATGTACTCTACCGACACTTCCGCAAGTGAAGCTAGAATACTTTTGGCCGATCTTAAAAGGAGAGTTGAAATGCTTCAAGATGTTGTGGCAACCAAAACTAATACTAAAATCAACGATTGGTTTTCAAGTTTTCAAACTGAACAGAAAAAGATGTTCGAAACAGAGATTACTCCCATTGTATCTGGCATACATGCAAGAGCAATTCATGTTGAGAACGCAATTATCAAAGAAGTAACTGAATTTTTCAAGGACCACACATCCTTGGTATTTGAAGCTAATGAAAACATTGAAAAAATCAAAGTTTTGGAAAAACAAAATGACGCACTCTCTGAAGAAGCTCTTTCAACTGATATTATGTCCATTATTTATCAAATGTATTCTGTTGAAGATGATGAAAGAATTCGAGCTGAGACTTCCCAAATTGTTTCAAAATATGAAAATGCGTTTGCAAAGCTTGAAAAACAAAATGTCACATATTTTAAACAACTTGATCAGAAAAAGGAAGAATGCAAGTATGACAAATTGTCGTATGAGCGGTCCTACAAAAACATGCAAGAACAAATTGATCTTTTGAAGTCTCAGCTTGAAAGTCAAAAAGGGAAGGGTGAGGAATCTAAGGGTACAAAACCTGCAACTTCGGACAAACCTGTTGCTAGACCAAAAATGTCTATTTCAACACCCTTGCCTAAGGAAAATGAGAAAGGAAAAGGAAAAGCTGTTGTCGAAAACTCAAATGTGATAGCACCTGATCTTGATAGGATTAGTCCCACTACTGCGTCTGCCTCTACATCTCAAACATATAGGGCGATAGACAAAAGTGCAAAAGATAATCCAAAAGAGTCTAGGAATGCTACTACAAATTCAAAGGACAACAAGCTGAATCCTAATGTGTGTGCCCCCAGGAATAGCTGGAATTTTAGGAACACCGTCTACGGTGATGAATTCTACAACATTACAAGGCACTGCTAGTAGTTGTAAACCATTACCTAGGAACTCTCAACAAAAGACTAGGGATTGGCCTGCATCTAAGAGTAGTTGCGAAAAAGAAAATGTTCAACACGTAGAATGCAACACTAAGAATTCCTCTTCGAACAGGAAACAAGCTTCAAATGACTGTAGTGACAAAGTTAAGGTTGCTGTTTTGAACAAGAATGTTGAATTTGTCTGTCCTACATGTCAAAAATGTGTCTTTTCAGCTAATCATGATGCATGTGTGGCACAGTATATCAAGAAAGCAAATTTGCGTGCTAAGGCACAATCCACTAAGACTAATAGAAACAAACCCGTTGATAAGAAGCAAAAGGCTAAGAAACCTACTAGGTGGATCTCTACAGGACGTAGTTTTTCCAAAAATGAGACTTCCGCTGCATCTGATAAGGAAACAACTCCTAGATCTTGCCTTAGGTGGATTCCCACGGGAAAAGTTTTTAACACAGTTGGTCTTAGATGGATTCCCACAGGAAAGATTCTTGATAGCTACACCAAGACAAATAATAGTGAAAATCATCAGGATAGGGATGAAGAAACCACTACAACCGTTGATAGTGAACACCCTAAGAGTGATGATTCATGTTCTACTAACACTGTTATTTGTGAATACTCTTCATCTTTGGTTGCAGATGACTCAACTATCTCATAACCCAGTTCATCAGAGGGTTCTAATTCTGTAAATTCTTCAAAATCATTCTCTCTATCTTCTATTTTTGATTTTCCATTTCTTTTATAAAAAAAAACAAAAACAAATACAAAATTTGAAAAACCAACAAAAGCAAAAAGCAAAATACAAAATTAGAAAATTTTCAAAAAAATGCAAAAACAATATAAAATGACAAAAATCAAAAATATTCTTCTCACGACATGTCTCTTGTATAATCGATATTCTGAACGTACCTAGAAATGTCATTTAACAATGATACGGGCATGTTCAGATGCTTGAGCGAGAGTTCATTTAAATGTTTTCAAAACATGTCGTTTCTTAAAATTTCTTTTTAATGGCTTCTAATCATATCGGATTAGGACCCGCGCTTCAAAGAAAGGAAAGTGCTCATTCAAAATAAAGCTTTTAAATATTTTTCGAGCACTTATCCTAAAAATCATGACGGCTTTCGTGCATTTCAGTACGAAACCCGCGCTACATTGATGACTTCTGATTATATCTGATCAGGACTCGCATTGTTAATGGCAAACAAAATCAAAGAATCCTTGAGCACATGATCAAGATTTTTCAAAAATATTTTTCAAAATCTTTCTCCAAATTCTGTGCTCAAGATTCTTCAAAAGTGCAAACTCCCTCTATACCCTTAAATGATTTTTAAACTCAAATGTTTAAAGAATATGCTTTATTTAAGGGGGAGTATAAAAATTTGAAAAACAAAAATGTTCCAATTTCATGCTCAAATCCGTCTATCTCTCCAAAAAGTTTCATTTTAATTAGTTGATATCAAAAATATCACTGCATGCTATTTTTGAGGGGGAGAAGATGTGATTAAAATGTGATAAAAAAGCTTTGTGCTTTGAATCTCAAAAGAGTTCGACTCAAGATTTTAACCCTTGAATTGACGAAAAGTAAATGTCCGTTATCGAAAAGACTTGTCCGGGACGGGTAATAATTTCAAGATGGTTATCCATTGATGTAAACGTGTCTCGCAAAGGACTTGTCTGAGTAGAATATACCAATTCGAGAGATGATCATTAAATATGACCGGGACGGGTAATAATTTCAAGCTAGTCTAACTAGTGATGTAAGCGTGTCTCGCGAAGGTCATGTTCATTGAAAATCGATCTATTAAAAAATGTGCGAACTCTAACCAACATGTGCAATTTTTGATTAAAATGCATGAGCACATGTGAAGGGGGAGTATTTCAAAATTATAAAACTCTCAAGGTGTTATCAAAAATGTGTTTAATCATAAACACTTTGAGAGATTTTCACAAATGGTTTTATGGCAAGTGATCAACAAACCTAGGATAATCATGGTGTTATAAGGTGATTATGGTTAGGTTATGTCCTATGATCCGCCAGAGCCGGAGGGATCTACCCAAGGACAATTCCAATAGATTAGAATTAGAAGTCCTTAGGTAAGATTGAAAAAAGGAGTAAATGAGAAACAAGTAAGAAGAGGTTGAAGAATGAAAAAGAAAAGTTTAATATAAGGGTGAAAAGAAATAGCCCTCCATGAAAACTTAGGGCAGAAACCGGGTCAATACATCTACTATCGGTATTCACTAAGGTGATACTGATATTGAAGACAAGACGTCATGGACCTAGTGACGCGCTGCACCACCCCTCCTAGCCACTCAGATATCTCTTAAAAGATATTTGTTTCATTTCTCACGGAGAACACTACATAATCTATCGGCCTCTCATTCCGAGATATGTTGATATTGAAAAGGTGGCACTCTGCTCCATGCCTCCGACGACTAAAACCAAAACGCACAATAGAGTCTAGAGCCATGAGACTCATCAAAATATCTCGTTAGGAACACTTCCAAAATGATACACTTGTGTTCGTCAAAAAGGACACAAGTTGTAAGAGTCTTAATGAGATCCAAGGATCTTGCCATTTTATATCATGATGGTTACTATGCTTCAAACGGTCTACAGTCGTGGGGTGATCTCCAGCGACTCACTGAATCGTGGGTGCACTTCGGTGTGTCCGTGTAAGCCCTCTCGGGGGTATCCGGTTCAGAACGGACTGGGGAAGGATTAGAGAAAGTCTTCACACTATGCTGTTGACTATCTCAAAGTCCCAACTTGTAAGCGCTGGATGATTATTACTAATGGTTTTATGCAGCTACCTATAAACATCCATTAACCATCACCACATACATCAATCATCTTCACCTCAGCATACTCATACTTATGAAGAACATCTCCAACAAAGCTCAAGTGTATAAGTTCAAGACAAAAGGATCAAGTTAAAGACCAAGTGTTAAAGACAAAAGTCAGGAAGAAAATCAAGATGTCAAGAACAAGTTCATATGATGAAAGATTATGGGGAGATTGTTTGCATAAGTGTAAAGTCCAAGATGTATGAGTATGTTGGAGGACACGACGCATCATCTCATGAAGATGTTGATCAAGGCAAGAACAACCACAAAGATGATTCTTTAAAGATCACAGTGCATGAAGGAACAAGATCAAAGTCTATTCTACATCGACACACAAAGCTCAAGATAATGAAGACAAAAGACCAAATCACCCGGAGCATCATTTGAATGACCATCCCTTAGGGGGAGATTGTTAGGATTTATTTTAAAGTGATGGTCATTTGTCATTGTAATAGTTTAATTAAGTGTGTCGTTGTTTGAGTTAGTTAGTTTAATCAACGGGCTTGGGCTTAAGCTTGTTAGTTAAATGTTATGATCATGTAATCCTTGTATAAGCCCATCTCAAGCCCAAGCCCACCCAAGTCTAGAAAACTATAAATACCCTCACCCTCCTCACTTGGAGGGTGTTGCTTCTAGGGGTATTCTCATCTTGTATCTCTCATTCTTTCTCTCTTAATCTAATCTCTAGAAGTTACCATCTCCATCTTTCTATCCTCTTATCTTCTCCTACTCTAATATTGTGTGTATGATAAAGGATCAATATTAAGCGATAACAGATACGATATGATTATGTGGTCTATTCGAGTGTCTCGTTTAGACAGGCTCGTGGCTGTCCTATGTGATTCTTTGGTCTATTCGAGTGTCTCGTTTAGACGTGTTCGTTGCCTTTCCTATTTGTATTCTTTGATTCATTATGACTATCTGATTCGTATTATCTTATTTCTCCATTTCATTTGACTTATGATATTTGTTCAGATGATCCTTGATCTCTCATTCTTTTGACAGATGATATTCGTTTTAGCAGGAGCTTGTGTTTCCTTTTCCTTATACGTATATATGCTTGATTATTCGTTTGTTATATATATCTGTTCACTGGGCTTTTTAAGCTCAGCCGCATTTCTTTTCCTGCGGCAGGTTTTAGGTTGGAAGCTGGGTTTGAGTGAAGAGTGCATAGGAGCTCTTAGTGGACTACAGATCCCCTTTGCATTTGGATTAGACTTTGGAGTTATCTTCCATTTAGATTTGATTCAGACTTGTATTCTAGTTTGATAGTCATTATTGTTTAGACTTATTATGTCCTTAGTTTCATTTTGAACTTTTGTAACCTTAGTAATTATAAAAGTCTTCCGCTTGCGTTTGTTCTGTTGCACCATAATTTGGCATTTTGACCCTTGTCGCGTTGGGGTGTTACAATTTCCTTTCTGCAATTTCATTTTGTTGAGTTGTGTAAACACAAGAAGTTTGATGTATAATTCCTTTATTAAGAAAGAACTGTTGAAGTCTATTATTAACAAACTCTGTTCCATTGTCACTTCTAAACACTTTTATATTACATTCAAATTGATTAGAAATCATTTGAGAAAAATTAACAATGGAATCATAGACATCATCTTTTCCTTTAAGCATATAAACCCAAGCAGCCCTTGAATAATCATCAACAACAGTTAAAAAATATTTGTAACCATCTCTGCTAGTGACTTTATAAGGACCCCAGACATCTAAATGCACAAGTTGACCAATTTTAGTAGACTTATGTTCACTTAAAGGAAATGGTTCCCTAGTCTGTTTAGCTTTATTACAAGTATCACAGAGATGATCAAAATTAGTTGGATTATCAAGCTTAAGACTGGGTTTAAGAATGTGTAAGACTTGGTCATAGGGATGACCAAGTCTTTGATGCCAAAGAGTTCTAGACACATAGCAAGAAGAAATACAATTATTAGAAACAATCTTACATGCAGAATCAACATCAAACATATACAATCCATTGCATTGATTAACAATCCCCACAGTCTTTTTTATTTGTAAATCCTGAATGTTGGGAACACGTTTTAGATTATTGAAGTATTAATCATATTATGTAATAGGTTACTTAGGCCTTTAGGTTAGTTTTTAGCTACGGCCTGTGTAGAAGGCCCATAGGCCGTGGCCCAGTACTTATTTTCTTATATGGGTTACGCCCCATCTCTATTTCTTTTCTATTTAGGGCCAAGCCCATTTCATGTTAAACACTATAAATACCCCTCCCATTGAAGGGAAGGGTTGTTGGTTAATGCATTATTCATTTCTACATTACATTTGAGTTTAACCTACATCTCTCTCTCTCTAAATCTTTCGAGTAACCTTGTGTGATGTTAACAAGACCTAACAAGTGGCATCAGAGCTAAACAAGGATTTAGGAAGCTTTTTGTTTGTCCCGTTTACTGTTCATCCGTAAGTTTTTCCGAGTTAGGAAAACACTTACCGACTTAGAAATATTTCCGAGCTAGGAAACTATTTCCGAGTTAAGAAAGATTGGAAAATTTCCGAGTTAGGAATATTTTCCAAGTAAGTCCCGAGTTACTTACATTTCCGAGTTAGGAAATTGTTTCGAAATAACAACAAGTTCTAAGACTCAACTTTTCCGAGCTAGGAAATAGTCGAGTTAAGGAAATTGTCGAGTTACCAAATTGTTCCAAGTGACTACCATTTCCGAGCTAAAGAAAATTTTCCGAGTTAGGAAAATATTTCCGAGTTAACTTTACAATTTCCAAGTTTGGAACAAGTGCAATTTCTAAGTAAGATTTAACATTTCCGATTTAGGAAAATTGTAAATCTTCCGAGTTAGGAAAATTGTAAATCTTCCGAGTTAGGAACCTTTATTAAACCTTCCAAGTTAGGAACGTTTTTAAATCTTCCGAGTTAGGAATTTTTCAAATTTTCCGAGTAAGGAACATTCTAAATTTTTCCGAGTTAGGAAACGTTAAATCTTCCAAGTTAGGAAATTACCGAGCAACGTTTGAAAATTTCCAAGTTAGGAAATATATTGTGCACACCAAACAACAAACGAACACAACTCCTATTTCCTTGAAACGATCCAACATCCACAGGTTACAACAAAAATGTCTCAACCACCATACTTTAACTACTTTCAAAATCAGCAACAACAGTATCAACAGCAACAACCAAAACAACAACAATATCCTCAACCATATTATCCTCAATCACAGTACCAATAACAACAAGCTTTCACACAACAACACCAGTTTTTCCCCCAACAACCAGCTCCTCAACAACCACAAGTTCCACAACAGCCAATGCTGACTTATCAACTTCCACCAAAACAACCTCACTGGTTTGACAAGATGTGCGATGCGATAAGCAGTCAACAATCCCGACACGAGGCAGGATCTTTAGATACACCACCAATGCTTACTCCGGGTAATTACGTGCAGTGGTCGAGTCGTTTCCTTCGATTTATCGAGCAGAAGAAACCCCATGGTAAGTACATGAAAAAGGTCATTATTGAAGGACCTTACCCAGTACCTACAACCACGGTTCCAGGTGATGCCAATGCAACTCCTCCAAGAGCAGAAACTACAATTCCCACTCCTGTTGCTCAACTCACAACAGAACAAGTCCAACAACAAGAAGCTAATGAATTGGCAATGTCTTATATACTTCAAGGAATTCCAAATCCTATCTTCTGAAGCATAGATGCACAAAAGACAGCCAAGGATATGTGGGAACATGTACACCTTCTTATGGAAGGTACTGAGTTAAATCAGGAGGACATGGAATCTAAACTTTACATGGAATATACCAATTTCATGATTGAACAAGGGGAATCGTTGGAGTCATACTACCACAGGTTCACAAATATCGTCAATGACTTGGACCGTCACAACATCAAACTACCTAGGATTGCAGTGAACTCTAAGTTTCTGGGGTGTCTCGGACCAGATTGGCAAAAGTACGTAACGTTTGTTCGACAAGACAAAAAGATAAACGACGTTTCTTATGGGTTATTGTATGATGAGGCGAAAAGTGTACCGCTTTTAAGGGGTCATTTAAGCCCGAAATCGTATTTATTTGATCAAATATTGCCCTAAATCGTTCCTTTTGTCATTTTAGGTACTTTTGAGGAGAAATCTGGAAAAGGAGGCATTTTGGACGTTTTTGGAGCATTAAAGTGAAGAAAACGGCAAAGTCTCAAGAATCGGCTAAAAGTTACTCTTGACGGCGTCACAATTAACATGGGACGGCGTCATGCCTTGGCAAGAAAAGTTGGATGTGAAATTTACTCATGACGGGCCAGTGAGTTTGCATGAGAATTCTGACGGCGTCACGCTTTAACTAAATCAAGGGCGTCACGGCTTAAATCATAAGGGGACGGCGTCACGTTCAGGATCCGACGGCGTCAAGCCTTGATAAGCCAGAATGGATTTTTGAAGAGCTAAAGAGGGACGGCGTCAAGATGGTCATCCGGGAACCCTAAAAGCGGCGAGGTGACGGCGTCACAATGCATAAGGTGACGCCGTCAGATGTCAAAGTCTATATATAGTTTTCTAATTTTTTGTCATTAGGGGAGAGCTTAGTGTGTGGAATTTTGGGATAAAACCCTAAGACGATTTTAGCTACTTTTTCAGGGCTTTTTGCCTTGAGATCTTCCATGTTTCATTGAAAGATAAGTTATCAATTAATCATTCAATATGTCTATGTGTTGTTTGATTCTATCTTATGCTTGTCTTTTGTTTAACATGTTAGGCTAATTTTATCTTGTGTTTGCTTAGATCTAATGAAACCTAGCTATTGATTATTGGTTGTTGGTGTGTTGTTAGTTGTATTGGATGATTGTTTATCTATGTTAGGCTTAAGAAAACTGGCTAACTTCCTATTCGGTAACTTGCTTGAACGTCTTAAGAAACATGAACCAAACGCGTACTAAAGGTTTTTATGGTTGTATTTAATGCACAAGCGAATTCTAGTGATCCCATGTTAGGAGCTTCCTAGCCGGCTCGACATAGGAGTGAAGTAGGAGCTTGTAGAGTTTGGGGAAGTAAGTACGCCACCCCACGAATGGTATTAAGGAATACACCCGTCATCCACGCGACTAATACACACTAATTAACCGGTAAAAGATAGTTAGGGAGTAAGGAAATCTAAGTAAACACATTTCTCTACACATAAGTTTCTCACCACTTTTCATTTTTGTTATTTTATTTTATTTGCATTTGTAGTAATTTGGGTTAGTTGACTAGCAACTAATTCCGCCCACTCCTTCAAAACCCGAGATTTTACTTGCTTTTATAAAATATAAAAACATAAAAAAGAATCTTCCTCAACCCTTAGACCTAATTAGAGTAGCCTTTCACACCTAACGAACACTATTCCCTGTGGAGAACGATCAATCCCCCGTACTTACCACTACACTATACTACATCGGTCAGGTACACTGCCTGGTGGGGTTGTAAGCCTCTTGAGATCCCTCGAGAGGTAAAACCTGTTGTAAGGTTGCAAAACCCACGCATCAAGTTTTTGGCGCCGTTGCCGGGGAATAGTTATTGTTTAGGTTGAATTTTTATTTCTATTAGGTCTACTCACTAGATTCCTTTCTAGTGAGATTTTTATTTTATTTTTCTAGGTTTTCTTTAGTCTATCTATTTTCTTTGTGCTTTTGTTCGTAACAAATTCTCATTGACTATTCAGTTTGCCATTATGGAAAACGCGAATCCACCCCTTACACCTGGCGAAGTAGCTTTGTTGCGTAGCCAACTTGAGAACGAGATTAGTGAGCTCAGGGAGCTCAGTAGAGTGATTGATATTGAGCTTGATTATGCCTTGAACAACTTAGGGACCGCCATATACTCAGATAATTACTTAGTACGTAATAATCTTACGGTTGATAAGTTGGTTGAGAAAATTGAGGAAGTAAAGGTAGATCCTAGGTTGGATGATTGTTTCAACGAATACCCCACTAAGGAGGAGATTGCTTACTATAACAACCTAGTTGATAACCCTCGACCACCTTTTGTTAGAATTGACCCAAAGATTAAGAGAGGTGATCCCGGGAATGTGAAGATACCATGTATGATTGGGTACCAATACGTTGAGCATGCTTACATTGACTGTGAATCCCCAATCAACGTTATGTCCTCAGGCCTTTATAGCCAAATCATAAATACACCACTTGAGCCTAGGATGGACCCCAAATGTCCAGGCGGAGTTTGCAACTTCGTTGGAAGGATTAAGGATATACATATCCTTGTTGGGAACTTTACCTTTATCACCAACTTCATGATTTTAGAAGATATGGCAAGTGTTGTTGACTGCCGCCTATCTCGCGTTGTGTTAGGTAAGCCATTTATCGAAGCATCCAATTTAAGGTATGACCGTTCGAAAGGCACGGTTCAGTTTTCTAATCACATAGATAGGATCACATATAGGATGCCTTATCGGGTTAAAGAATTTCGTTTTGTGCCTCGATTTGACATGGACAACATTGGTGCGATTGAGGACATCAATGAAGAGGATAAAGAAAAAGGCATGGACCATGTTTGGAATAAGAGAAGCCTTTATTATAAAGATTGCTTAAACCTTGGACCTAAATACAAAATTGATATGGAGGTTGTTAGGATGATGAGAGGGGCAATTGAGAAGCAAAACGGAAAAACGTAGACCCCGTGACTTTGAGTCTAGCTACAAGACTCGTTAATAAAGAAAGGCGCTTCTTGGGAGGCAACCCAAGCTTTATTTATTTTATTTGCTTTGTGTGTTCATTTGTTTGTGTGTTTGTTTTATTTGTTTCGTATGTGTGTGTAATTTTTATTCTTATTGATTCATGTTCAAAACTAATTTGTGAAAATGCTTTATGTTGTTTTTAACTTTGTCTTAACTACATATAAAGGTATTTTGCAAAAGATAAGTGTAAGGGAAATCTAAATCGGTTTATTAGAACACAAATTAACATGAATCGTAATAATAATAAATTAGCATACATATTCGTGTGTGTTTGAGTCAAATGCTTGTATCGAGTCATAATGATGTTTTGCAGGATTTCCAGGAAGTAAGGTAAAGGTTTTTCCAGAAATTTTCCGGGAACTTAAAACGAAAATTTTTGTCAGGTCATTTCTGACGGCGTCAGGGGTTATAACCTGACGGCGTCAGATTTAATTTCCAGAAATTTTTGAAAATTTTGTTTTCATAAAAAGTTTTTATTAAAATCTCCAACTTATAATCTCCAGGAATCTGCAAAATTATCATTCTACAAGCATTATATCCTTATATATAGATTTTATCCCGCCGATGTTATGCAGGTTTTCGTGTTTGTTTTCTCAGGTTCAACAGGTTATTTTGGACAAGGAAATGTTTTGAATCAAGCTTATGGCGATGCATTAGTCATGGAGCTTCAACATTCTCTTTGGAGGAAGATTTAACCGTGTAATTTCATTATCCAACGAGCGAATCAGGGGAGTATTTGATTTCATTCTTTTACTTTATGCTTTTACATTTGTTATTTGAACATTGGGGACAATGTTCATCTTAAGTGTAAGGGGAGGGTAAAAGTACGATTTTTGAGAATACAATTGCGCTTGATTTTTGTTTGTTTGATGGTAGATGTGTAATAAAACTGAGAGAAATACTTGTTAAGGTAATTTTAGTGCCAAATTTAAAATTTTTTACAACACTTAGGAGTGAAACTTTGATCTTAATGAGCGTCTCATGGATAGGAGTTATATGACTAGCACAAAAACCGTACCACTAAAAAATTTTCCACCCCCAAATATGTGAGGTTCGCCCCTAGAATTGGTAGGAAAAGCATTTATGCTATGATGTGTGTACCGGTAGCACCTAGATTCTAGAACTTGCGTTAGGACCATTCCAAGGCCACAAGTGAGACTACATTCGTGTAGTTAGATTTACTACATGATAAGAGGCATTAGGATTAACCCATTGTTTTACACCTGTGTTTTTGTTATAATTACTTTGGCTACATTGGTCAAGTAATTCTCCCACACCCTTTGCGTTGTACTCATTTTTAGTACACGATACCCCTAGTACACCCCTCAGAGCCTATCTTTTTGTTTCAACCTTTAAGCATTTTACTTAAAGGAAGAATTTGTTACACCCCACTAAAATGTACACCCAAATCGCCTTAGCCTACCTTGTATGCACTCATCTTTAGTGCATTATTGTTACAACATTTGTTTAAACCCAAGTTAATTATCTAGTTGATTACATGGTTGCTAAGTCGAGTCATATCCTTGTACATATTGTTTTGGGACGATTGGGACTCGTGGGTAAAGTACTAGTGTAATGGAGTAATGGGGAAGAACATCATTTATTACCCCCATATGTGCTAAATGTTTTAAAAGTACTCCAAGTTTTTCAATTATCTTAATTCGAGTCATTAGAATAGTTATTTGTAAAGTTATGTAAAAGTTCAAGTGTAAGGGGATGCAACGCCCCTATGATGTATTATTTTGGATGGTAGGGTAAAAGTGTATGCAAAAAAAAAAAAAAAAAAAAAAAAAAAAATCAAGAAAAACACAAAAAAATGAGAAAATGAAAAATAGAAAAAAACATACGGACTACCATCCCGTTTCATTTTATGTTTGTTTTATATTTTTGTTATTTTGTTATTTCGTTTCTAGCTTAAGATCGAGTCGAGTCTTGGCTTAGCAACGTTGTATAGTACATGTAATTGATCAAGATCTTTAACTCGCCACCAGTAAAATATCCTTTATCCAACAAAACCGTGTTTTCCTTTTCCCTACACCTAACGTTATAACCCATTTAAAAGCCCTCTTTGATAGTTTATCTTATGTGCTTACGCCTAGTGGAGGAGGTTTTCGATCCTTTCCCAAGCCTATGGTAATCTATTTGCTATGACAGGTAGTGAGAGATATTTTCCGTTTTCATTTATGAGATTTATTTTGATGACACTTGAGAGATGTGAGTATCTAAACACTACTTGTGAGGTGCTAGTATGTAATCTCCGTGCTTATTATGATTGAAGTGGAACGAATATTTGTTGTAATTACTTTTATGTTTGCATTAAATGACCCCTAACTTGTATTTTGATTAGAATAAAAGCGCATTTGCTTGAGGACAAGCAAATCTCAAGTGTAAGGGTATTTGATGAGGCGAAAAGTGTACCGCTTTTAAGGGGTCATTTAAGCCCGAAATCGTATTTATTTGATCAAATATTGCCCTAAATCGTTCCTTTTGTCATTTTAGGTACTTTTGAGGAGAAATCTGGAAAAGGAGGCATTTTGGACGTTTTTGGAGCATTAAAGTGAAGAAAACGGCAAAGTCTCAAGAATCGGCTAAAAGTTACTCTTGACGGCGTCACAATTAACATGGGACGGCGTCATGCCTTGGCAAGAAAAGTTGGATGTGAAATTTACTCATGACGGGCCAGTGAGTTTGCATGAGAATTCTGACGGCGTCACGCTTTAACTAAATCAAGGGCGTCACGGCTTAAATCATAAGGGGACGGCGTCACGTTCAGGATCCGACGGCGTCAAGCCTTGATAAGCCAGAATGGATTTTTGAAGAGCTAAAGAGGGACGGCGTCAAGATGGTCATCCGGGAACCCTAAAAGCGGCGAGGTGACGGCGTCACAATGCATAAGGTGACGCCGTCAGATGTCAAAGTCTATATATAGTTTTCTAATTTTTTGTCATTAGGGGAGAGCTTAGTGTGTGGAATTTTGGGATAAAACCCTAAGACGATTTTAGCTACTTTTTCAGGGCTTTTTGCCTTGAGATCTTCCATGTTTCATTGAAAGATAAGTTATCAATTAATCATTCAATATGTCTATGTGTTGTTTGATTCTATCTTATGCTTGTCTTTTGTTTAACATGTTAGGCTAATTTTATCTTGTGTTTGCTTAGATCTAATGAAACCTAGCTATTGATTATTGGTTGTTGGTGTGTTGTTAGTTGTATTGGATGATTGTTTATCTATGTTAGGCTTAAGAAAACTGGCTAACTTCCTATTCGGTAACTTGCTTGAACGTCTTAAGAAACATGAACCAAACGCGTACTAAAGGTTTTTATGGTTGTATTTAATGCACAAGCGAATTCTAGTGATCCCATGTTAGGAGCTTCCTAGCCGGCTCGACATAGGAGTGAAGTAGGAGCTTGTAGAGTTTGGGGAAGTAAGTACGCCACCCCACGAATGGTATTAAGGAATACACCCGTCATCCACGCGACTAATACACACTAATTAACCGGTAAAAGATAGTTAGGGAGTAAGGAAATCTAAGTAAACACATTTCTCTACACATAAGTTTCTCACCACTTTTCATTTTTGTTATTTTATTTTATTTGCATTTGTAGTAATTTGGGTTAGTTGACTAGCAACTAATTCCGCCCACTCCTTCAAAACCCGAGATTTTACTTGCTTTTATAAAATATAAAAACATAAAAAAGAATCTTCCTCAACCCTTAGACCTAATTAGAGTAGCCTTTCACACCTAACGAACACTATTCCCTGTGGAGAACGATCAATCCCCCGTACTTACCACTACACTATACTACATCGGTCAGGTACACTGCCTGGTGGGGTTGTAAGCCTCTTGAGATCCCTCGAGAGGTAAAACCTGTTGTAAGGTTGCAAAACCCACGCATCATTGTATGATTATCTTAAACAACACCAATCTGAAGTTGACAAGGACAGAGCAACACGTGGAGGATTCACGCCATCATCAACTCCAAACTCACTTGCCTTGATGGCTTAGTCTTATTTTGCTCCACAACCACCACAGAGTTTTGTCCAACCACCACCAGGTCAAAGTTTTCCCCAACCATAGCATCCGACAAATCATCCCTCACAAACCACATCTAATCAACTCGTTCCATACGGAGCCCCATCACAACAAATGGTTCCATATGACAATACCGATGCTAACAGTGATGACGACGACGCGTTCAAATCATTGAACGAAGGATTTGTTTTGATTGCCAAAGCTTTCAGCAAGTTCTCAAACAAATCTAACAACCGTCTGAGGTCTTCTTCCAACACCAGAAATCAGGCAGTTGTTCAGGATGGCCGAGTTGAGATACAAAACCGAGCTTCAGGGAGATCTGGATCAGGTAGCTACATGGGTAATTCAGGTGGTCAGAGGTTCAATTCAACTGGAAGTAACCACAACAGGGCATGAGTGGTTGACACAGGGAATTTTGGGATTGGAAACAGCGGGATCAAATGCTACAACTGCGGGGGAAAGGGTCACGTAGCCAATGCATGCCCCAAGCCAAGAACCAGGGGAGTGCATATCACAAGCAAGCTCTACTTCTAGCCCTCAAAGATGAACGTGGAGGCACTCTCACTGAAAAGGAGCAAAGCTTCATGGCAAATGCTTACTCAGATGATGACATGGAGGATCTAGAAGCAGCTGTGATGTTGATGGCTAACATGCAGGAAATGAACATGAGTGAAACAGGCCCGGTTTATGATACCGATGGCTTGTCTCAGGTACCAAACTCAAAATGTCTGATTGATAAAATTGTGTCACCCTCTGCATCTGCATCAGCTGAAGCAGATCTTGGTCAAAATGATTCATCATTATCCTCTCAAGTCGATGACCAAATAAACACCGTCGTTACATTTGATGATGATCAAATTAACCCCGTTGTTTCATTTGATGATCCTCCTTCTGATGATAATAATGATCAATATGAACAAGATAATCTTTTGCCTGATCCAGATTCAGAACTCATGACCCTAATATTGACCACCCAAACACAGTTGAATGAACAGAAATCCCAAATTGAAAGGTGCAATGAAATAAACAGAAATCTAAAAGCAAAAGTCGCATTGTTAACTAAGGATCTTGAGTGTTACAAGCTTCAACTTTCGAATTATGAAACTAAAGAACAATGAGAGAAAAGCTTTGAGGATGCATTCCAACAATCTTATGCGAAAGCACAAGATTTAGAACATCAAGTTCATGAATTAACTATTTCCAAAAGTGAATTAATTTTAGAAAAGGAACAAGAGAAATTAGATTTTCGAAAACAGGTTGACATTCTAAACTCTGATCTTACAAAAACTAAAACAGAGTTGTCCACTTACTAACATGGGAAAAGAAGTCAAATTTGAAGTTAGGAATGTTTGGAAGGATTTCTGTGTTGAAGAACCAAAGGTAAGATGGAAGTCAGTGGTATGGTTTAGCAAATGTATTCCAAGGCATGCTTTTGTTGTATGGATGGCAGTGCAAGGGAGACTAATGACACATGACAGAATTGCTATTTGGAAGCCAAATGAAGATTTGAAATGTGTATTCTACAATAATTGTCCAGACTCTCATAACCACCTCTTCTTCACATGCAAGTTCTCAGTAGCCATATGGAAGGAAATGCTTCAAATGATCAATAGAGATTTACCTTACAGTTGGGATCAAATTGTGGCAGAGATGTCTGATATGCCTAATAACTGTAATATATGGAGTATTATCAGAAGATTGGTATGCAGTGCTGCTGTGTATTTTGTATGGCAGGAAAGAAATAGGAGAATGTTCAAGAATGAAAAAAGTGATGAACAAATGGTCTTGCAAGATATCAAAGAAACTGTCAGACTCAAATTGATGAGTTTCCAAGTAAAAGATTCACAGTGTGTAAATGAGGTGGAGAAAAGATGGAGTGTGAAATTCCAAAGAGCTAAGAATCAGTAGAAGTATTAGTTTGTTTTGTATGTGTGGTAGAATGCTTTTGTCTAGCAAAGCTTTGTGTTATACAAGCTAGCTTATAGTTGTTTTTTACATGGGAATGTCCATGACAAAAATATATTTTGAATAGCTTGTACTCAAATTTTGTGATATATATATATATATATATATATATATATATATATAATATATATATATATATATATATATATATATATATATATATATATATATATATATATTATCCTTTCACAAAAAAAAAAAAAAGAGTTGTCCACTTGTCAAAACGATTTTTCTGAACACCGACAAAGTTCAAGGAGACGAGTTGATTCATATCTTGAGGAAATTCTTGCGTTGGAATCCAAACTCAAAGAATTTCAAAACGTTGTGTATAAAACTGGTGAATCAATAACTACTATACAAAAGTTAACGGTAAAACCAGCTCCCAAAGGGTATGGCTTTGCTATTGGAAGCGACAAACCACGTTTTTTACATAAAGCACTCAAGGAAAATCCAAAGTTGTATAGTGCTGAACGTTTGCTTGATGATTCTTTCATGCGTGTTGTTGTTTACAATCGTGAAGAGGAAATAGAACAGGAGGACGAAATTCAATCTAAAATGAGTCAAGTCCACTTTCATAAACAATATGACTATTTTCAAGTACCTCATATTAGCGACACCTTCGTCCCGCAACAGGAAAAATCAGAACCAACATGGTCTGTAAATGAAATGAATGCATCTCCTGAAGAAGTCCTTGTAACCAATGAAGCACAAGTAAATAACAATTTACAAAATCCAGGTGTAGTTTCTCCATTGCCAAAATCCAGGTGAAGCACAAGAAGTCCTTGTAACTGCAAGGACTTGGAAGATTTGTTTGATCCGCTATTCGATGATTCGTTCATTAGTCGTGCTCCCGAGGTATCCACCAGTTCCGCTGCCAATCCTGTTAATGAATAGGTACCTGACACACCGGCAACGACTACCACAGTTGCTACAGACGCACCTCCTACGGAACCGAAATCATTAGCAAATCAATCTGCTTCTAATCCTGAGACTATAGCTGTCGATCCTCTAACACCTTTTGAAGTACCCACACCATCAAGTTTTGACAGAGACGCACTTTTCAATCCATTTGCTCCGGCTCCCACCTTTCCAGATACTGCCGAGTCCTCAACGAGCAATCTAGATCCGTCAAACATGCACCAAAACTTTCAACACTACCCTTCAACTCACAAGTGGACTAAGGATCATCCGTTAGTGAACGTGATTGGTAATCCAGATAATCCGGTCATGACACGAAAGAAACTCCAAACGGACGGTGAAACTTGCATGTATGCACTCACCGTTTGTCAAACCGAACCGAAAAACATTAAGGAAGCTCTCACTTACGACAATTGGATTGAGTCAATGCAAGAAGAACTCGATCAATTCAAGCGTCTAGAAGTTTGGGAATTGGTAGAACGACCTGTCGGAGTTTACGTTGTCGGACTAAAATGGATCTGGAAGAACAAGTTGGATGCTGATGGGACAGTTATTCGTAATAAATCTTGCCTGGTAGCTAAAGGATACAGTCAAACATAAGGTATCGACTTCGAGGAATCTTTCGCACCAGTGGCAAGACTTGAAGCCGTTCGTATGTTTCTGGCATACGCAGCTCACAAGAATATCACTGTATATCAAATGGATGTGAAGACGGCGTTTCTGAATGGACAACTCCGGGAAGAAGTGTACGTCACACAACCAGACGGCTTTATCGACCCAGAACATCCAAAGCATGTTTACCGGCTCAAGAAAGCCCTCTATGGCCTTAAACAAGCCCCGAGGGCATGGTACGATAAACTGTCAGCATTCTTAATAGCTAATCATTTCAAAAAAGGTTCTGTTGATCCAACATTGTTCATACAAAAACACGGGGAGGACATCTTAATTGTTCAAATCTATGTGGATGATATCATTTTTGGTTCAACACATAAGAAATACTCAAATGCTTTTGCTAAATTAATGAAACAAAATTTTGAGATGTCCATGATGGGTGAACTAAAGTTCTTCTTAGGGCTCCAAGTTCATCAATCACCCCGTGGGATTTTCTTAAGTCAGTCCAAATATGCTCAAGAGATTTTGAAGAAGCATGGCATGACAAGTAGCGACACCTATAATACACCGATGTCTTCATCATCCCCTAAGCTGGATGCTGATTTACATGGGACACCAATTGACCCTACCAAATACCGTAGTATGATTGGGTCACTCATGTATCTAACAGCCAGTAGACCAGACATAGCATTTGCCACATATCTCTGCTCCCGCTATCAGTCTGGACCAACTGAACGACACCTCTCTAAGGTTAAGAGAATCATTCGATACGTAAAGGGAACCATTCACTTGGGGATTTGCTATCCGAAGGATTCTGGCTTTGAACTAATTGCCTTTTCGGACGCTGATTATGCAGGATGCTTAGACACAATGAAACGTACCTCAGGGGGAGTGCAATTCTTAGGTGACAAGCTTGTATCTTGGCAGTCAAAGAAGCAGGATTGTACATCACACTGTCATATTGACAATAGGATAAATCCAAAATAGTACTGTAATAGAGTTGCATATAATTTGGACATTATCAAACCATAGTTGCAGTCAAAGAAGCAGGATTAATAAAGTACAAAAGAACAATAGTTGCAGATTTAGGACAAATACAGGGTCATATTGACAATAGGCTAAATCCAAAATAGTACTGTAATAGAGTTGCATATAATTTGGACATTATCAAACCATAACATATATTTACACTAGCAATGCATTCTGCTAAATTCTTTTTAATTCCTGGTAAACACATGAGGTTTTCTATATTCGGGTACGGCGAGTCTTTTGACTCAAATGTACGCGACCTAATATACCCATGACCGTTTGAGGCCACTACCAAGATATGTATCTAGTAAGGTTTGAACCTAAGACATGTTGTGAGGTCTACATTATTCTTCTTAATTTCCAATTTCACAAAATAGAAATGTACAGTACTTTTTAAGCAACAAAATATTGTAACTATTTAAGCATATAAAAGAAATGAGTAAGTAACTCACAAGATTCGACCAAGCGTGTCATCAACAGTGATAAAGTCTTCAGAAAGAACACTTAGCTGCTCCAAGGAATAAGGATGCTCAGGGTCCCTTATATCTCTCACATGATTTGATCACACCAACCTTAAGTCAAAGAATCACAATTCACAACATATATAATACTAGTAAATATATATATATATATATATATATATATATATATATATATATATATATATATATATATATATATATATATATATATATATATATATAACTAGCTGAAAAATATAAAGGATATCATAGATGTCAAGAGGATCAACAACTTGTTCATGATGATGTGTTGTTGTTGTTCGAATGATCCTTTCTTTTCTTTCATGCACAACTGGATTTGCGTTTATTAATCCTAGAGTCATTTTTTTTTCTTTGCTTTGCTTGTTATTTTTCACCTGACTTTATATATAGCTGATCGATGATAGTTGTTGTTTATTTGTTTTAGGATTATAAAATAGCCCGATCGGGAAACTGGGTACTTGTGCCCACAGATTAATCATCATTATTCTACGAGATTTTTTATTCTATTAGCGTAGGAGCTAGTTTTTCATTTTCTATAGAGTAAACTACACCATTCGTCCTTGTGGTATGCGTTGACCGACACATTTCGTCCTTTGACCAAAAAAATTGCAACGTCCGTCCTTAATTGCGAAACGTTATGTATCGTTAGTCCCTCACTCTAACTGACATCACTAACGGTCGTTATACCTCATCCACTCGAGGGTATTTCAGTCTTTTCCCAACCATACGGACCAACGGTGTAATTTGAGGGTAAAGTAATCCTTTAAGCATTATGACTCACTACCAAATAAATAAACTTTTAATATTTACACCACCGTGAACCAGCATATCATCACCATCATATCCACCATTATCACCACTATCCACCACTCCCACCACCTTCACAAAGCTCAACACCAGTCCACCACCACCGTCCACCACTTCCGGCAACCGTAAAAAGACCTCAAAATCAACACCCATCTCTAACAAAGGTGCAAAATGTAATTTCTAGCCAATGCTTAATCTGTTACTGATGCGCATTGATGTTCTTACAAGACGACTCAGTAAAATTGTCATTGAACTATTGTCTTAGTAAAATTGTCATTGAACTCGTAACAATATACATCTTCAGTATGCTAAATCCCCACCAAAAATTTCCAGCCACTTGTGTCTTTAGAACATGGTGTATATTTCTTTACTTTATGGTTACCTCATAAGGAGGCGCTCAATTTGTTGATTTGAGATGGAAAATCTGACAGGATGACTGGTACGCCTTCTTGGCTGCAGCCAACTCGAACTTCTTAGAAGCAGCTTCATTCTCTTCTAATTTAGTCTGAAAGAAAAACCGAATCCACCAAGAAGAGCTTCGCAGTTTGGCCTAGCATAAAAAATCCAAGTGTGTTAGTTAATTATCAAATTTCAATTTATAGACTTTTCCAACAACATTGCATCCTCCAAACCAATGTACCAACAAAAGGTATTTGAAAACATAATCACCTCAAGAAGTTTCTAGCGTAGGTGGCAATTCCAAACCAATACTTTTAATATCAACAGTGGTGGTTGTAGTGATGGCGGTGTGGGCAGAGTGGTGGTTGTGTTGGAATATGTGAATCATACAATTACTATAAACACATAAACACAAAGATCACGCAGCGGAATGGATCTACATAAACATATAATTAATTAAACTAAAAAGAAAGTGTACCTTATTGATTCCTAGCAAGAACAAGGAATCGAGTGCTTCCAAGAACTAAATATAAACCCTAATTGGTTTATAGGATCGAACTAACCAAACACACATAAGTTAAAATAAACTTGTCACTCGTTCTTGTACACACGTAATGATAGCGTTCCAATAGGAAAAGCTAGGTTCAAGAATCACAAAACAACCAAACACTTGTTTAGCCTTACTTGGATCGCAAATCCTAGTGGATTTAAAAGTGGCGATCGGTTCTAGCTAGGGAGAGGAGAAGAGAAAGAAGTTTGGCCTAGTTAGGGATTCAAGATTAGGGAAAAACTAAACACAAGTGAATTGTATTTATAGGCAATCCCTATCTTGTTCCCAAAGCTACCAAAACCGATTTCCCTCCCCATTGGGTTGGGTCGGCCGGTTCTCAACCCACAACAAGGGTTCTAGATCCTTTTAACTCCCTTTTGCATATTTAGTCCTTTAAACGGTCGTTATCTCTAACCCTGTTAAGTACTAACTACGTTAAGTGTTGTTTTGTGAAATGAATAAATATAAATATAAAATATATTTAATTTATTCAAACCATTGGAACTCTCACGTATTGTGTGCAATCCCGAGTCTCGGGTTCGAAACCGGACATACGTATATTAATATTTATACATCAACTCTAACAGCTCCCACTTGGATAACTATTAATATAGTAATGACATGGGCTAGTCTAGCTTAACAGATCCCAATGCCCCAGCTCGATCCGAGTATGGTTTTCCTAGAAAAAACCACGTGATGAATTTAATCATCATACTTATCCTTTTGTTGCTAATACCGCGTTAATATGGATATGGATCTTGGTCATTCCATAATTAACTATTAGTTTCTCGTTTATACATAATTGAACAAGATTACCAAAACATTTGAACGTCTTCCAGATAGACTTTGGGCGTGCGCACGCAAACATCTTGTCAATCCTACGAGTGGCCAAGCAGTATTAAACTTCAACACAAAGTTGAAGGAACAAATCCTTTATTGACTACGAGCATAACCCTCGAACTTCGCATCACTTCCAAAAATAGCCCTTATAACTACCTTTTACGGATAGCGTTAGACTACCTTACAGAAAATGAGCTACATCCTCGGCAATTATCTGGCATCTCAAGTCTAAGGATAAATATTCAAGATATACTTAATGACTATGATCCATAAAGTATAATCATGTGGTTGGGATAAGTCCTATATTCAATTTATCCAATATTGAATATCATGTGACATTGGTGTCTCAACCTTACAGTACATTCTACCAATCCTCACATTTTTCTTAGTTCAATAATATTCCCATATTATTAATTGACAACGGACTATTTAGAATAAAATAATTATTCACGGATTTAAACATGCAAATATAGGACACAAATATTAATAATGAGAATAAACGTTATCCGCACTTTATTTCATTAAAATAATAATTGTTTACACGTCCCTTATCCAAATATACTAAATCAACAGATTTACATGAAACTTTCTGGCATACGAAGACCAATACCCTGAGCATGTCGAGTAAATGTTTCCTTAGGTAATGCCTTCGTGAAAGGATCAGCCAGATTGTCATCTGTGTGAACTTTGAGTACATTGATTTCTCCTTGTTCGACTTGTTCTCGAACATAATGATACTTTCTTTTAAAGTGTCTGGCGCCCTTCATAACTCCAGGTTCATTGGCGAATGTGATTGCAGCAGAGTTGTCGCAATACACATTTATAGGTAATTCATTTGACGGCATCACTCCAAGATTCGAAATAAATTTCCTTATCCAAACAGCTTCTTGTGCAGCTTCCAATGCAGCAATATACTCAGCTTCTGTAGCAGACATGGCCGTTGTACTCTGCTTTTTACTCTTCCAGTCTACAGCTCCTCCATTTATGACAAAAACATAACCCGTCTGAGACTTCGTATCATCTTTATCAGTCTGAAAGGACGCATCGCAGAAACCTGTAACATTCAGTTCTGCGTCTGGATTTCCCCTGAAAACTAGAAACATATCTTTAGTATTCCTTAAATACTTAAGAATGTTCTTAACAGCATGCCAGTGATCTTTCCCTGGATTTTGTTGATAACGACTGGTTAAATTTTGTGCGAATGCCACATCTGGCCTTGTACATCTAACTGCATACATGATAGATCCTACTGCCGAAGCATATGGAACTTTCTTCATGTATGCCACCTTTTCAGGTGTAGAAGCACACATTTCGCTACTTAAGCCATGTTCTACTTGCATGGGCAAATATCCCTTCTTGGAATTTTGCATATTGAATCTCTTCAATATTTTATCCATGTAAGCACTTGGCTTAAACCGATCAACCGCTTAGATCTGTCTCTATAGATCTTGATTCCAAGGATATACGCTGCTTCTCCTAAATCCTTCATGGAAAAACATTCACATAGATAAGCCTTAACTTCATCAAGACTAGGTATATGATTTCCCATGATTAATATGTCATTGACATATAGGACAAGAAAAGTAGTGTTACTCCCACTAACTTTGTGGTATACACATGGCTCATCGAAATTTTGAGTAAATCCAAACTTCTTAATTTCCTCATCAAATTTCTTATTCCATTGCCTGGACGCTTGCTTCAATCCATAAATGGATCTTTGAAGCTTGCATTGTTACACCCGTACCCCGATGAGGTACCATTTATGTAAATATTATGTTATGTATATATGTTAGGAATTATTTATAACTTAAGATGGGACTAAATGAGAAGGATAGAATTAGAAGGACTATTGTTGCCACAGGACCAAAGTTCCAACTAACTCAACCTTAAAAAGATAACTCAAGAAAAGTCTGGAAATCTAGTGCTAGTTCCATAGGTGTCGACACATAGAAGAAAATTAGGAGGGAAAGCCAAATCTATCATCTTGTCTCAATTGCACATCAAGAAGTGATCAAGGAGCTTTAAGGAAACCTTAATTGTGTTCTTTTTAACAAGTAAGTAACTTTCCCCAATTGTGAAAAATTAGGGTTCATATGGTGGGTTTTGATGATTATGGTGAAAAGTGGTAAAATGATGATCTTCCTAGTTTATTAGTCACTAATTGTAGTTAACCTTGTGATAGGAAGCATTTGTAGAGCCTCCTCAAGTTCAAGTAGTGAGCTATTAGGAAATCAAAGTAAGTATATAGGATTAACTTGTTTAATGTTATTATGCTAATGTAATGTTGTGTAATGTGTTCTTGTTATGGAGCTTGTGAATAAGTATAGCTTGGATCCAATGCTAGTAATGATAATGTTGTGTTTTTACTTGCTTAATCAAGGTGAGTAGAATGTTATGCTATGCTTCATGATAATGTAATGATAGTTATATCTTATATACTTGCTAAGCGTTTTCGCTTACGTTTGAAGCTAATGTCATCTTTGTAGGTTCTAGCGGTGGGAGTAAAGGTAAGGATTTGGCATAGTGGTAGCTTGAAAGTAAGTAGGAAGATATATAGAAGCTAGCTTAGAAGATCGGATCTCTTTTGGACCAAGCGTATTGAAGTTGGAAGCCCCAAGTGGTCTTTTGGTGTCGTGGGTATACTTCTTTTATATGGTCATTTTGTTAGTTTTCCGGTCTTGTCATGATGTCTAAATTATGGGTCAATTAAGTGTGTAAGTCATGAAGTTTCTATTGTGCATATTGCTAGTTTAAGTACTCATTTAGGGGCGTTTGGTACGAACATGATTCTACCCATTTTGGAAAGTTAACGGGTCATGTATGCATGGAACGCCTTGGATATGCTAATATAATGGTTATGGTCAAGTTATTTGTTAATTGGTAGTGGTATAAAGGGTTTTGTAGTGTAATGGGTATTTTCGGGTATTATGCGTAACCCGTCCGATTTTGAGATACTATTTCGGTTAGTCAAACGGGTGATGTTTTTGTATGAAATTAAACTTACGGACATACTAAAGGTTTCTGGAAAGTTTCGTTAAGTTTCGAGTCCGGGAGGTCGGGTTTCCAGCCGGGGCTGTTGACATTGCATTTTTGAGACAGTAGGGTCTGTCCAGAATTCTGTGGTGCAGGGCAGATACGGCGCATCTCCTATTAGATACGGTGTATCAAGTGTTGCGGCGTATCTCCTGTAGGGATGCGGCGCAACGTAGCCATTATCTTGTAAATTTCGGTCTCAGTGGGTCGATGCGGCGTATCTAACTCCATAGATGCGGCGTATCTTAGTTTAGGACAATACGGCGTATCAATTTATATTGTTACGGCGCATTGTCTCTCAGACAGTGATGCGGCGTATCCCTGAAAATGGATGCGGTGTATTTTGGTCTCAGAAGGTTTGTCTGTTTGTTTTATAAAGGTTGTGTGAAAGGCTCTGAAGGGTTTTTGTGTAGGTGTTATTAAAAGTGTGTTTAAAATGTTAAAAGTCATCTATGTCATGTTCATTTCATGAAGAATATTCATGAGTTCAAGGTAGTCAATCGTTTCCGCGTTCAAAGTTCAAAATTTTTTGGTCAAACCGGGCACGGGGCGTTACAACTTGGTATCAGAGCTTCGGTCTAAGAGATTTAGGATTTCTTTTTAGGATTTCCTAGACTTAGGCCTTGGATAGATGCGGTTAGGGCTAATGTTTGTTATTTATGTATTGTTCGGATGGTTTCGAGGACCCATATGTTCAATATTTCCACGACTACGCCTGGCCACCGTAGTAATGAAAATACGGGACATATGTGAAATTGAAATCATTTAGATTATACATGAGTGACAAGCTAGGGTACTAGAATAAGATAGAAATGTCATTCATGCATTGATTAAGTATTTATAATTGTGTTTAATGTTGTGAATTGCTAAATTTCAGTAAGAAGAAATGGAAACCCCTCACCCGAAGGAAGTCGAGAAAGCCACGGCTTCCAAGCATGCCGAAACTTCGGCAAGTGATCCGGGTGATGCTAGTAAGGATAATGAAAGCTCTTCCTCAAACTCCGGAGGCCCTGACTTTAGAGGCTTCACGGGAGATGAAATGAAAGCCCTAGACATAATGTTAGCAAAAAGAGTAGGTAAGGCTATTTAGCAATCAATGCCCTACTATGTTCAACAAACGACGCAAAATCTTAAGGAGCTAATGAAGGAAGAGTTTAAGGCATTTAAGAAAGAATGTGGTCCGACAAAAGAACCTAAGAATGATAAAGCTACTTATCGGGATTTCACGGCTTGTGATGTGCCACAGTTTACCGGTGTTCTTGATCCTATTGTTAGTAATAGGTGGATAACGGCGGTGGAAGGTGCTTTCCGTACTAGCGGTTGTGAAGAAAGGAAGAAGGTTATCTATGCTACTAACTTTCTTCGTGATAGTGCGAAGACTTGGTGGGAGGGAAAGGTGTGCGAAAAAGGTGAACCTTGGTTAGAAACTTGTACATGGAAAGAATTCAAGGAGTTGTTTAGTGCCGAGTATGCTCCAGCTGAAGAAGTGGACAAAATTCGAGAGAAATTTCAATCTCTCACTCAAACTAACGAAACGGTAAATGAGATGTGGAAGATGTTTAATGATATGATCCCTTATTGTCCCGAATATCTTGGGAATGACAAGCTTAAGGTTGATAAGTTCCAAAGGATGCTCAAGGATGACATTCGTGAAGTGATTTCACCATTCAAGTGTACTACGTTGGATGATCTTTTGAGTAGGGCTAGAGTGAGGGAAGCGGACTTGCTTAGAAGGAAAGAGAAGGAGGCGAAAGAACCAAAAAGGAAGTTAGAGTTTGCGGATAAGGATGGAAATAAACCTAAATTTGACCATGGCAAAAAGAATACGGGAAACAAAACTAAAGTAGCATGTTCTAAGTGTGGCAAGTTTCATCTTGGGGAGTGTAGGCGTAATACGCCGGGTTGTTACAAATGTGGAGCCTTAGATCATCAAAGCAAAGATTGTACTAAGCCGATGATAGTATGTTATGGATGTAATGGGATAGGGCACAGGTTGAGGGATTGCCCGAAAGCAAAGGCGATTGAAGCAAAGCCTTTGAGAACCGTCAAGCAAGAGAAAGTGGAGATTCCAAAGCCGACCGCTCGAGTCTATCAAATGGGTGTCGAAGAAGCCAAATCGGGGACCGATGTCATCACAGGTATTCATCTTGTAAATTCCATACCCGCTCGGGTTTTGTATGATTCGGGTGCTAGTGTTTCTTTCGTGTCGTATGATTTTAGCAAGCAAATAACTTCCCCATTAGCTAAACTTTCTATACCCCTAGAAGTCGAAATAGCCGATAGTAGAATTGTGGTTGTATCTAATGTATATCGAGATGTAGAGATAGAGATCGATGAAAGTGTCTTTAAGATCGACTTAATTCCCATTATGCTCGGGGAATTTGATATTATTATCGGTATGGATTGGCTTGATAAATATAGCGCGGCTATTCTTTGTAGTCAAAAGATTATTAGAGTTGTGAATCCTAACGGTCGCGAAATGATTATTTATGGGGATAACAGAAAAGGTGAACTAAAGTTGTGTACCGTGATGAAGGCTAGGAGGTATTTATCACGTGGGTGTTATGCCTTTATGGCTCACGTGGTGGATACAAGCTTTGAGAAGAAAAGTATCGATGACGTTCCGGTTGTGAATGAATTTTGTGATGTTTTTCCGGAAGACTTGCCGGGTATTCCACCCGAAAGGCAAGTCGAATTTCGTATTGATCTTGTTCCGGGTGCTACTCCTATTGCTAAAACACCCTATCGCCTAGCTCCGTCCGAAATGAAAGAATTGATGAGTCAACTTCAAGAATTGCTTGATAAGGGTTTCATTCGTCCTAGTAGTTCGCCATGGGGAGCACCAATCTTGTTCGTTAAAAAGAAAGAAGGTAGTATGCGGATGTGCATTGACTACCGCAAATTGAATAAAGTCACGGTGAAAAATGTGTATCCGTTACCAAGAATCGATGACCTCTTTGATCAACTTCAAGGTGCGAGGTGGTTTTCCAAGGTCGATCTCCGTTCGGGTTATCATCAATTGAAAGTTCGAGAAGAAGACATTCCCAAAACGGCCTTTAGAACCCGATATGGACATTACGAGTTTACGGTCATGCCATTTGGTCTTACGAATGCACCTGCGGTTTTCATGGATCTCATGAATCGTGTATGTAGACCGATGTTGGATAAATTCGTTATAGTGTTCATTGATGATATCCTTATCTATTCTAAGAGCAAGGAAGAACATGAACTTCATCTTCGTGAAATTTTTGAGACTTTGAGAAAAGAAAGATTGAATGCTAAATTCTCGAAATGTGAATTTTGGTTGCAAGAAGTTCAGTTTCTTGGTCACGTTATTAACGCCGATGGTATCAAAGTCGATCCTTCAAAGGTAGAAGCCGTAATGAAATGGCATGCACCAAGGAATGTTGGTGAAATCCGAAGTTTTCTTGGTCTTGCGGGATATTATAGGAGGTTTATTCAAGACTTCTCCAAAATTTCATCGTCTTTAACGAAACTTACTAAGAAGAATGCTACCTTCGAGTGGGGTGAAGAACAAGACAAAGCCTTTTGTACTCTACGGAGGAAATTGTGTGAAGCACCGGTTCTAGTATTGCCGGAGGGGACCGAAGATATGGTGGTTTATAGTGACGCGTCTTATTCCGGTCTTGGATGTGTTCTTATGCAAAGAGGAAAAGTGATCGCTTACGCCTCGAGACAATTAAAGAAGCATGAAGAAAATTATGCGACTCACGACCTTGAGTTTGCGGCGGTGGTTTTTGCTTTAAAACTTTGGAGGCATTATTTGTATGGTGTCAAGTTTGTAATTTATACTGACCATCGAAGCCTTCAATATTTCCTTGATAAGAAAGATCCCAACATGAGACAACGAAGATGGTTAGACTTGTTGAAGGATTATGATTGCGAGATTCGCTACCATCCGGGTAAAGCGAATGTGGTAGCGGATGCGTTGAGCCGAAAGGATCAAAATGAGGTTACTAAAATTCATTCCTTGAGAATGGTTGTCACCACCGACCTTTTTGATAAGATCAAGTTGGCTCAAGAGGAGGCATTGAAAGAAGAAAATAGGGAAGGTGAGCGTATCACTTCCTACATTCCGCATCTCGAAGAAGATAGTCGAGGAATTAAGACTCGGTATGGAAGGGTTTACATCCCTTTTCGTAGTGACATCAAAGAGTTGATTCTAGAGGAAGCACACAAGTCGAAGTATTCCATTCATCCGGGAGCTACAAAAATGTACCGCGATTTGAAGAAGAACTATTGGTGGCCGGGTATGAAGAGAGATTGTGTAAAATACGTAGAGAAGTGTTTGACTTGTTTAAAGGTTAAAGCCGAGCATCAAAAACCGTATGGAAAAGTTCAACCTTTGGATATTCCGGTTTGGAAGTGGGAAAAGATCACGATGGATTTCATTACGAAATTGCCAAGGACGAAAAAGAAGAATGATACGATTTGGGTCATAGTAGATCGCTTAACCAAGAGTGCTCATTTTATTCCAATTCGAGAAAATATGCCCGTTCATAAACTAGCAAAGATTTACGTTAACGAGATAATCGCACGTCATGGGGTGCCTATTTCTATAGTCTCCGACAGAGACGGGCGTTTCACCTCAAACTTTTGGCAAGATTTCCAAAAGAGTTGGGTACGAACCTTCATATGAGCACGGCCTTTCATCCTCAAACCGATGGGCAAAGTGAGAGGACGATTCAAACTTTAGAGGATATGTTACGAGCTTGCATAATCGATTTTGGAGGAAATTGGGACGATCATTTACCGTTAGTCGAGTTCGCCTATAATAATAGTTACCATGCAAGCATAGATATGCCACCCTATGAAATGCTTTATGGTAGAAGGTGTAGAACACCCGTGTGTTGGGAAGAAGTCGGAAGGAGGGAATTGGCAAGCACGGATGTAGTGTTGGCTACAACGGAAAAGATAGAAATGATTCGTGCAAGGCTTAAGGCGGCACAAGATAGGTGGAAAAGTTATGCCGATAACCGTAGAAGACCAATTGAGTTCGAGGTGGGAGATCTAGTTATGTTAAAGGTTTCCCCGTGGAAGGGCGTTTTTAGGTTCAGAAACAAAGGGAAACTTAGTCCTCGGTTTATAGGACCTTTCAAAATCTTGAAACGAGTGGGCGAAGTAGCTTATGTGTTGGAACTACCCGAAGAAATGAGGGGTATTCATAATACCTTCCACGTGTCATACTTAAGGAAATGTTTGGCGGACGAATCGAGTATAGTCACTTTAGACGACATCGAAATTGATCCGGAGTTACTTTCGCAAGAAGATGAACCGGAGGCTATACTAGGAAGAAAAGTACGACAATTGAGAAATAAAGAGATCCCGTTGGTCAAAGTGCAATGGAAGCATCGTAAGGGTACAAGCATTAGGTGGGAAACAGAAGCAAAAATGAGGAGCAAGTATCCTCATTTATTTCAAGAGTAGAGTTCGGGGACGAACTCTCATTTTAAGGAGGGGAGGATTGTTACACCCGTACCCCGATGAGGTACCATTTATGTAAATATTATGTTATGTATATATGTTAGGAATTATTTATAACTTAAGATGGGACTAAATGAGAAGGATAGAATTAGAAGGACTATTGTTGCCACAGGACCAAAGTTCCAACTAACTCAACCTTAAAAAGATAACTCAAGAAAAGTCTGGAAATCTAGTGCTAGTTCCATAGGTGTCGACACATAGAAGAAAATTAGGAGGGAAAGCCAAATCTATCATCTTGTCTCAATTGCACATCAAGAAGTGATCAAGGAGCTTTAAGGAAACCTTAATTGTGTTCTTTTTAACAAGTAAGTAACTTTCCCCAATTGTGAAAAATTAGGGTTCATATGGTGGGTTTTGATGATTATGGTGAAAAGTGGTAAAATGATGATCTTCCTAGTTTATTAGTCACTAATTGTAGTTAACCTTGTGATAGGAAGCATTTGTAGAGCCTCCTCAAGTTCAAGTAGTGAGCTATTAGGAAATCAAAGTAAGTATATAGGATTAACTTGTTTAATGTTATTATGCTAATGTAATGTTGTGTAATGTGTTCTTGTTATGGAGCTTGTGAATAAGTATAGCTTGGATCCAATGCTAGTAATGATAATGTTGTGTTTTTACTTGCTTAATCAAGGTAAGTAGAATGTTATGCTATGCTTCATGATAATGTAATGATAGTTATATCTTATATACTTGCTAAGCGTTTTCGCTTACGTTTGAAGCTAATGTCATCTTTGTAGGTTCTAGCGGTGGGAGTAAAGGTAAGGATTTGGCATAGTGGTAGCTTGAAAGTAAGTAGGAAGATATATAGAAGCTAGCTTAGAAGATCGGATCTCTTTTGGACCAAGCGTATTGAAGTTGGAAGCCCCAAGTGGTCTTTTGGTGTCGTGGGTATACTTCTTTTATATGGTCATTTTGTTAGTTTTCCGGTCTTGTCATGATGTCTAAATTATGGGTCAATTAAGTGTGTAAGTCATGAAGTTTCTATTGTGCATATTGCTAGTTTAAGTACTCATTTAGGGGCGTTTGGTACGAACATGATTCTACCCATTTTGGAAAGTTAACGGGTCATGTATGCATGGAACGCCTTGGATATGCTAATATAATGGTTATGGTCAAGTTATTTGTTAATTGGTAGTGGTATAAAGGGTTTTGTAGTGTAATGGGTATTTTCGGGTATTATGCGTAACCCGTCCGATTTTGAGATACTATTTCAGTTAGTCAAACGGGTGATGTTTTTGTATGAAATTAAACTTACGGACATACTAAAGGTTTCTGGAAAGTTTCGTTAAGTTTCGAGTCCGGGAGGTCGGGTTTCCAGCCGGGGCTGTTGACATTGCATTTTTGAGACAGTAGGGTCTGTCCAGAATTCTGTGGTGCAGGGCAGATACGGCGCATCTCCTATTAGATACGGCGTATCAAGTGTTGCGGCGTATCTCCTGTAGGGATGCGGCGCAACGTAGCCATTATCTTGTAAATTTCGGTCTCAGTGGGTCGATGCGGCGTATCTAACTCCATAGATGCGGCGTATCTTAGTTTAGGACAATACGGCGTATCAATTTATATTGTTACGGCGCATTGTCTCTCAGACAGTGATGCGGCGTATCCCTGAAAATGGATGCGGCGTATTTTGGTCTCAGAAGGTTTGTCTGTTTGTTTTATAAAGGTTGTGTGAAAGGCTCTGAAGGGTTTTTGTGTAGGTGTTATTAAAAGTGTGTTTAAAATGTTAAAAGTCATCTATGTCATGTTCATTTCATGAAGAATATTCATGAGTTCAAGGTAGTCAATCGTTTCCGCGTTCAAAGTTCAAAATTTTTTGGTCAAACCGGGCACGGGGCGTTACATGCATACACGCTCAGGAAATTGTGGATTCACAAACCCCTCAGGTTGCGCCATATAGATGTCTTCATCTAGGCGACCATTTAGAAAAGCGGTTTTGACATCCATCTGCCAAATCTAATAGTCATAGTAGGCAGCTATGGCTATAAGGATCCTAATAGCTCTAATGTCGGCCACAGGAGAAAATGTCTCCTCATAGTCAACACCATATGTTTGGGTAAAGCCTTTAGCTACCAAACGAGCTTTGTAGGTGTGTACATTGCCATCCATGTTCGTCTTCTTTTTGAAGAGCCACTTACACCCAACTACCTTAGCATTTGGTGGAAGGTCTACTTCAATCCAGACTTTATTGTCTTTCATGGATTGCATTTCCCCATCCATGGCTACCTGCCATTTATCCTTTTCAGGACTATTAATGGCATCCCTATAACTAGTTGGCTCATCAAGATGATCCCTTAGCATAGTTTCCTCATCCTCTATGTTTAAACATAGACGGTCAGGAGCCTTTGTAGATCTTGAAGATCTACGGATGGGTACCACTTCAACTTCAGGTGGAGGACCTAAACTTTCAGGTTCCACAGGAAGTGTGTTAGTGTTCTCAGAAGGCGACGTATCTTCATGATCATTTTCAAGATCATATACTCTCCCACTGAATTCTTGAGACAAGAAACTCTCCTCAAGGAATTCACCATACCTAGCCACAATGACTTTGTTTTCTGGTAGGAAGTAAAAGTAGTAACCCCTTGTTTCCTTAGGGTATCCTACGAAGATACACTTAACAGATCTTTGTTGGAGTTTATCAGGTGAGTCACGTTAAACAAACGCCTCACAACCCCAGACCTTTAAGTAAGACAAGTTGGGAGCTTTTCCAGTCCATAATTCATATGGAGTCTTATCAACCTTCTTAGTTGGAACCATATTTAAAATGCGAACAGCGCTTTCAAGAGCATAATCCCAAAAGGATAAGGGAAGAGTTGTAAGATTAAACATAGATCGTACCATATCTAACAAGGTACGATTTCTCCTTTCAGATACACCATTTTGTTGTGGAGTATAAGGAGAAGTGAGTTGTTGGACAATGCCACACTCAGCTAGATAATCTTTAAACTCTTGGCTTAAATACTCACCACCACGATCGGATTGAAGGGCCTTAATCTTCTTTCCGAGTTGTAATTCTACTTCATTCTTAAAAACCTTGAATGTCTCAAAGACTTCATGTTTGTGTTTAAGTAAATAAACACAACCATAACGACTATAGTCATCCGTGAAGGTTAAGAAGTAGGTAGCACCGCGCTTTGACACGTGTCTAAGTGGACCACACACATCCGTGTGTATCAATCCAAGTAGATCCGAAGCCTTTTCCATATTGCTATGAAAAGTTTTCTTCGTCATCTTCCCAGATATGCAAGATTCGCATTTGTCAAACGAATCATCTTTGACATTTTGTAAAAGCCCATCGTGTTGCAGCCTTTCCATGCGTTTCTTGCCTATATGAGCAAGACGACAGTGCCATAAATAAGACGAATCCAAGTTAGACTTGATTCTCTTATTTCCGATGCTATACATGGAATCATTTCTGTTGGATGTATGATTACTCATATCAATTTCAAACACACCATCTAATGGAATAGCATTAAAATAAAAAACAGAATTTAAAGAAACAGAAATTCCATTATTATTAAAAGTATGCTCAAAACCATTATCCAACAATAAAGAAACTGAAACGACACCTCTAACAATAGAAGGTGCGTAATGACAATTGTTCAATACTAAAATAAAACCCGAAGGTAACAGTAAATCAAAAGTCCTTATGGCCTCCACTGCTGCACGTATACCGTTGCCGACATACAAGTAGCATTCCCCATAGTTCAGCTTCTTCACTCCTCTAAGCCCCTGCGATGTATTACAAATGTGAGTACCACATCCTGTATCATATATCCAGGCATTTTGCTTACGAGGAAAGGAAAATAATTCAACCATAAAAATACCTGATGTGCTGGCGCCCTGCCCAGCCTTGGCATTCTTATTCTTACGACACTCCTCAAGCAGCAATGGACAGTCCCTCTTCCAATGTCCAGGAGTGTTACAGTGGTGACAAGCAGCCGCATCCTTTTTAGGATAATCCTTCTTGGGAGGAGGATTCTGCTTCTTGGGCTTCTGCTGATGGATCACGACCTGTTTCCCTTTGTCAGCTTTCCCTTTGCCCTTTTTGTTCGCTTTGTGCGGTTTACCGGGCTTAGCTACCCTACCACCTCTAATTGCCATCACAGCAGGTATAGGAGCTTTCTTAGCGAGTCCTTTCTCATGTTCAATGAGCATTGCATGCAAGTCAGAAAATGTCTTCCCCTTGCAATGCATGTTAAAGTTGCGCACGAAGTCACCATACAATTCCTCATTGAGGGATTTATTGATGAGGCCGACTTTAACATTTTCCACATACCCGCATCCAAGTGCATCCAACTGGTCAAGATAACCTTTCATTTCAAGCACATGGGTACTTACGGGTTTTGTTGCTTCCTGCTTGCACTTTTCAATATTGTCAAGTACGTCATACAACTCAGCCATTGGAGGTTTCTCAAACATACGTCTGAGTTCCTCAATCATTTGCATCGGACCATGATTCTCAAACTGTTTTACCAGCTGAGGATCCATCCCCGATAGCATGAGACAAGCCGCATCATTGTGCTTGTCATAAGCTTCATTGTACTCTCTAAATAACTCATTAGTAGAGTTAGCAGGAGGAGCAACCGGAAGAGGCTCACTAAGACAATCATAACGTTTGGCTATCCTAAGGACAAGCCTTAGATTGCGATACCAATCGTTAAAATTTTTCGTCCCAGTCAATTTCTCCTTTTCAATCATCATTTTGAAAGCGGAGGTAATGTTTGGAGTGTTTCCGGGTTGGGCCATTTCTACAGAAAAAGTTCAAAAAATTAGTATTTTTGATAATAAACTTTTCAAGAAAATTAAACACCCATTGGTTAAATAACCATTTAATTTTCACTGAAAACTAGGATCCAAATTGACGTCGTTTCATTACATCAGCTGAGGCTGCTAGCAATGAAAGTACTCAATAAGGTACGGGATCACCCAATTGCCAATATTCAATTGCAATTCCTAGAAATCTTGGGACTTACATTATATTGCCAACAACAGTTGCAAAATGTAAGCATGTTTCATCCCCAAATCTTTATGCCTTGGCGCCGTTCCATTACATCAGCTGAGGCTGCTAGTAATGAAAGTGCCCAATTAAGTTAACCAATTTAGAAACTTGTGAATTAACGCCGTTTCATTACATCAGCTGAGGCTGCTAGCAATGAAAGTGCTCAATTTACCCCTTTTGACTTCATTCTTTGAAAACCATTACATCAGCTGAGGCTGCTAGCAATGGTAGAATGTCATCTTAGTTGTTTCTTTATTAATTGGTCGGCATATTACTTAAATTTAAAGGGTATAAATTTTTGATGTGTAAAAAAAAAAAAAATATGTACAAAGATGTCATGCATTCATTTTTGTATCATATGTTTTCTACAAAAAAACCGTTTACTCATTCATAAGCTCAAATCATCAAAGTTTTTAATTGAGGCGTTGAGAAACTTACAACATTGCCTTAAGATGCTTCGTACTTTTTCATGGTGTACTTGGTAAGTCTATTATTGACGCACAGGCGAGCGGAGGGGCAAACGTCCGCCGAAGCTAATTAAAAACGCGCCCCTTTAAGGTCACAATTTAATGCGAACCAACCTTATACCCACTTTATAGTTTGTCAATAATAGGTCCGCCGCTTCGACCACTTTTGTACAGTCACATCAATCAACTTAAAACTTATGATTTTCTTGCTTAAAACTATTTATGTAGTAAGTTATTAATTGCTAGTCTCGCCTGGGAGCAAATTACCGTGCGAAGCGAACCACTGTCGGCACATAAGACTTGGCAATTAAATGGTTTACTACAAAGGTTTCATAGTTATTAGGTTCATTTATTTTATTTTTTTTTGAAAAATTACCCTCTTTGTTGTTACAATCCATCATAATTAAACATACAAATAACAAGTAATAATAAAAAAAATAAAAATAAACATTTAATAACACGTATATGATCATTAACAATATCATATAGGCACATGCAAACCTTTTTGATAAATCATATTAATTATCTATGTGAATTTAAATGTATCTAATTAACAAAACTCCCAATGGTTTTCGAGCTCATTGTGCCCAATGGTCCACAGACGCCAAATAGCTTGGCCGCGTAAGTTTTATTAACTAGATACCACATTGCACATAACCAATTTTAATTAATATATTAGGGTCTTCCCTAATTTAAGATCTATCTTAAAATCATGTGGCAAATAAAACACAAAACTTTCCATGACAAAATATGCAAGATTTTGTCATGGATCCATATTGCACATATAATCATGTTAACACATATTATCATGTCAATATATCATGTACGCAATCTAATTTAATTAATGACATCACATACGGTACTCATTAATTAATCCCTAAAAATTGCATGCAAACCTAGGGTTTTCTACAAAAACCAAAACCCTAAATCTTTTAATTAGGTGTCGACCCAATTAGGGTTTATAAAAGAAATTAAACCTTAGATTAAACAATTGCATGTATCTAATGAAGATTCAATTTTTAAGGTTTTTATGTAATCAATTACATGTTAAAACGGGCTCATGATGCCACTGTTGGAATATGTGAATCATACAATTACTATAAACACATAAACACAAAGATCACGCAGCGGAATGGATCTACATAAACATATAATTAATTAAACTAAAAAGAAAGCGTACCTTATTGATTCCTAGCAAGAACAAGGAATCGAGTGCTTCCAAGAACTAAATATAAACCCTAATTGGTTTATATGGATCGAACTAACCAAACACACAAAAGCTAAAATAAGCTTGTTACTCGTTCTTGTACACACGTAATGATAGCGTTCCAATAGGAAAAGCTAGGTTCAAGAATCACAAAACAACCAAACACTTGTTTAGCCTTACTTGGATCGCAAATCCTAGTGGATTTAAAAGTGGCGATCGGTTCTAGCTAGGGAGAAGAGAAGAGAAAGAAGTTTGGCCTAGTTAGGGATTCAATATTAGGGAAAAACTAAACACAAGTGAATTGTATTTATAGGCAATCCCTATCTTGCTCCCAAAGCTACCAAAACCGACTTCCCTCCCCATTGGGTTGGGTCGGCCGGTTCTCAACCCACAACAAGGGTTCTAGATCCTTCTAACTCCCTTTTGCATAATTAGTCCTTTAACGGTCGTTATCTCTAACCCCGTTAAGTACTAACTATCGTTAAGTGTTGTTTTGTGAAATGAATAAATATAAATATAAAATATATTTAATTTATTCAAACCATTGGAACTCTCACGTATTGTGTGCAATCCCGAGTCTCGGGTTCGAAACCGGACATACGTATATTAATATTTATACATCAACTCTAACAGGTTGTACCTACAAGTGGGTTTTATCATCAAGATGTTAGATCTATGTAAACATTATGGTGGTAGGTGATTGGTATTTGTGGGTTTTGGTACAGTGTTTTTGGGGATTATGAAGGTAATAATGGTGGTGATGAAGATGAATATATGAAAAAGATGAAGATTGTTGGAGATGTTAGTGTGTGGTGATGGTTGAAAATGAAGTTAATTATAAGAAGAAGATAAAGTTAAAAGTGAGGGGTAAAAAGACTAAAATACCCTCACGTGGGTATCACACGTGGACGGATAACGAGCGTTACTGAAGATCGCTAGAGTGAAGGACCAACGATACATAACGTTTCGCACTTAAGGACGAACGGTGCAATTTTACTCTTTTCTATAACAGGGAATACACTTTATGATAAATGACGTTCTTGCCCTTTACACACATGCATGACAAGTGAAATCATTACAAGGGTCCACCTCATATCACATTTTTTATTTTTCAATTTTCGGAAATCGTTCGAAATTTATTTATTTTTTTTTTTTATTTATTTTTTTTTTCCGAACATTCAGTCGGGATACGACATCTGAGAAACCTCACTGAATAATAGTGACCCTTGCATGTACCCAAGACAACGAGATGTTGACCATGGGCCGTTACAAGTATTCGGAGGAAAAACCCCAAGTCTTGCCATCCCTAAGGATCGAACTCAAGACTTTGGGTAAAACCGGGAGTGCCTCTGACCAACTAGGCTAATCATCATTGGCAATTGTTTTAATTGTTAACTACTAAAAATGTACTAGGACATATGTAAAGTTTTAATTGAGTTTCACTTGAAATTATTATCAAAAAAATACTTTAAAAAAAAACATTAATTAACTAATTAAAGCCAAAATTGTCATTCTGTAAAAAAAAACAGAAAAGACGAAGCAATGATGATTATAAATACCAAAGAAAATAAATAGACTGCTTTTAAGTTTAATACCCGAAATAAGTATACATAATTTTGTTTGTGAGATCAAATTAATACTTCACTACTAATTACACCAAGTAGCGTTATGGATTTTTTAGCACTGTTGCAGTGCTAAAAAAAATACCTCCATCACTACTAATTACACAAATTTGTGACAACTTTACTCGTGAAACACAAAAAAGAAAAATGATATACACGGGTTAAAGTGTGGGAAATAAAATATTAGTGGTAACGTAAGAATCTCATGTGGGTCAATGATGTTGAAAAAGCAGTTGGAAGAATCTCATGTGGGTCAATGATGTTGAATAAGCAGTTGGCATAACCCACAGATCCACCAATACCCTGCAAGCCCATGGAACCATGAAAACCACTAACCATCCACAATTTTTAGATTGGCAGGTAACCTCAAAAGATTGAAATGATGGTGACGCAAACTCACTGATGCCATCGGCGCAGTCCTTGATCTAGAAAACATTCATTTTAGGCTCCAAATACAGCGATATTTTGCTAGTTCATTGCAAACATGATTAACTAGACTGTATTTAAATTTAATAATACTTTGCCATGAGCTTAAATGTCATAGTATCTTCAAGACTTGAACATGCGCTGCTATGAAGACTCGAGGGATTCCTTAAGTAGCTTTTCGGTGAGAGATTTAGACAGTCCCATAACACCATCTGCAGTTCCAACCTGTAATCGAGGGACTTAGATATAGTAATTGTAATGTGTTATGCCTATATATGTTATATATGTTGACTGAGATTGATAGAGAGGGACTAACCACAGTGTCAACAAAAGGAGCCGTTAGAGGATGCTCGAGCATCAGTCCTCCGGCGACATTGAGTGTTACCCCATCATCTACCTGTCATGCTAACCATGATCAAAACGGATAAAATATGCTCCTATTGATGAATACATGAATATTATAGATGTACTTTTTTCTCAACCATCAAAAATTGCAATACTTCATTTCATTCAATCTCTTTACTTTTCATATTACTTAGTAATGTATTGCAGTCATATAGACCAGTTACATTTATGTGTTGTTATTTGAGGTTTTTAAGAAATTTAGTTAATAACCAAAACATAGTTTGTAAGTTAGTATTCTTCTAGAGTTCTAGTCAAACATTGCAATTTACACGAAACAAAATAAAAAGTACTGTTTTCTTTCAGATTACCAGTTTATCAATGATCTCATCTGGTATGTCATGGAAATAGACCTGCGCCACAACAAGAAGAATCAGTCAAAATTTAGTAACATGGAAATAGACCTGCGGCCTGCGCCACAACAAGAAGAATCAGTCAAAATTTAGTAACACTTCTGACGAGGTTTGGAAAATTTAACAGCCTACAATTTTCTTAAGGTAATTCATTTGTATTGGATTTTCATGAACCTAAAATAGTTCTTTATGGTCGTTGGACTATTAAAATCGACATAGTGAGCTTAACCTACCAGCAATATCATATGATACAAGTTGTTACCTTGGTTTCATGTAGAGGTGGCAATATCGACCCATTAACTTAAGAATCGGTTAATTTGGGTTGTAATTATATCAAACGGGTGAAATGCGCCATTTCACAAAATACAGCTAGAAGGGGAACGGGTCACACATTTTGAAAGTGATCCAAAGTTATTTGCAGGAAAATATTTGTGTTGCTCAACCCAACCCAGCCCATTTACGTGCAAATTAAAAGTGACCTGTTTCAATCTAAACACGTTACCCAAGCCACCCATATTCTTACCTCTAGTTTCAGGCCTTGCGTATTTGAACTCCATGCAAATGCAGACTAGAGATGATGACGATGAAAAAAAAATATGTATATATATATATATTACCTCTGATCTATCCCATCCTCGTTTCTTGATTCCTGTGGTAAGGTTAGTTACCACTACAGATCCTACAACAATTGCACAACCACCTGAATATCCTGAAATATTTAAGACAATAGGTTACTTATCAAGTTTACAATGCATCGGCATTTCCAATGTATAAGTAGATGGTCACAATCAAACCTTTGACAAAATGACGTGCTTCTTCCTTGCTTGATGGTTTTTCTCTAATCGTCCCTTCATACACCACCACCTCAAATTAAATCAGATGTAAGTGAGGAACACTGACCAAATATCAATACGTGTAATGTGTTTATTCTTGGTTTCAAATCATAACTTATAGCCTTCAGATTATTCTTGAGATTTCGTTAAGATCTCAACAGACATTATAGTTGTTGTGAAACTTGGTATGACTTTTATAAACATAAATTGACTATACATATGCAGTAACAAAACCAAGAGATGAGAATTAGTAATACTGTGTCGGCTGTTATTAGCAGTGTAGGGTGTGCATTTTCCTCCTTATGGTCTGTAATTCCAAGCCTTGCAATGATGGCATCCGCCTGATGTTTTTAGAACAGATTAAAGTTAGATATGAACATCATCTCAGCAAACCAAATTTATTCTTGCTAGATCAAATGCAATATTGTCATTATTGTTTGACAATGCTTCAAGCCTTCAAAAGTTTCTCTCTATACATATTATGAACATATAATCTTACAGATCACAGAAGTAAGATTACAAACCACCACCAAATGGCCTAGTGGTAAGGCATCTAACCTCTCACAAGTGGTCTAGGACTCTAGGGTTCAAATCTCACTAGGAACATCTTTGGGGGTGGCTAGGGAAAGGGTCAAAAACGTTGACGAGGATACCTCAGTTAGGCCGCATACATTTTAATCTTACAGATTACATTAACAAAGTTTTAGCCTTGACTTACATTACTAAAATGTCATCTGTGAGTTTCTTACAAGTTCAACGGAAAACTACAGCAATGGCCCACACGCATGTGCTGCAAAGAGATGAATAAAAGACAACTAAAGAATATCCTAGAACCCAAATGACTGAATGAGTACACTAATCTGATCCAAAAGGAGTCTTACTTTGACATTTGGTCCCGATTTTAATTACAAGCGAGTCTAAAGATCAATGGTGTGCATAACTATGTTGAACAACAACCAATAATGCAAAGTGAAAACTATTTTTCATAATCAAATTTTTTCTGAGTATATGATCATCTAAGAGTAACATGAATGGTTCTTATATAGTTACAGACTTACAGATCACATAAGTTTAAACTTTAAAGAGAGGATAAACCCTTTATCCAAAAGACAAGAAAAACATATGCTAGAAAAAGTACAAGATTCTCTACATGAAGTGCAGATCATTAAAATATAACTGCAGTCCGCAGATAGCTTAAGCTAAGAACGCATTTGGGATTGCATTTACAGCAGTTGATATGTTTCAAAATGTGGGTGATACTTTAATGTCTAAAATAAGCAAATCGTTATGGCAATCAGTAGTTTGGGTAGCTGGGTGCCTCGTCTGGAAATACAGAAATTGCAGGGTGTTTGGTTCGAAAGCAGTTGGTGTAGACAAGTTGTTCCAGGATATTCAATTGAGAAGCTACGAGTGGGTCACTAGAAGGTCAACAAAAAATGCAATCTTGTGGCTGCAATGGGTCTTTGATCCAAGGATGTGTTGTGTAGATAATTAAAGCAACATTGGCTATACCAGGTGTGGTTGTTGGCGTGTGTATGGATTCCTGAAGGGACTCTAATATAGCTGCTCTTATTTGCTCGATGGGAGCTGCTGTGTATGTTCTTCGGCGATAGGACCTTTAGTATATACTATATATCTTTGGTATGGCCTTGGTGATGTATATGTGGGGTCAAAAGTGTATTTCTGTGGGTGCTTTCTCCATTTAATTCATATAAATCATTGCCGTTTCTTTAAAAAAATGGGGATTGCAGCAAAGTGACCAGCTTCTTTAAAAACAAATAAATTATTGCCACGTACTTTTAGACTTAACATTAGCCATTTGTGTAGTCTTTCCAATAATTTTTCGCATATTAAAACCGTGTATCTTCTTATTACTAGTTGAACTAAGCTATCTTGACAAGCCAAACCCAAACCCAAACACCATCAAAACTGCTTATCTGTTTCTATCAAAAGCAATAAGCAGTTTTATAATCATTCTCAAACACATAATACAAAAGAATGTACCTTTTAATGGACACAAGGTCAATGCAGTATCTACAAACTACATTCATCACTCCAAGTGTCTGAAGAAATGCAATATGATGTGAATATTCAGTTTGTATTATAGCAGTAGTATAGTAGCCTAGCAGCAGTATGGCTATAGCTTAGCAGTAGTTTGTACTAGCAGTAGTCTGTAACAATCTAGTATAAATACTTTGTATCTGGTCATTTGACCATAAGTTTTTCCCAACTTCAATAATAACAATTTCACTTTTCTCTCAATTTCAATATGGTATCAGAGCATCACCAGCTCTCCGGTGGTGATCATCTCAACAAACTTTGACCGCCCTAACAAACTTTGACCACCACTAAAACCACCGTAACTGTCAAACAACCATCATTCTGATCACCAAACAACCATCATTCCAACCACAATCACTTCCTAATCACCATTAACACATCAAATCACCATCAAACAACATAAATCTTATCAAATCAATCAAAATCATCACCGATTTTTCAAAACTCAAAATGGCGGGAAACTCAGAAACCTCTCAAAATGATGAAATCAACTTCAATCACCCTCTATTCCTACATCAAAATGATCACCCAGGCTTAATCCTCATCTCAAAGAAACTCACTGGATCAGATAACTATGCCTCTTGGAAAAGATCCATGGTTATTGCTCTAAATGCAAAGAACAAACTCAAGATTGTTACTGGTGAGTTTGAAGAGCCTGGTGTCAATTCTCATCTGAGAGCACTCTGGGAAAGAACAAATGATATGATCATATCATGGATCTTGAATACTCTTGATGAGAAGATAAGCAATTCACTCAGTTTTGTCAACTCTGCTCATGATCTTTGGGAGGAATTACAAGAACACTACTCTCAATTGGATGGTCACAGAATCTATCATATCACCAATGACATTGTTCAATTGAAACAAGACAATGTGGCTATTGAAATCTACTACCATAAGCTGAAAGGGCTTTGGGATGAATTTGACTCACTTGAAGCTCCATATCTTTGTGTCTGTGAATGTACTTGTGAAAATGGAAGATCAAACAGTGAAAGGGATCAAAGGAAAAGATTGATACAGTTTCTTATGGGTTTGGATGAGTGCTATGCAAATATCAGAGGTCAAATTCTTCTTATGCATCCTATGCCTACTGTTGCTAAGGCCTATAGTATGATAAGACAAGAAGAAAGGCAAAGGGAAGGAAATGGACTCAAAACCACACCCTCAGTTGCACTTTCATCACACACCAACAACTCAAGAAACTTCTACAACAACAACACAAGATTTGGAAGGAATTTCAGTACTGGTGAGTCATCCACAAGGATCAACAATCAAAAGGATCCACCAAGAAGGAGCAATTTCAGAAAAGGGGTAATTTGTGGAAATTGTAACAAGGATGGACATCTCAAGGAAGAATGTTATCAACTGGTTGGATATCCAATAGGTCATCCACTGCATGGGAAGTATAAGCCACCAATCCAACAAGGAAGGACAAACTCAGGGAATAGGTTTGTGAACATGACAGTTGGACAAGAGATCAACTCAGATGGGTCAAATGGAGTGGGTCAAAATGATGCAGCAATGAATGCTAGGATGGACAAACTGCAAAATCAACTCAACCAAATGATGATGCTTATGCAGCAGAACAAAGAAAGAACTGATTTTGGCACAACAGGTATACCTAAGCTCAAAATCACTCATATTACTTGCAGTACCTATAGACTAGTTGGTTCTATCATGCTTAATCAGATACATCTTTGGGTTGTTGACAGTGGTGCCACAGATCACATTTGCATAACCTTAACTTCTATGCACAATATTAGACTATGCAAACATCCTATCTATGTCACTCTCCCAAATGGCCAACACACACAAGACAGACAAATTGGATCAGTTTACATTAACAACCACATCACCCTACATGATGTATTATACATACCATCATTTTCATATAACCTGCTCTCAGTTAGTAAACTTGGCTCACACTTACCCTTATCTGTCCTGTTTACACCATTCAACTGTTATTTTCAGGATCAACACAAGAGGATTGCACATGGCAACCTTTGTAATGGTCTATACATCATCAAACAAGAGCAACCATCACCTCATTCCCTCACACTCTCAGTCAACAACAACAACCATCACCTCTGGCATGCAAGGCTTGGACATTCTGCTTACTCCACCTTACAACAAATAAAATCCATTACTGTACCTTCTAAAATACCACCAAACTCTTGTACAATTTGCCCTTGAGCTAAACAACATGCTTCTTCATTTGAAAATAGTGATTCTCATGCTACAAACTTATTTGATTTGATTCATGTGGATGTATGGGGTCCCTATAAACATGTTACTGTGAACAATTGTAAATACTTCTTAACCATTGTTGATGATCATTCAAGAGCCACATGGACATATCTAATGCCCACAAAACACCACACCATTTCTCACATAAAAATGTTTCATTCATTTGTCAAAACTCACTTCAGTACTAAAATCAAAACCATAAGAAGTGACAATGGGTCAGAATTTGTAAATCAATCTCTTACCCAATTTTTCCACCAAGAGGGTATCATTCATCAAACAACATGTCCATACACCCCACAACAAAATGCAAGGGTTGAAAGAAAACACAAGCACTTACTTGAAGTAGCTAGGGCTATAAGATTTCAGGCAAACTTTCCAATTCATTTTTGGGGGTATTGCATTTTGGCAGCCACTTACATTATAAACAGACTACCATCAAAACCTCTTCAAAACAGAACCCCATATGAACTCATTCACAACACAACACCATCACTTTCACACCTCAGGATAATTGGATGCCAAGCCTATGCACATGATCACACTCCTGACAAATTTGCTGCAAGATCCACAGCATCAGTACTACTTGGTTACCCCACAACACAAAAAGGCTATCTCCTGTACAACCTTCACATACACAAAACCTTTGTAAGCAGGCATGTTCACTTCAATGAATCCATTTTTCCTTTCCACCAACAACCATCCAAAACCTCACCAACCTCAACTCCAACTATCACAGCCACACCATCTGATTTCTATCCTTCACCAACACCAGACTTAACTACACCACCAGACTTAACTGACCCACCAGACTTAACTGAACCACCAACACCTACACCAGCACCAACAACCTCACCTACACCAGAACCTACATTACCCTCAAACAACCACACTGAGCCACCTATACTAACCGAGAACACCCCAGACACACACATTCAAGAAGAACTACCATCATCTCCACCAATTCAACCTGATCACATTGAACAAACTCAAACCATACCACCACCACCAAGAACATCCACAAGACAATCCAACATACCACTGAAATACAAAGATTATCATTACAAATTACCCAAAACCAAACACACTGTTCAATCTACCATCAAATTTCATCACTCAAAATACATAAATTATAATAACATTTACTCTCCAACCAAAAGACATCTCATTAACACCATTAATAATATTGTGGAACCAAAGTCATATACCCAAGCTGTAAAAGATACTAGGTGGATAGATGCTATGTCTATAGAACTGCAGGTACTGGAAGCTAATGGAACATGGGAAGTGGTAACTCTGCCATCAAGCAAATCTCCAATTGGCTGCAAATGGGTATTCAGAATCAAATGCAAAGCTGATGGAACAGTTGAAAAATTCAAGGCTAGACTTGTGACAAAGGGATTTACTCAAAAAGAAGGAATTGATTACACTGAAACATTTGCTCCAGTTGCAAAGATGGTCACAGTTCGAATTTTTCTAGCCATAGCAGTTCATCACAACTGGCAAATAGCTCAACTGGACATCAACAATGCCTTCTTACATGGAGATCTACATGAGGAAGTTTACATGTGCTTACCACAAGGTTACAAGGCACCATCCTCTATTCCTAATCCTGTATGCAAACTCAAAAAGTCCCTATATGGTTTGAAACAAGCTAACAGGCAATGGCATACCAAAGTCACTTCCTTCTTAATCACCTTGGGCTTCAAGCAAAGCTATGCAGATACTTCACTTCTAATCTACAACAAAGGTGCAGACTTCCTAGCTCTAGTCATTTATGTAGATGATATTCTCCTAACTGGCAACAACAATCAACTCATCTCATACTTCAAGCAACAACTGGATCACAAGTTCAGCATCAAGGATTTGGGAGAACTCAATTACTACCTTAGTATTGAGTTTCTCAGGAATGACAAAGGCATTACTATGACCCAGAGAAAATATGCCCTTGAGCTTTTACATACAGCTGGTATACTTGATCTCAAGCCATCTCACATCCCTGTTGATCCCCTCATCAAGTTAAATGACAAGGATGGTGACCCATTACCAGATGCTTCACTCTACAGAGTCCTAGTTGGCAAACTTCTCTACCTAACTATTACCAGACCAGACCTTTCATATGCTGCTCACAATCTCAGTCAGTTCAGTCATGCTCCTAGAACTCCACATTTTGATGCTCTCATCAAGGTCCTACGGTATATCAAAATGTGTCCAGGACAAGGTCTACACTTCCCATCCAATTCTCCTCTAAAGCTACAAGCATATTGTGACAGTGACTGGGCAAGCTGTCCAATCACTAGAAGATCTGTCACAGGATTCTGCATATTTCTAGGACCATGTTTGATTTCCTGGCAATCCAAGAAACAAATTGTTGTCTCAAGGAGCTCCACTGAGGCAGAATACAGAGCATTGGCTGACTGCACTTGTGAGATAACATGGTTACAAAGTCTACTTATGGAGTTTCATGTTCCTATTATCAAGCCAATTCCCATCATGTGTGATAATCAATCTACTATTGCTCTAGCCTCCAACCCTGTGCAGCATGCTAGGACAAAGCATATAGAAATTGACTGTCACTTTGTCAGAGATAAGATCAAAGCAGGAATCATTTATCCCACATTCATCTCTACAAAAGCTCAAACTACTGATGTTCTCACAAAAGGGCTTAGCAGGTCACCCTTCCAAGCTTGTATTTCCAAGTTTGGCATGTGTGATCCATACACACTGCCAACTTGCAGGGGGGGGGGGGGGGGGGGGGGGGGTAATGGACACAAGGTCAATGCAGTATCTACAAACTACATTCATCACTCCAAGTGTCTGAAGAAATGCAATATGATGTGAATATTCAGTTTGTATTATAGCAGTAGTATAGTAGCCTAGCAGCAGTATGGCTATAGCTTAGCAGTAGTCTGTAACAATCTAGTATAAATACTTTGTATCTGGTCATTTGACCATAAGTTTTTCCCAACTTCAATAATAACAATTTCACTTTTCCCTCAATTTCAATACCTTTGCCTCAGCCAGGGCCAATACTAAATCCTCCGGCTTTTCCTTCCTAATACTCTTCTCATCAATATCTGCAGTCTAAAACACAAAGAATCGAAACTAATCAAATTTCTTCCTGAACTACCAGTTGTTAGCAAAAAAAAAAAAAAAAAAGAAAAAAAAAGTACTCAAGGTGAGAAACCCGGTTCAACCCGGCCGGGTCCACCGGTTGAACCGGTTCCGGCCCAAAATACAGGTCAAAACAACCGGTCAGTATTTGTAACCCCAGTTCGAACCACCGGCTTTTTAGCAACCCGGGTCAACAATTCCGGCCGGTTCAACAGCAGAAACATGGTTTCTATGCTGATTTTTACAGCAAAAGTAGTGACAATAATGCAGCAGAAAAATGGTTTGTTTGCTGATTTTTGCAGCAGAAGTAGTGTTTGGAAAGCAGAAAAATGGGTGTTTGGACATGTGTATAAGCTGTTTGGTTTTTTTCATAAAACCTGGTGACTCGCCACTCGGCCGGGTCGATCACAGACTCGGTTTTCAAATCATTGCTAGTTTATAGTCTTCTGAAAGTAAAAAACAACTAATGTCTAAAAAAAATCCATAAAATATAAAAATGTAGGAATATAAAAAGTTACTGACCATGATTGTAAAATCATAACCCATCTCTTTTAATATTTCCCTACGAGTCATTGAAGAGGAACCCAATATTATCTTTGCATCTTTCACCTTAACATTACACAATCATATACTACAATATAAAAAACTAGGTTTATAAGCAAAGCACTAAATGTCACTTGATTTTAGATGTTAAAATACATACGTTGAGTTTAGGAGTCGCCATTGATGTTCCTGGCCCCGCTTTAAGTTCTATCCGACACAACACAGTCGAATGAATCTTTTCTTAAAGGATAACAAAATGAGTGGACCCAACTGGCGGTAAAACTTCTTTTGTTCCAGAATGTCTGGCGACAAGCTATACTTTAATATTAAACCATACTTTAATATTAAACCAACATTCACAACGGTAGCTACGCAATCTAAGTGTTTTCGCGTAATGTTTGTATGTTTGTTGATCATTGAAAGGAATTTGTTTATATATTCGTAAATATAACAATTTTGATGAGTTTATAATTGTGTTACAAAACAACTTTATGCAATTAGTTTGAACTGTTATAGTCAAGCAATATACAAAATTTGTCTAGTGCAACTGTGCTAAGCATCAACAACCTCATAGTCCAAGATATCACACTTGCAGATCAATCATTCCTTAAAAATTCCACATAAACAAAAAAGTTTATATTGTGGTCTCACCTTTTCTTTTTCTTTTGTCCAGAAGTTCCAGCTACCTTGTCCACTTGTGCTTCCTCGACGCTAACCGCGAGTTCGAATCTTTGACAATGTATCTAAAACGATTCTGCCACAATAGACATGTGAGTGGTTCAAGAAGTAATAATTAGACGTGATCGATTAAATTTTTGTGTAACCTTTTCTTTTTCTTCTCCTCAGAAAGTTTCGCTGGAGTAGAGATTGATGGGCCTCTTGACAATCTTTTCAGCAAAGTTTTACAAATTTTATCACAGGTGAAGCTTTCAAAGGTTCCATGTTCGTAATAGGTGTGTGACTTTAGCTAAAAAATGCGGGTGGTGTTGATGACATTTCTTATAGCGTTAGGCAACACCGAGTGGTCATCTGAAGACTATAATAGGATAGTAAGAAAAAAGTGGCTAATGGTTAAAATTTATACACTTACCTCGTCTTCGGCTTCCAGCAACGCTTTTGCTGAGCACTTCACTAATTCTTCCGCGGTGTCATCAAACATCACAATCACAGCTTGAGCGGTTTCATCAGAAGCATCGATTTCAAGCATGTACCTGGTCAGAATATGTTGCACAGGCAAGGTGAATTGTTAACTTTATGATCTGTTAATGAATGTAGTATATGGGTACACATGGTATTCATCATACAAAAGATAGCCCGTGGAACTTTCTGAACCTCGAACATTGATTATGAGTCAGAATCTTCCACAATGTATCTAAAATCATTTGACACAAAAAACACACGTTATTATTTGCTACACTTTTAATTGTTAGAGTTTGTGGATATAAATTAATAGTTGTATGTCCGGTTTCGAACACGAGACTTCGGGATTGCACACATTACGTATGAGTCTCAATGTTTTAATAATTAACATATTAAGTTGTGTTTAATTATTAAATTTCACAAATATTTATATGATCGAACAAAGATAAAAGGAGGGGGTTAAGTGTCGTTTTATGAAACATGAAAAGGTGGAGAATAAAACTTGGAGGACAAGTTTTATTGCTATATAAGCAAACCTTTGGCTCTTGTTTTAAGATAATCGATCAACACAATATATCCCTTACCGATTGTTAAATGGTTCCTTTTTTCTTATCTACCCACTGACAAAGATACACCATACAAGTGAAAAGGAGATATGGACATTCCATGCACATGCGTTGATCATTGTAATGTGTATATTACATGCATATTAAATATGCATGGTAATTTATTTACTCTTTGATCTTCTTGTTAGTGGGATTCGATCATGTGTTATTAAGAACATCAAACCCTAGGTGTTGTGATGTTTTATTTGTGATACATGAACCTAGCTTTTCTCATTGAGACGCTAGTAATACGTGTGTACAAGAACGGAGTACAAGCTTGCTTTAGCTTGTTGTTATTTGCCCTATTCGACTAAGGAGTAGTCGATCCATCCTTAAACCCAATTAGGGTTTATCTTGTTCTTGTAGATCCGATTCCTTGTTCTTGCTAGGAATCGAATAAGGTACGTGTCTATTTAATTTTATGTTAATTAATTATATGTTATGTAGATCTATCCGCTGCGCACACTTGTGATGTTTATGTGTTTATAGACTTGTATGATTCACATATTCCAACAGTGGCATCATGAGCCAGGTTTTTAACATGTAATTGATTACATAAAACCTTAAAAATTGAATCTTTAATTAGATACATGCAATTTATAAATCTAGGGTTTATTTTTTTGTAAACCTAATATTAGGTCGACACCTAAATTAAAAGATTTAGGGTTTTTGGTTTTTGTAGAAAACTTGTAGAAAAACCCTAGGATTGCATGCAATTTTTAGGGATTAATTAATGAGTACCTTATGTGACGTCGTTAATTAATTAATTAGATTGCGTACAGGATATATTGACATGATAATATGTGTTAACATGATTATATGTGCAATATGGGATCCATGACAAAATCTTGCATATTTTGTCATGGAATGTTTGTTGATTTATTTGCCACATGATTTTTAAGATAGATCTTAAATTAGGGAAGACCCTAATACATTAATTAAAATTGGTTATGTGCAATGTGGTATCTAATTGATCAAAACTTACGCGGCCAAATTTATTTGGTGTCTGTGGTCCATTGGGTACAATGAGCTCGAAAACCAATGGGAGTTTTATTGATTAGATACATGAAAATTCACATAGATAATTAATAGGATTTATCAAAAAGGTTTGCATGTGGCTATATGATATCGTTGATGATCATATATGTGTTATTATGTGTTTATTTATTTTTTAAATTACTTGTTCTTTGTGTGTTTAATTATGATGGATTGTAACAACAAAGAGGGTAATTTTTCAAATAAAAATAAATGGACCTAATAACTATGAAACCTTTGTAGTAAACCATTTAATTGCCAAGTCTTATGTGCCGACAGTGGTTCGCTTCGCACGGTAATTTGCTCCCAGGCGAGACTAGCAATTAATAATTTACTACATAAATTATTTTAAGCAAGAAAATCATAAGTTTTAGTTGATTGATGCGACTGTACAAAAGTGGTCGAAGCGGCGGACCTATTATTGACAAACTATAAAGTGGGTTTAAGGTTGGTTCACATTAAATTGTGACCTTAGAGGGGCACGGTTTTAACCAGCTTCGGCGGCTGTCGTCCCTCCGCTCGCCTGTGCGTCAATATTAGACTTACCAAGTACACCATGATAAAGTACGAAGCATCTTAAGGCAATGTTGTAATTTGCTCAACGCCTCAATTAAAAACTTTGATGATTTGAGCTTACGAATGAGTAAACTGGGTTTTGTAGAAAACATATGATACAAAGATGAATGCATGACATCTTTGTACATATTTTTTGATAACATACATCAAAATTTAAAAACCCTTAAATTTAAGTAATATGCCAACCAACTACAAAAAGGAACACCTAAGGTTTCATCCTACATCACTAGCAGCCAAAGCTGAATGTTGATGTTCAAAGGGTGGTTGTCTAAGGGTAAATTGAGTACTTTCGTTGCTAGCAGCCAAAGCTGAATGCAATGAAACGACGTCAATTTACAGTTTCTTAAGTTGGTGAACTTAATTGGGCACTTTCATTACTAGCAGCCAAAGCTGAATGTAATGGGACGGCGCCAAGGCATAAAGATTTGGGGATGAAACATGCTTACATTTTGCAACCGAGGTTGGCAATATAATGTAAGTCCCAAGATTTCTAGGAATTGCAATTGGATATTGGCAATTGGGTGATCCCGTACCTTATTGAGCACTTTCATTGCTAGCAGCCAAAGCTGATGTGATGAAACGACGTCAATTTGGATCCTAATTTTCAATGAAAATTAAATGGTGAAATTTTATTTACCGTGGGTGTTTAATTTTCTTGAAAAGTTATTATCAAAAATACTAAATTGAATTTTGAAAATTCTTTTAATGTATTTAATGCAACGTTAAAACCGTAAACATGGGATATTCTTTTAGTAGTAAATTGATCTACACCCGTAGGGGTTTTGGATAGAGTCAATTTTTGCTGAAAAGAATAGACCGAGTCCACTTTCCGTGTGAAGAGTGAGACTTAATCCTATTCCTTTTCATGAGTGAGAAAGGTATAATAGGAAAATTGGAATCGTCTAAATTCTAAGAAATAACTCATGGCGAATTTCTTAAGAAATTGCATGGTTAGGAGTTATTAAATTAGAAACTAGACTAATTACCGCAAAATTGGTAAAAGGCAAACTAGAATGTTTGATCTAGTTATTATGCCTTAGCCATTTAAAGGTGCTACATACCATGATGGGGATGGTAGACCTAACTAAGGAAGAAATTGCATATCCAATTCTTTCAAGTTAATTGCATTGATGGATATTCCATCATTCACAAAGTAGAATACATTCTTTGAAGTACCTTAGTAACGTTACGTAAGGGATTTATCAAAGGTGTAGGAAAGTAAACAGCACGCTATTTGCTTTTACTGGTAATGCAACACTTACAATGTTGTCAAACCCAGTGGGAGCATTTGGTTGTAATTACTGAATAATGAGTTCATGCAGTGATCTTAAATTCAGTGGGAGCTACAAGTCTTGGTAGTTTCCCGGATTATCTCTAGAATCTCTTGAGATAAATACTTTCCAATTATAGACACTTGTGGTATTAAGGATAGTCGTGTACGTTTCCTTACTAGACGAGGTGATTCTATATCTACTTATATCTATGACACAATCATATTGATCAAATAAGCAAACTATTGACGTGTTGTTTATCTGATACGTGATGTTGTTCCATGCACAAGTGGGAGAAATCTGTATTGTGTGCAAGCAACAACATAAAGAAATATGATTTATAGGGTTCTCTTGACTGTAAGGTAAGAGATCAATGTTCTAATGTGTTTTATACACATTCTAATTTATGGAACACTTGAAGTTAATATCTACTTTCATTACTAGATATTAATGACAAGGTAAATTACATACTTTCATTTTATCAGCCTCAGCTGATGTGATTAAACTATGTTAATTTACAAGTTTCTAAAATTAGATAATTATTAGAACAAGTGTCGATATGATAATAAGACTACTTCAAATGCAAATATTTATGTATTGTTGTAATGACATAAATAAATGAAGTAATCTTATACTACTTCATATTTAGATGTTTATGTATTCTTGGAATGACATAAATATATGAAGTAAATAAATTAACTTGAAATACTATTGAAACCAAGTTGTGGGTTTCATAATTACTTTAGTTATGCATATTTGTATTTTGTATAAAGATATAAATATGAAGTCTTTTATTATAAGACTTATAAACAAAGTAAGACGTTAACTTGATATGGTTTTTAATTAAGACATATACAAGGAGTCATTGAGTTGATCAATGATTTATAACGTGGATTGGGATTATAACAGTTTATGTCTTTTTGGTAAGACATAGATATTAAGTGGCTTGGACAAATAAGGCACTTAAGTTATAAAGCATGCAACTGGCTTGAAAAATCTATTTTACCATTAAGATGATTTAGTTGGTAAATAGGTAAGCCAAAACGATATATATGTTTATCTTATATATATTGTAAGAATGACTTACAATATTAATCCTAATGAAATACATAGTGTTTATGGTATGTTCTATTAGGAGAATCAAACTCTTGTTATATTGTTTGATTTAAGATAACTATATCTTCTTCTTTCCTAAAGATATCAAGGTTAGAAATTGAGTATGGATTGAAAATACTCAATTAGACTCCAACCTAGAAGATCAAAAAGACACCATTTATTATGGAATGTGTTGAATCACATTAAGTCTTAAAATTGAAGTTCAGAATTTGTTAAACTACTTGTTGGGTAGGTTATTAACAAATTAAGGTTAGGAACTGTCAATTTGTATCTGCAAAGTCCCAAAAGAGAACAAGTTTTGTGTTGCTCTATTTGCTAAGCATTTATAGGTAATCTATAAATTGCAAAAGGCGAGTGGGAGTTTTATCTTCAAAAGATAAAAATTACAAGATACATAATCTTCTAAATACGCTAGCAAAATCATAATGAGGATTTAACATGTTAGTGTTAAATCTCAAGATGATGGAATTCTTATTCATAGATCCGCAAGGATATCTCAAATATTTGTAGAATATGTTGAGGGTTATGAGTTACAGGATAGTGATATGCTTGTTAATAAATTGCAAATGTTATTTGGCAAATTACTCATACTATGAATAAATTAGATGCTGTCCAAAAAGATAACTAGTTTGGAAACGTAGTTAATCTTGAACTCTATAGTTACACTATAGAATGGAAATGAATTTCTGCAAAGGAAATGAAAATCCTAGAGATTTAAATTCTTGTGTAGAAATCATAATGGACAAATTTGTATACATATTTAATATGTGAAAAGATTATCAATCACAATTAAGCAATTAAATGTGATTGAAATTCTTTCTAAGCACATTAAATATATAAAGATTATGATTGTTATTATTAGTTTCATTTATATGAAATTAATAATGGAATGTCAAAACTCTTTCTTGGATAATTACTTGAGCGAGGACGAAAAGTAATTGAAAGGAGTGTTTGAATTCAAATAATCTTTAATAGTATACAAAAGTGCAAATAATTTGTAAATGGATTAATGCATGCATCTAAAAGATATACTTATTTTATTTATTAAATCTATTTTGATTTATAATTAAAATTAAGATATTTCTTGATATTCCTGAAAGCTAGTGGGAGTGATGTATTTATTTTCTTATTTCATATATGTTATATAACATATGGGAAATAACATTTCATTAACATTAACATTATATGTTAAGACTAAGTTTGGAATGAAACTTCACATGGAAATTTAGGAAATAAAACCTTGAACATTGTGTTTATTGATTATAAACATAAGCGGTAAAATAACTGATTCTAAAAGAACATGATATTCTATTAGAAGATCTAGATAGAAACATATCTTGAAAAAGATATGACATGAATAAATCTAAGGCTGACGAAATGATTATTCATGTACATCATGTTGCTTGTTGTATCATGCTTGGATGCAAGATGATTGACAACATTAGTATCTAATTATAAATTATTAGATAACTAAGTGTAATGGATATGTTTTAGAATTTACATCCTCAGCCTGGATTTGCTCCAAAATTCTAAATATGAACCATATGGCAAGTTATTGCTTGATTGATATAGTGGTCAAATCTTGAAGGATTTGAAGATATCAAACATTACACGATGAATATTAAAGTTTACGGAACTTTTTAAAAGAGCATATTGTTGTTTGATACAATGATGCTAGTAAGATTGAGATGACACTCAATACTAGTCATGGTGGGAGCTCATCCTTATTAGGAGACCATGTATACTAGTTGTGCTCAATATGAGCATAGTTGCATTATACATAAAGAATTAGAATACTTTAACTACAAGGTTTGGTAGTTTAATTGTCATAAATTCGTGCATGAGGATGTCACGCAATTTTATGAAGTATGTGACAATATCTAGATAGATGAATGCACACATGCAAGAATTTCATTATTGAAATAAGTATTCTCAAAATTCCGATAGATCAAAAATTAGTTGATTTATGCCTTGTCAACAAGTATGGTTGTCATGACTTGTGGCATAATTCATTAATGAGAAATATCATGCATTGATCTAGTTAGTATTTGGATAAGGGATGTTAAGCAATATTATTTTAATGAAATAAAGTGCGGATAACGTTTATTCTCATTTATAATATTGTATCCTATATTTGCATGTTTAAATCCGTGAATAACTCATGTTATTCTAAATAGTCCGTTGTCGATCAATAATATGGGAATATTATTGAACTAAGACAAATGTGAGGATTGGTAGAATGTACTGTAAGGTTGAGACACCAATGTCACATGATATTCAATATTGGATAAATTGAATATAGGACTTATCCCAACCACATGATTATACTTTATGGATCGTCGTTATTAAGTAAATCATGAATATTTATCCTCAGACTTGAGATACCAGGTGACTGCCGAGGATGTAGCTCATTTTCTGTGAGATAGTCTAACGCTATCCGTAACAGGTAGTTATAAGGGCTATTTTCGGAGGTGATGCAAAGTTCAAGGGTCACGCTCGTAGTCAATAAAGGATTTGTTCCTTCAAATTTGTTTTGAAGTATAATACTGTTGGGCCCCTCGTAGGGTTGTCAAGATGTTTGTATGGCCATACCCAAAGTCTATCTGGAATACGTTCAGATATTTTGGTAATCTTGATCAATCGATAATAACGAGAAACAGAATAGTTAATTATGGAATGACCTTGATCCATATCCATATTAACGCGGTATTAGAAACAAAAGGATAAGTATGATGATAATATCATCACGTGGTTTTTCCAGAAAAACCATACTCGGTTCGATCTGGGGGCATTGGGATCTGTTAAGCTAGACTAGCCCATGTCATTACGATATTAATGAATATCCAAGTGGGAGCTGTTAGAGTTTGTGGATATAAATTAATATTTGTATGTCCGGTTTCGAACACGAGACTTCGGGATTGCACACATTACGTATGAGTCTCAATGTTTTAATAATTAATATATTAAGTTGTGTTTAATTATTAAATTTCACAAATATTTATATGATCGAACAAAGATAAAAGGAGGGGGTTAAGTGTCGTTTTATGAAACATGAGGAGGTGGAGAATAAAACTTGGAGGACAAGTTTTATTGCTATATAAGCAAACCTTTGGCTCTTGTTTTAAAATAATCGATCAACACAATATATCCCTTACCGATTGTTAAATGGTTCCTTTTTTTTCTTATCTACCCACTGACAAAGATACACCATACAGTGAAAAGGAGATATGGACATTCCATGCACATGCGTTGATCATTGTAATGCGTATATTACATGCATATTAAATATGCATGGTAATGTATTTACTCTTTGATCTTCTTGTTAGTGGGATTCGATCATGTGTTATTAAGAACATCAAACCCTAGGTGTTGTGATGTTTTATTTGTGATACATGAACCTAGCTTTTCTCATTGAGACGCTAGTAATACGTGTGTACAAGAACGGAGTACAAGCTTGCTTTAGCTTGTTGTTATTTTCCCTATTCGACTAAGGAGTAGTCGATCCATCCTTAAATCCAATTAGGGTTTATCTTATTCTTGTAGATCCGATTCCTTGTTCTTGCTAGGAATCGAATAAGGTACGTGTCTATTTAATTTTATGTTAATTAATTATATGTTATGTAGATCTATCCGCTGCGCACACTTGTGATGTTTATGTGTTTATAGACTTGTATGATTCACATATTCCAACATTAATTTAATGTGGAAGATTATATTGTGGCATGACCTTTTCTTTTTCTTCTGGTTAGAAGTCTCACCATCCTTGTGCTCTCTTGGTTCCTCATCTATAGTGTCTGCCGCCTCCGTGCTCGAACCTTCGACTACATATTTAAAATGATTCAGCCATAATTGACATGTTAGTGGTTCCAAGAGTAATCATTCATTGGATGCAAACTTTGTATATTGTTATTGGATGTGTATGCTTAAATTATTTTCTAACCTTTTCTTTTTCTTTTCCTCAGAAGGTTTTGAAGTTTCCACCAGCGTTTCAATGGCTGTAGGTGTGGGAAGGAATGTGTTATTTATAGGATCCTTCTTATTAATGTTGAGTTAATGCTTCTGGAAGTGAAGAATAAGGTGGGATATTGAAGGGGTGCTTGAAGGCCTAAAGGTTACTGTTATGACATATGATACACTTGTAAAGATGCCTTAATCATTATAAGACTCAACAATCAATTTATGTATAACTTTTAGTCATTAACACGCCTGAATCATTAGCACTCCACATTAAATTTAAGGAGTTCGCATTGAGTTCCATGGTATTCCATTCGATTAGTTTACATGCCTAACTCATTATTAAGCACTAAATGTAGGTCATATGTACGACAACCCTTGCACTTCCATCCCGATGTTGTATATACTTCACATTAAATTTGGGACTCCATCTTGAGTGTCTTGATTACTCCACATTTAATCAAGGGACTCAATCTTATAGTATTATAGATTTTGTTTGTTATTTAACATATATATATATATATATATATATATATATATATATATATATATATATATATATATATATATATATATATATATATATATATATATATATATATATATATATATATGGGATAATTATTACAATGCCCCAGTTACCCAATGCGTATGCTTATCCGACCCGATCTCAAAAAATTCTGATATTAGACCAGGGCAACTCGTACAATTGGGCAGCTTGCATCGGAGGGTGACATGTGTCACGTAGTGTTTTTTGGGCAACTATTAGTTGTTGGGAAATTGGTTTTTTTGTCATTTTACATATTATACACTATTTATCTATACCTCTCTCCCTCTCTCTCTTTATAACACAAATACGATCTTTATTATCTCTATCTAGCACTTCAGATCTAACACTACCATCACCAATTTAATCTGACACCACCACTACAACTCCCTCCCCACCGGAATCCCTCCATAGCCGAAACCCCATCACCACCGAATCCCCACCATCGTCGTAACCCTCCACCGCCACCGTAACCCTCCACCACAGAACCCTACCACCGAGACTAACCACCACCAAGATGTATGGCAGATGTATGGCGTATGTGAAAAGCTTTTGTAAGTTTGGAAGTATGTTGTGTTATCAGAAGATATAGAGTACTTTATGCTATTTATTTATTTGTTTGCATATCCTTTAACTAAGACGTGTGTTTGGAAGTGGGAGTTGTTTCGCCTGATGGGTTATACTTAAGAGGTATGCACACATTTTTTATAATTGAATTCAGCATTGTTTGTGACAGCATTGTTTGTGACAGGTTATTAGAACTGCTTATTGCCTTTTAGTACAACTTATAAGCAGCTTTTAAATGTCTGGGTTGTTTTAAATTGCTTATATGATAGTTGCAAGTATGTGAAATAAGTTGTTTATTTAAATCAGCTTATTTGGTTTTGAATAAGGTTATCTAACCATTGGCTTGGTGTAGAATAAGTTGTTTTGAATTAACTTATTTCTAAGAAAAATCTATTAAAAATGAAAATCAATTGTTAATGTAAGCAATGCAATTAAGCCACATACTTGTTTTTGTGAATTTGCAGATGTTCTTAAAAAGTTTGATTCAGTGCGAGGAAGAGGGATGGCTGCAATGTACTCATGGTCTTGTAAGAGGAAATTAGTTCATGTTAATCTGCTATTTTTTTTCCCGGTATTGGAGACAGTGTTTGGTAATTTTGTTTAGTTACTTAAAGGATTTAGGAGGCAAAAATACTTAACAATATGAGTAAGAATAAGCAACTCATTAAAACGAGGAGACAGAAGATGCATCATATTCGACTCAACTAGCTCTAATCAGTGAAAACGAAGAGACAGAAGATGCATCCAGAGCTGAAGATGGAGGTCTTCTGAAACCCCACATTTTTACTTTGACAGTACCATAGGTAATAAGTTTTTTAAAATAAAGATCCCATAGAGTTATCTTATACTCTTTTTGAATATTGTTTGATTTATACTACTTTTTTCCAGGTTGACGGTGGTTCAAATCTTTCAGTTAAAGTTAGATGGTCACAAAAGATAATGTACAAAGATGATGAATTCATATTGAGTGTACCTTATAGCTTCCCAGAGTATGTTACCGTTGCTGGAAAGAAACTCCCGAAAAGGGAAAAGATAGAACTGAATATTAATTCTGGTCTGAGTACCGATATTATGTACACGACAACTAATCATCCCTTAAAGGTATAACTTAGATTTATTTTTAATTATTAAACATTTGAATCTTACCATTGAAAAGTTTAGAATAACCACATGAGATACTTTATGTACTTCAGGAACGAAAACGAGAACCAGGAAAACTGTCTTTTTTTTGATAACTTTGACTAGCGTTTTTGTATCGGTATTTTATCCATTGTAGTGTAGTCAGGGTCTGAAATGTCTGACCCATCTGTTAACTTATTTTTGTTTTTTTCTTAATAATGATCCATAAAGAATTCAAAGCTTGAATCTATGGCAGCTGCAATAAGCAAGTAATTTGGATTACACTCCCCCTTACCAAGGGGAAAGGATTATGCGGTTGACTTTAAAGGTCAAACACAGAGCCGGAAATCCTTGCCCACAATCACAAAAACAGTTCGAATGGGCATCTTTTAACAAACTTATGGGTTCCTTTAGGCAGCTTTTTATTTGTGAATGTGTGATAGCGATGTGTGTGAAGTTCCTGACGGTGGACATCTGCTTGTGTACGATAGCGATGTGTGTGAAGCCATTTTGAGGGCTCTATTGCTTGGAGAAAATACTCCATTGTATATACCTCAATTCGATTGAAATTAGTTATTCTTGTAAATCAAATGATTGTCTGAAAAATGTAGCATATTTTTTGTTGGTTTTGGTTAAAGTTAGATTTTAAGAGATTGCGCGAGAATAATTTTTTTTTTACAGTTTGGATTCATCGTATTATGATTATTTTTCACGAATCACGTAAAAAATGAAACTTGATTCCATGGTTATTACTGCAATTGAAGCTATGTTGCATTAGGGTTTGATTACTTCAGCTATTCAGCGAAATCATATCTATATCAGATTAGAATATACTTGTTTATACCTATTACTATATGCATTGACAAGTAACACCACCATTTCCCATATACTATGAAAACTTTACATCGTGCAGCTAGCTTGTTAAGAGTTTCTGGAAACATATTTTGCAGATTCTAAACTCTATTTGAAGATGACCAATAAAGTGATAACCAAAATGTTGTCGAACAATGCAGGGGCCATTAAAAACACAAGCTTCGGACTCTCTTGATTAAAAGATCAACTAAAAAGAAATAGACAAGCTACCTGTCATACTTCAACTCAAATTACTAATTGTGCTACAAGTCATTCATCACTTCAAAAATGTGACGCAGATGTTCAATCGCTATCTATCTGTGTACAACTTCGGTGCCCCAACACAAAGGTTTGGCATGACATAAACTATAACAAAAAATTGTACATGTAGCAGATTATACCAATCTCATTTACAGTCGGTAAGTTCATCACTAGGTTCAAAATGCATCCTCATTTTTATGCCTCAATAGCTAGTGTTACCATGAAGTATAGGATTAACAGGAGATACAGATAAGTGCACCCTAATTCAAGATCTTTTGTGTGTAACTGATGTTGTCAAGCAACTATAACGGCTAGATCATTTGATGGTGCAGATCAGCAGCCTACTGGGCAAGCTCTACGACCATAGCTTCGTCAAAGAATTTATTGATGCTGACGTCTTCACTCATTCCCTATTAAAAAAAAGACAAAGTAGTCAATAAACTGCACAACTTATCAACTTAGCTAAAGAGTGATTAAGGTGAAAATAAATTCTTAATTAATACAGTCATACACTATTCCCCCACTACTAGCTTACAGGGTCCTATAATTTCATTTGCTTAGGAATGATGAACAAATTTGCTACCATGCTAACTGTCACATTAAGAATAATTTGATAGAAGCTACAACGTATTGGCAACATGGGCAGGTCAAGTAAGTTGGGTGTACAGTCAGACTGCGTTGAGTGGTGTTTAGTTAGCCTCAAACAATATTTGTCCAAGATTCCAACTTTTTTCTGTAAATAGGTTGTCAAATATGACAACACAATTTATATCATTCTAAAAAAAAAACAATTTTTTTGATGAGAGAAATTTGAAAGATTTGATGTATTAGTGTATTACAAATACACTTGGGGCAATTTCAACCCATTTGACCCAATCGACCAATTTCAAATTAAGCAATTCTTAATCAGCCAGTTATATGGGTCAAAATTTCCCCTTTAAAAGTATGATCAAATAACTTGAAAATCAGAAGAAATTGGAAAAGAAAAAGATACATAAGAGAAGTTAAACTCTACCTTTCTACGCCTTGTTTTCACCATGAACTCACGCGCAAGGTTCTGAATTAGTGCAGGCTCAAGTGGCCTTAATACAATTTCTTTGTCCAATGGATCACCAGGCACAATGGCCAGTGATCAAAAGCCGAAAGTGCAAAAGCCTGGCCCTGTGTATGATACCTTAAATCCGTCTCAAAACCGAATGATTCAATCACGGGTAGGAATGCCTAAAAATTCATACGACCATCAAACAAACTACAATATAGATAATCATCACATCAATACCAAACTCACACAGCTAGAATACTGACCTTGACTATACAGGCTGGGGTTCCTGGTTGAGGAACATCACCAGTAATGTGTCCACGCCTTCGAGACAGAACCGTGAATATAGCAGAAAGACAATCTGCAAGTGTTTGTATCTGAAATGGAAATCAAGGATTAAATTTTCTGACATAACGAAAACCGAGCATATTAAATAAATAAAATATGCCTGAAATTGCTGAACTTTATTAAACACTAGACAGAGCCTAGAAACCTATACTGCAATATAAAAACGAACATGTATAATTAAGTTTCAGGGAACTTCTTAGTGTTGTTACTTGTTACCTCCACATACCATGACACCTTCAGCGGCATCAACAATCCACACCGCCCCATCAGCAAGCTTTAGAGCAGCCGTCATCTCATCTAAAAAGTTTACGTGTCCAGGTGTATCCATAATGTTACACATATAAGACTTGGAATTACTATCCTCAAGAACCAATGACATAGGAACCGCTTTGATAGATATCCTTCTATCCTGCTCATCCACCCTAGTATCCGTATACCTCATATGCTTCTTACTATTCTGATCAAAAGTCGAAATATGATGAGTCTGCTCAACCAACATATCTATAAAAAACGTCTTCCCATGCTGCAAATGCCCCACCAACGCAACATTCCTAACCAAAGTCGGATTCGACATAAGCCCCAATAAAAACTGTGTAGACACATACGTCGATGAACCATTGCCCATACCAACTGATTCTTTAACACCTTCAGTCACATCATTAACAACTAATCCATTTTCCCTACCAACTGATTCTTTAACACTTGCAACAGATAATAATAGTTGATTGGATTCATTAACTTCTTCACATTTAGCCCACCAATACGCATCCCACAGGTTCTTGGGATTGCGCCTTCTAACCACATTTCCAATTTCAGGTTTCAATCCACCAATGAAAAGATCAAGAAAATGTATTGTTAGGAATATAAATATTCATATGAAAGACTCGGTCACCCCGAGTATCCATTAGCATTAAGTTAGCTCATAGGCTTATTTATACTAGTTTAGTTATAGTAATATTAGTTTAGTCGTAGTAATATTTGTGGAGTTGGGTCAGGTCTTTACCTACTATTATCTCACTCCACAGCCCATATGGGGCGTATAATATGTAAGTATAAATACCCTTTCCCTCCCAAGGGAAAGGGTTGGATGTTCACTTGCACTTAATCTAATATTCTCCATTTTCTCTCACTAGAATATCTCACTTTCTCTCTCTAATCTCATAGAATTCGGCCAACACTTAAATCCATCATTGTGTTATGATATCCAATATCTTACTATTGGTATCAGAGACAGGTTTGATTAGCTTGATTGTGTGTGCGTTTTCTTGGTTAGTTTAGATCAAAAGTTTGGTTTTTGAAGGTTTATAGGCTTATTCCTGGTGTTCTTTGATTCTCACATTTGTGGTGTTAAAGATAGTGTTTTTATAGTTGTTATAACCTTCTAGGATCAAGTTGTGCAAAAGAAACCAAGTAAAAACGTTCAAAAGGTTGATTTTTAGGTGAAAAAGTTAAGTATTCTTCCTTGCGATTTGAGTCTCGATAGGAGTTTCTTAGTTGCGATTTGTGTTAGTTCTGGATTGATTGGGTTGCGATTTGACGAGTTCCAGATCTGCGATATGGTTGGTAGCCAAAAAGGGGAAAAATGACAAAACTGCTTGAAAGTGACACTTTTGTCCGATTGCGAGTTGCGATTTGATATTGCGATTTGACTCTGCGATTTGACTTTGCGATTTGATCCTGAGTTTTGCCTTCTGCGATTTGCCCAAATTTGTGATTTGAGCAGCTGAGATTTGACTCCTGCAATTTGAGTTCTGTGATTTGAGGGTTGTGAATTGAGGACTGCGATTTGAGCTTGAGGTTTCCACATTGCGATTTGGCTAGTCTCTTCATTGCGATTTGCTCCTGTTTCTTTATTGTGATTAGTTCAAGTGCATCCATTATTTGGTATTCAAACCGTTACGTAAACTCAATTCAATCAAACCTAATCACAACTTAATTTAACAATAATTCACCTAAAAAAAACAAACAATCATTCCTTTTAACATACAATCACTAATCATTGTACCGATCCAACAATTATCATAACACATCCAATTTATCATTATCTCACGGTTTCTTCTTGATTTTGTAAAACTCCGCGAAAGAAACGATTTCTCGGTTTAAGTCATAGATTTGTAAAATCCTGTGCACGTTTACACCATGTCTACTACTTCAGATTCTTTCATATCTGAGGTACTCAAGTTGTACGACACAAATGATAAACATATGACTCCCAATCTTGTACAACAAATAAACGTGTGTGATTCTGATAATGCTAATGTGGAATTGTCGTGCTCGATTTCTCACGAGAAAGAGTGTCATCAGCCACTAATATTGACTAATGAAAAGGAAAGTTGCATTGAATGTTTTCAATTACTTCATTCACATCTCAAGGTTCTGTTTGAACAACCTGGATACTTGGGAGGATACAAGCGTGCATTCGCAACACTCTTTGGTCAAGATGTTCAGACTTTCACAGCCAAAATGATTCTGTATTTAGATCAACTTGAACAACAGCTTGACAAAGGAGAATTTTCTGAAGTTAGATCCATGGCTGCCTTCTGTGTGATCAACAACCAACTCCAAGTGTTCATTGATTCGCAATTCACTGAGGATTATAATTATGACAGTCAAATGACGAAAAAATGTTTTGCTAATTACACTGGAATTGAGGTTGACGTGTGGTGAGTGTGTAAATACTCATCATTTTACACCCATAAAAGACACAAAAATGACCAAAAACACCCAAATTGTATTGCAGATATCCTTGGTTTATGTTTTATGTGTTTCAGGTACAAAGGATTGAAAACGGAACGAAAACGAGCATTTTTGGATCGACTTGGCAACAATTGTGCATTTGATCAAGTGAAGACAAAAGTCAAAGTCAACCTCCAAAATACCAAAATGACACAAATGGTCCTTGGAAATACTTTTCGAATTTGGCAGCCTTGGTCCTTGGATTTTCAGATTCTACAACAATGGTCCCTCAAAGTTAAAACCAAATTCAAAGTTAATCCCTAAACCCAAATACCAGTTAACCCAGCCCAACACAACCAAAAAGCCCAATCACTAAAAACAACCCAAGCCGGTTTCGTTTTAACTAATGCCAGGTTGACCACAGTCAAACCTTTTGTGGAAAACTAGAAGGGGGGTTGAATAGTTTTTACCGTTTTTAAAGTTTTATTTGCTTTGTTACTATATGTTAATTCAAAGGAAACAATCACAAATAAATAATCACACAATGTAAACAAAAGATAAAGAGAGGAAAGATCAAACCACACGACACAGTTGTTTATAGTGGTTCGGCTACAAGAACTCTATTCCTTGCCCTACTCCACTCCCCGAGTTTCCTACTCGAGAGTTTATCTTTCACTAAGAAACAAACTCCTTTCCTAGGCGGAGAAAACCTTTACACGTCGCTTACTTCCTTTTCCGGTACTAAGCTAAACACCGAGTTCTTTCACAAGGTAGAACCAACCTGACGTCGCCTAATTACTTTACCGACACTAAGCTAGATGTCGAGTTCTTTACAAGGGTACAACCACTCCCTACACTCTTTGTACTTTAAGGACTAAAGTACTAACCACACTCACTGATTACAAATGATAGATATGATGTGTGAAACAAACTATAAGATCACACAGTAATGCAACTAAAGGATTACGGTTCTGTAGATCCTTGAATGCTTGATCTCTTTTCTACAACATGAAAGATCAAAGTGAAATGCAACTATGAATGATGTTAGTAAGATATGTACTGAATGAATATATGTGTTAAGCTATATGAGTGATGAGAGAGCCAAATGATCAGCTTCCTATTTATAGGCAAGCTGATCTTCAGCTCACGGATCCGGCGGATCCCTCAAAAGGGATCCGTCCTTTATAGGACTTGGATCCGTGGGATGTGACAGCTATGTAATAGTTGTCTCTTACCATATCTTAGTTGTATCTTACCATATCTTCCAAGATCTTCAAATGTCAACTATGTTGCTTGCATATCTAACCAAGATATATCAAAGATATTGTATGTGATGCATACAATGATGTCATGGAATGGTTTATGAATTAAAGTTTCCTTTTAAGGAAACAAGTTACTAAACTTGTAATTCTTAGTTAATATGTGAAGTGTAAAGTGTGTACTTAAGAGACTAAGCTAGTATTTATTATTTGCTAAAAGATATTCCTTATATTTGTCATTAACAAAACTAATGAAAGATCAAAGAATATAAATAACGTTTTTGGGACGCTATTTGTATTAACAATCTCCCCCTTTTTGTTGATGACAAAACATAAAGTATATTTTTGAGCAAGAGAATAAATATAGCATGAGTTCTTAAAAATATATATTAAGTTTGTTTATTAAAGAAAAGTTTTGTAAAAAATGTATGTACTGTGATGATTCACAGTTGATGCAAACTTAGTCCTTTCTCCCCCTTTTTGTCGAAACAAAAAGAGTAGCGAAGCGGAATGCGATTTTGAGAACTTTAAGAGCTCCCCCTTGTTTTATGCTCCCCCTAAATGGAGTAATCAAGTAAATGATGCATGAATCTACAAAACAAACGGTTAGTATATGAGATGCTTATGAGATGCTCCCCCTCGATGTATACTCCTCACTTCTCGAGTACCAACGTATACTATTGAAGGGTATGATATGCTGCAAATGAAGTGTTAGTTATGAAATGACTTCAATGAAGAAGTAGAATGCTTGTTAAGTGTTCTTCCAAACAAGCCTTTCAATATGTTTGACTTTAAAAAGTCAAACTAAGTGTCTGATGATAATTTGTACCTAAAGCAATCATATGCAAGATATAATATATGCAATATAGGAATGTTAGTTCATAATGATAATGATAATATGCAATATGTTGATCACTCATAAGCATAAAACATCACATTCATATAGATTGAAAATTTTGTGACAAAAGTCACAATAGTGAAATGATGTTACAAATAAGAAGACATCCAAAAAAAATAAAAAAGGTCCTAAACAAACAACTAAAAAATAAAAATCCAAACAACTAATCTAAAGAGTTCCTATTGAGAAGGATGAGAGATTGCGTTTAAACGTTCAAGAACATGGTTCAAGATGAACCTCATCTCGTTTTGAAGCTCATGGACCAAGATGTTGGTCCTTTGGGCCAAGTGAGCCGTTCTCTCACAATGTGCGCAATCATGAGGTGAGAAGCCGGGCGGAAGACTAGGGTCCAAGTTATGTGGTGGTGGTGGTGATGGTGGTTGGGTGTTGTTGTTGTTCGATGGTTGTTGTGGTGTTTGGAGGGAGTTCATAAGAATGTTTTGGATGTCCATTGCTTCATGAAGGCGATGGTCAACCATACCCGAGAGAGTGTAGAGACGATTGAGCTCTTCACTAATCTCTTCTTGGGTTTGAGGCATATTCATCCATATTGCCTCGTCAATGGCAACTAGAGTGGATGTGGGTGATAGAGGTTTTTGTTGAGGTTGGGATGATTATGCATCATGGTATAAAGGGCCATGGATATCCGGGTAAACCGGGTGAAAAAGCATGGGTTGTTGACCTTCAAAAGTCATGGGTGGAAGATTGGGTAATTTTGGTGAAAGTTCTTCTAAGTCATCAAGATGTGGTGATGTAAGAGGAGTCCTAAATAATTCCAAGGGTTGGAGTTTAGGTGATTTTGGTGGTGATGGTGATCTAACAGTCTGTGATGGAGCCGGTGGTGGAGTAGTGGCTATTGGAGTAAGGGTTGGTGGTGGTGTTTGTATAACAACATGTGATGGTGTTGGGGTGGAGAGTGTAAGGAAATTTTCACTAGCAATGGGTGATGATATATTGAGAGGAGAATTTTCCTCAGATGAAGAGTTTGCTAAGTTGATAAAACAACAGGGTTTAACACTAATGCGGGCTGTTCTTCTTGAAGTTCTAGATGTGGAAGAGTTGTGTGACTTGGTCATGGTGAAGTATGATATCTAAAGTGTACAGGAGAGGAAGTGTTTGTTGTGTGAAGAGATGATCCTAAAGTGCTAATTTATAGACAGAAGGTTTGTGAGTCTGTGTGTTTGGATTTGATGTAAATCCAATAGAGAATGTTGGTTACTAATGATTTGGAACAAAAATTTGTGCAGGTCATATCAAGGAAGTCAAGCCATTGAGCTTTGGTTGAGTAATATGTTTTGGATATGCAGTTAATACAAGAGGATAGTGGAAAATCTGATGATTTGATATTTCCATGGATTTGACGGATCCCTAAAAAGGGTTCCTTCTTTGTATCAGTTTGGTAACTTACACCTAAAATTCAAAAATTTAAATTTTGGTGGGAAATTTTGTTCCTAAGTTTCTAAGAGTTCCTAAATGATTCTAAGATGAATTATGATCAGTGAATAGATCCTAAATGATACTAAACACTAAGATTTAAGAATCGGGATAAGTCGAAAAAGTTTTATAATTTTACTGGGAATCCTGCGGATCCAAGTGGTTGCAAATGCGGAACCTTATTTTGCAATCCGCCAAATCCGCAGGATGGCGTTTGGCGGATCCAACGATAAGCCTTGGCGGATCCTTATTTTGGGATCCGCGGGATCCGTAGGCCTAAAACTAAGAAAGTAAACAGAACATATGTCATATTTCGCGTTTTTAGACGAAAACCCGAAAATTCATCTAGACCTTACTTAACATCTAATATGTATAGCAAAACAACTAAATATGATAATATTAACACATGATTGCACATAGTTTAATCCATACTTAGAAACTTACCGTTTTAGGTGTTATGCCAAACATAGGCAATAACCCGGAAAATTGATAACCGTGATGGTTATCTACCTGCAAGTGTTAGTTATTACACATACACAATAAGTATTATCAGATAAATTCAAGACACATAGAAGTTTAACAACACAATATCCAACATTGTTTAAAACCAAACACTCCATCAACTCAGCTTCTTCTTCAACTTCTTCATCCCCTTGTGTAATTTCATCATCCAACGCCCCAGATTCTTCACCATTCCTTTGATGTTTCGATACTCAGCGGATTCATGTGGAATTGGAGGAAGATGGCTCAAGTATTCGGGTGGAGGAATCCTAGAATTTGGCATACCATCATCTTCACTCATGGAAGATGATGAGGATGATGTTGGAACACGAGGACGTTTGCCCTTATCAACACTAACCCTAAAATCACTCAAAGGAACGAAGGTGTGTTCAATTTCATTGTAATCCGGAACAAAGCCTAGATGGTTTGGACGAGCGGGTGCAAAGGCTCTATAAAGTCGGGTTAAGAGCATACCATAAGGCATTGCAACATAATAGGCAAGATTGAAGGGTTGACGAGTAGAGATGTTGTACATCATGTGGCATAAACAAGCATTGATATGATCACGGTTTCCTATGGTGCACATCACATTTGCCCTTAATACATCCTCCATCTTCTTGAATTCGGGTCTTAGTTCATTAAGTTCCATTGCAAATGGATCTCTAGCAACTTCACGACCACGATACATTCTTGTGGGGTTGTTCTTAGGAATGAAGAGATGTTCCCTAATCACTTCTTTTGATTGGAGAGGAGTGGCATATGGTGCCGTCCTATCGAGATTGGAGTCTAAGATTGTTAAGGACCATTTGTCCGAGTAAATACATGTACCTTGACTTGGAATTCCTAAGACCTCACCAAATTGATCAAGAGGGATGTTGACAAGATTTCCATTTAAAGTGAAATGAAGACTTAAGTAACCTTCATCACTCGAGCTAAGACCTACACTAGCATAGAACTCAAGTATGAACCTAGGAATGATTGGTTCATCTATGTCTAAAAGAGAATCAAATTGAATTGCGGCTAATTGTTCTCTAAGTTGAGTGCCTTCATAAAATGATGCATCTACGGCTCTACCCTCATGAACATACTTTTTCTCTAAGACTTTGAAAATTTCGATTTGGGCATCGGTTAGACCCTTGGTTTTGTGGACTTTGGGTAAGTAGTTAACGGTTTTCTTGTGATCGTAGTTGGTTGCGGGAGGCATGATTTTCCTAATTACAAAAAGTTACATAATTTTAGTTAAAATGATTAAAGGAAGTGTAAAATTCCTAGTGTGTGCCTACATGGGGACAATGTGGAGAGTGCGGTTATCTCGACTCCTTTTGATGCAAGAAAAATTAGTTTATGCAAGTTTTGTTTACAAAACAAGAGATAACCCAAACACTCCTATTTCAATGTAGCTACGGTTGAATGTACCCGAAAATACATATTAGTTATGTATTCCCTTTAGCATTCAAGAGACATTATGCAAGTGAAGTCTAAAAGATAACGTTTTTGCATTTGTATGAACAATGTAAGAAAAAAAAATTTTACCTAGTCGTTAGAAGATTTTAGTGAAAAATTTTCATGGGGTTTTTGTTAAATTAAGACAATGTGCTATGAGATGCAATTCCTAACTAAGAAAAACATGTTTTTAAGTACAATGCAATAAATATGCTTCATGATTTTTCAAGAATTATGCATATACCCCAAGTTTTGGTTTTGTGCATGAAATGGAAATCCTAGACGCAGATCAGGAGTATAAATATGATAAGAATACTTACAGTGATGTTAGAAGCACAAATTTGTGGAAGAAAATGGTCTAAAATGTGATGGAGATTAAGTGTGTGTCGAGTATAGTAAGGTGATATGTTTTGGAGTGAGGAGTGAATAGTACTTGTTCTTGTTTATTAAATAATAAACTGGACTTAGCATGCGGCGGATCCGGCGGATCCCAAACAAAGGATCCGTCTTTGTTGTCGATTGGATCCGCGGATTCAGAACACATGTTTTGGTTTAGTGTCGTGTGTGGCTAAACTAATGTTTATACTAATGTTTCTCCTAATCACTAGGTTCCATTAATCCTAATCCAAGTCTAAGATAGTTGAAAGGTTCACGTTTAAGTGGTTTAGTGAGGATATCGGCAATGTTGTCCTCTGAGGAAACTTTCTCAATTGAGATGATTCCCTTCTGTACATTGTCGCGAAGGAAGTGATGGCGTATTTCAATATGTTTGGTTCTAGCGTGTTGGACTGGATTTTTGCTTAAATCGATAGCACCTTTGTTGTCGCAAAGAATGGGAATGTTGTTGAGTTCAATTCCATAGTCGACGAGAGCTTGTTTCATCCACAGTGCTTGTTGACACGCCTTTCCTGCAGACACATACTCTGCTTCTGTTGTTGAGATTGCGAGGGCAGTTTGTTTCTTAGCGAACCATGATGTGAGACAATATCCTACAAAAGTACAAATACCACTAGTACTTTTCCTATCAACATAGTCACCTGCATGATCTGAGTCGGTATACACTATGGTTTCTACACCCGTTCCTTTGGGATACCATAATCCTAAGTGTGTAGTACCTTTGATGTACTTAAATATTCTTTTAACGGCTTCAAGATGGGACGTTTTTGGATCTTCTTGAAAACGTGCACATAGACAAACACTAAACATAATGTCAGGCCTACTAGCCGTAAGATAGAGTAAACTACCAATCATTCCTCTATATTTAGTGCTATCTACGGATTCATTTTCTTCATCCCTAGTGAGTTTGGTTTCGGAGGACATGGGTGTTATCATGGGTTTTGAGTCTTCAAGACCAAACTTCTTAAGCATATCTTTGATATACTTTGATTGGTTGAAGAATATCCCATCTTCTAATTGTTTAATTTGGAGACCTAAGAAAAAGTTTAGTTCCCCCATCATACTCATTTCAAACTCGTCATGCATGATTTTTGAGAAATCGTCGCATAACTCTTGACAAGTTGAACCGAATATAATGTCATCCACATATATCTGGACTATGATAATATGTGATCCCTTTTTCTTGGTGAAGAGAGTATTATCTACTAGGCCCATGGTATACTTATGGTCAACTAGGAAAGTCTTAAGTCGATCATACCAAGCTTTTGGTGCTTGCTTAAGTCCGTATAAAGCTTTCTTAAGTTTGAAAACATAATTTGGTTTTTCAAAGTCGGCAAATCCGGGAGGTTGTGCAACATATACTTCTTCATTTATAAACCCATTTAAGAAAGCACTTTTGACATCCATTTGAAATAATTTAAAATCATGTGCACATGCATATGCAAGTAATATCCTAATAGACTCAAGTCTAGCTACGGGTGCAAAAGTTTCATCGTAATCTATACCTTCTTGTTGATTGTAGCCTTGAGCTACTAGCCTAGCTTTATTTCTAGATACAATACCATTTTCATCCATTTTATTTCTAAAGACCCATTTAGTGCCGATTATGGTTTGGTTTTTAGGTGGAGGGACCAACGTCCAAACATCATTTCTAATAAATTGATTTAGTTCTTCTTGCATAGCAATTACCCAAGATTCATCTTTTATTGCCTCGTCTATGTTTTTTGGGTTCAACCGTTGAAATAAAACAAAAATAATTACTTTCATTTTGAGCTTTGGATCTTAATGTTCTTTCATTAAGTTTTCCTATGACGTTTTCTAATGGATGACTTTTAGTTTCTTTAATATTAATAATTTCTCCTTTTATGGGTTCATTGCCATTTTCAATGTTTTCTATATCATTAACCATTTGACTTTCAACTAAGTCATCATCTACCAAAGGTGATGTCTTAGAGGGAGGCGGACTTTCGTTGAATGTTACGTTCAACGATTCCTCGACTCTTGATGTTTCCTTGTTTAATACAATGTATGCTTTACTGTTTTGCGAGTACCCAAGGAATACACCTTCATACGACTTTGGGTCGAACTTAGTGAGATAGTCCTTTGTGTTTAAAATGAAGCACTTTCTTCCAAAAACTCTAAAATATCCTAATGTAGGCTTTTTGCCTCGATAAATTTCATAAGGAGTTATATTTAAAAATTGTCTAATTAAAACTCTATTAAGGATATATGTAGAAGTATCTACAGCGTGACACCAAAACTTTTGTGGTATGTTTTGTTCATTTAACATAGTTCTACTCATTTCTTGAATTGTTCTATTTTTACGTTCTACTACACCATTAGATTGAGGTGTACGAGGAGCCGAGAAATTATGAGTTATTCCATTATTATCACAAAAATTTCCAAATTGAATTTCATTGTCAAATTCTCGACCATGGTCAGTTCTAATAGATACTATATTACTTCCTATTTGATTTTGAATTTTCTTGCTTAGAATTTCAAATTTATCAAATGCCTCATTTTTAGTTTTCAAAAACTTTGTCCATGTATATCTAGAGTAATCATCTACTATGACTAAAGTGTAAAAATTTCCTCCATAACTTTGTATAGCCGACGGGCCAAACAAATCCATATGTAATAATTCTAGGCATCTAGATGTAGATACCATGTTTTTAGCCTTATGGCTATTATGTACTTGTTTCCCAATTTTGCAAGCATCACAAAAGTGTTGGTCATATTTCAACTTGGGTAGGTTCCTAACGAGTTCTTTGGAAGACAAGGATTGAATAAGCCTCATATTAGCATGACCTAAGCGTCGATGCCATAGAGTTGAGTTTTCGTCCAAGGAGGTAAGACATAACTTATCTTTAGGTGTTTTATCTAATTTCATAACATAGACATTATTCTTTAAAACACCTTTTCCTACGGTTATGCCATCTTTAAGTATTTTACTTCCATTTTCACTGAAAAGGACGTTATACTTTTTGCGGCATAATTGACTTATACTAAGTAGATTAAATCATAAATTATCTACATGAGCAACATCATCAATAGATAGAGAGTCATGAGAGATTGTACCTTTTCCGATGATTTTACTTTTAAGCTTGCTACCGAATGTGACATTACCTCCGTCATACACTTGGTAGGTTGAGAAAAGATTTTTGTTTCCCGTCATGTGTCTTGAGCACCCACTATCTTTGATCCACTCATCAGGTTCAAGATCAACTTTCAAGCATACCTAAGTTCATAAAAGACTCAAGCATTTGGTCCCCAATATCTCATGGGTCCGTTTGGGTTAAACATGACATTATCATGGTTTATGTACTGAAAAGGTGGACAATTGTTCCACGGCATATAATTAGGACCATGAAAGTTTCTAGACATGTTTTGGTTCCAATTATTTTGATAAGTGTGTTGTGAATTAGCTATACTCTTTGGAAAGGGTTGTTTGGGAAAACTCATCTGAGGTCTTTGTTGATCCGTTTTAACTCTATATTCATTTCTAGCTTGACCTCTTCCTAAAGATACTGCTGGTTTGTGTTTATTATTGGTTATGCTACTGTTAGGTTTCTTAGTAACTTTAACAAACTCGGAACGGTCGACTTTGTGAACCTTCTGTTCAACTTCTGTACCCGCGGATCCTTTGGATATACCTGGCGGATCCAAATTTTTGGATCCGTCGGATCCGTGAGTGTCTAACTCTGTTGAATCAGTTTTAATCACAGTCTGTTCCTTATAATCACTTAAGGTTCCTAGTTTCATAAAGCCTAGACCTGTTTTATCATGAGGTAGCTTTTGCATTTTCATTATTTCATCTGCACAACTTATGTTTTTATCAAACCTTTTAAACTTTGAATTTTGTTTGATTAAATCTTCCTGTGTGTTTCTTAAGGTTTCTAGTTCAAGTTTTAGTTCTTGACAAGACACACATGTTTCTTTACTAACTTTACCTTTTTCAATTCGTATTGCTTTTTCTTTAAGCCAATATATTTCATTTTCTAAAAGTGTTGTCTTTGTTTTCAAAAATTTGTTTTTGTTTATGATTTTTAAAGTGACATCACACAGTTTGTTATATTCTACTTCTAAGGTTTCATCATCTATAAAGGAGTATGAATCAGAATGTACCTCTTCTGTGTCATTAGCCATAAGTGCAATTTCGTTGTTCTTAGGCTCATCATCATCATCTCCTTCACTATCGCTCCAAGCTCCACTAACGAAGGCTCTTTGAGACTTGGTCTTTGGAGGCCTTGGACATTCTCCTATTAAGTGACTGGAGTCACCACACCTATAGCATTTCCTATCATCCTTACCTTTCTTATCGTCACGATCTTTCCGAGAGGATTTCTTTTCATCACGAGGTGGTTTTACGAACTTTCCTCGTCTCCTGAAGAATTTCTTGAAATCCCTCACGGCCATGGCATATTCTTCATCATCACTATTTGAACAAGACTCATCATCACTTGACTCGACTTTGGCTTTCAAGGCAATAGACTTAATCTTCTCCTTTTTGCCTTTGACAATTTCCGAGTCTTTTTCCATAATCATTTCGTGAACTTTTAGGTTTCCTATGAGCTCATCCAGTGTCATGCTTGAGAGATCCTTAGATTCTTCAATAGCTATCACCTTTGCTCTCCATTTCGGATGGAGTGCTCTTAGAAATTTCCTGACAAAATTCTTGCTAGAAAAAGATTCGTCAAGTGCTTTAAGTGATGTAATGATAGTATTGAACTTAGCAAACGCACTATCAATGGTCTCATCTTCAGAGATAACAAATTGTTCGTATTGTTGGACAAGAAGATCAATTTTGTTATCTTTTACTTGTGAGTTCCCTTGATGTGTGATAATAAGAGATTGCCAAATATCCTTAGCCGTTTTACACATAAAAACTCTTTCATATTCTTTCTTAGGTAAGGCATTATAAAGCATCATTTTGGCTTCGTTATTTTTGGCAATTAGTTTCTTTTGCTCATCACTGTGACGAGTAAGAGAAGCTCCTTCATCCCGACCACCCGAAATATTATTACTAATAGGCTTGTAATCACCATCAACTATAATATACCATAGATCTATATCCTTTGACTTTACATAAGTCTCAAAGCGATTTTTCCAATAAATAAAACAATTTGGTTCAAATAGAGGTGGTCTCTGCATAGATTGCCCTTCTTTAAAGTTTTCAAAATCCATGGATCGTTTTAAGTTTTAAAATACAATATATTTTATAGATCTTAAGTAACGTAGCTCCTGATGCCAATTGTGGAAAACTAGAAGGGGGGTTGAATAGTTTTTACCGTTTTTAAAGTTTTATTTGCTTTGTTACTATATGTTAATTCAAAGGAAACAATCACAAATAAATAATCACACAATGTAAACAAAAGATAAAGAGAGGAAAGATCAAACCACACGACACAGTTGTTTATAGTGGTTCGGCTACAAGAACTCTATTCCTTGCCCTACTCCACTCCCCGAGTTTCCTACTCGAGAGTTTATCTTTCACTAAGAAACAAACTCCTTTCCTAGGCGGAGAAAACCTTTACACGTCGCTTACTTCCTTTTCCGGTACTAAGCTAAACACCGAGTTCTTTCACAAGGTAGAACCAACCTGACGTCGCCTAATTACTTTACCGACACTAAGCTAGATGTCGAGTTCTTTACAAGGGTACAACCACTCCCTACACTCTTTGTACTTTAAGGACTAAAGTACTAACCACACTCACTGATTACAAATGATAGATATGATGTGTGAAACAAACTATAAGATCACACATTAATGCAACTAAAGGATTACGGTTCTGTAGATCCTTGAATGCTTGATCTCTTTTCTACAACATGAAAGATCAAAGTGAAATGCAACTATGAATGATGTTAGTAAGATATGTACTGAATGAATATATGTGTTAAGCTATATGAGTGATGAGAGAGCCAAATGATCAGCTTCCTATTTATAGGCAAGCTGATCTTCAGCTCACGGATCCGGCGGATCCCTCAAAAGGGATCCGTCCTTTATAGGACTTGGATCCGTGGGATGTGACAGCTATGTAATAGTTGTCTCTTACCATATCTTAGTTGTATCTTACCATATCTTCCAAGATCTTCAAATGTCAACTATGTTGCTTGCATATCTAACCAAGATATATCAAAGATATTGTATGTGATGCATACAATGATGTCATGGAATGGTTTATGAATTAAAGTTTCCTTTTAAGGAAACAAGTTACTAAACTTGTAATTCTTAGTTAATATGTGAAGTGTAAAGTGTGTACTTAAGAGACTAAGCTAGTATTTATTATTTGCTAAAAGATATTCCTTATATTTGTCATTAACAAAACTAATGAAAGATCAAAGAATATAAATAACGTTTTTGGGACGCTATTTGTATTAACACCTTTCTTCTAAAACTAACACCCGCCAAACCAAAACCACCCCTTATCCCTGACAAAACCACCATCAACCCACTCCAAGCTTCTTCAGCACTACACTTAACCTAACAGTCCAAGAAGCATTTAATGCTTCGTTCCCATCACAAGTTATCAGGACCAAGTGGTTTTCCCACTCACACCATTTTGGCGCCAAAACTCATATGAAGAGCTGAGATTAAAGTAAGCCCATCCAACGGCTCCAAATCATTCAGAGAAGCACAAGAGTGAAATCCCACCTCAAAAATAGTATAAATAGGTCCTCATTGTAGCCTATCAAGGCAGGTAGAATTTAGCTTAAATCGTATTTTAGTTTAAAAAGTTTAAGTGTTATTAATTTTAGATTTTAGTGATCAATCCAAGTTATTTTAAGTTTGTTTAATGTTTAATATGTTACAATTTTCAAAGTATCAATGAATTCTCAAGTTTCCATCATCACTGTTAATTTGAATTAAGTCAATTAGTGTTTGCAAAAGCTTGTTTTCTGTTTGAATAAGCTCATGTGAGCTTAATATAGCTTATTGTGAGTTTAAAATAAGATAACTCAGTTACAATCAAAGATTTCAAAAAAAAGTCAACTCTGGTCAACATTACTGTTCAATAGCTTATTTTTGAGCTTATTGCCTTTTCTGTGCTTATTTTGGTCTGCTTGAAGTGACTATAGGATAGTTTGATTAATAGTTATAGTTTAGTCTACTTTTTTTTCACTTGAAAAGCTCAAAACATCAAAACTAGCTTAAAAATAATGGTAGCTTATTAGTGCTTATTCTTAGATAAAAGTTGCTCAAATCAGCTTAATTTAGTTAGATAAGTATCTGACATTAGAAATCTTAGCTTAAATGGATAGATTTTAGCTTAAATTTCAAAACAGCCCAAGTTAAGGGGCGTTTGGGTTAAGGCTGCAAATGGGTCATTCTGGGTAAAAAAAAATAAAATAAAATAAAATAAAATAAAATAAAATAAAATAAAAACCCTTACCACTGTTCATTTGTCAAGTGGTGACATTTGATCTACACTAATTTGGCATGTTTAAGTTGTTTTCATGAATTGTTGAGATGGTTTGAAGGTTAAACAAGAATTTGAGTTAACTAGGCAAACCTTTGTGACTGAACTGCTCTGACAAGCTGTTCACAAGCTTGTGCTTATTCAACCTTGTTGTGGTATATTTTTTATGTCTCTTGTAGCTGTTTAAGGTGATGAAAAAAGGAATGGCTTTTTGGGTGTGAGCTTGAAGTTTCTGTGGTGATCTCAGATGCTAAGCCTGCATCAGTAAGCTTTTTGCATTTTCAGCCCATGTTTGTTAATTTTCTTTTGTTCCTATTAAGTCCTTATTAGCTAGAATTTTGCATAGATAGAATTGGCTTGTTAATCTAGTTGTTCCCATTTTTTATAGATTTTTAGAATTAGCTTAAAGTAGCTTTTTAAGGGCTTGAAAACACCACTTTTTGCCCTGCTCTTTAGTTCATCAGCAGACCCTTAGAACCTTTTGCTTATTTTGTGCTTGTTAGTGCTTATTTCTGGTTCATATGGCTTATTGTGATTTGCATTTTAGTTTTTAGTTGGACTTCAGCTTATTTCAGTATCATTAGCCTATTAGAATTAGCTTAATAGCCCTTTTGCATTACATAGCTTATTTCCTCAAATTGTCCACTGATCAGTTTTAGTAGCTTTTTCCTAGCTTATTTTTTAGTTCTAAAAATATTCCCTTTTCAAAAGTTAAATATTTTTTATAAGTTTCAAAAAAAAAAAAAAAAAAAAAAAAAATTTAATCAAGTCTCTCATAAGCGGCCACCTTAATCTGCTTTTTCTGTGCTTATTTTAAGTTTTCAAAAATATTTTCTTTTATAAAAAGTGCTTATAATTAAGTACTTTATTAGTTTCAAAAAGCAAAAATCCAAAATCTCACTCATTTCACTATTCATCACACACAATCACGAATCGAGATCACAAATTCCATTCAATCCTTCGTTGGGAAAACGACTCGGGTTTACATATTTCCTTTGTAAATCCTTGGAGAAAAATATGTGTTTATTCCATCGAATCAAATTTTGGCGCCGCTGCCGGGGAAGGTTGAAGCGAATTTTTAATTTCGCGATTCGTGTTTTGAAAACCCTTCCTTGTGAAGTTTTCAGTATTTTTGTGAATATTTTCAAAAAACCAAAAAAAAAAATAAAATCATAAAAGTTAAAAAACACCACTAACACTTTTCCTAAAGTGTTTACAATACCATAAAAATATCCAACAAAACAAATCGTAAGTTAATTGTTTTCGGATTATCTTGAAATTACAACCTATACAAGTGGTTTAAGGATGGTTTGACATTAAATTGACAAACCGAAAGAGGCGGGTTTTTAATCAGCTTTCGAGCGGACCTTTGCTTCTCCGCCACTCTGCGAGTAGTTTTGAGAGAAACGAATTTCGATTGACGAATCGATCCCAAAAATATTGTGTAATCTTTCTTTAAAATAAAAATCCAAAAATATTTTCATCTTCAAATTTTGTTTTTCTTTTTAAATTTTGGTTTCTTGGTGGTGTATGAACACCGGTTCTTCTACACCCAATCTTCTTTCACCAGTTTCAAATCCCGAAAGAATTATTCGTCGAGGTCGACGTCTTGATTTTCAAGATGAAGAAGAGATGGATACCAATACAAACAATGATGAGCCAGCTCCCGATCTACGAACGATGGAGGAGTTGTGCCAACCAACTATGGACGGACGGGGTGGCCCGATTGCTCCCGTTAATGTCCAAGCCGCGGATTTTGGACTTAAACATCACATGATCCAACAAGTCCAAAATTCTTGCCAATTTCACGGATTGCCGGGTGACGATGCAAACAAGCATATTGATAAATTCCTTACCGTCACCCAGAGCATGAAACAAAATGGGGTCACCGATGACGCCCTTCGTCTATATCTCTTCCCTTATTCTTTGACGCATCATGCCACCGCATGGTTTGATCGTCTTCCCAAGAATTCAATTCATAGTTTTGATGAAATGACTTCAAAATTCTTGGCAAAATATTTTCCGCCATCGATGGTGACGAAGTTGAGAAATGACATAAGCAACTTCCGTCAGCTTCCCGATGAATCATTATTTGAGGCATGGGAACGCTATAAGCTTTTGATTGATCGGTGTCCAAACCATAACATGTTATTAGTCACCATAATAGACACGTTCTATAATGGTTTAACATTGAGACACCGTGACACGATTAATGCTGCAGCCGGTGGTACTTTTATGAAAAAACGACCACAAGAGTGCTATGATCTAATCGAGAACATGTCCACCCATCATAATCATTGGGATTCCTCAATTGAGAGGAATGAGTCTACTAGATCTATCACTACTTCTTCTTCTTCCACGTCCGAGATAGTTGCACTCACAAAAAAGATGGATGATTTGTCCACTGCTGTCTTGAGAATCCATCAAACTCAGATTCAGAACAACAACAATCATCAAGTAAATGTTGTTAATCAGAGTTGTGAAACATGTGGTGGTCCTCACCCATATTCCGAGTGCCCAGCCTCCGGTGGCTACACTCAAGAGAACGTTTGTGCTACGGGAACCTTTAACACGGGATGTAATGGTTACCAACCGCAAGGAGACCGTAATTTTCTCAGCTACCGTTCTAACAATTTTCTCGGACCACCCGGATTTAATCAAAATCCAAATCCGAATGTGCAAAACCAAAATTCCCAATTCAATCAAAATCAAAATCGGATGAACCAAGGTTTTCAAAACCAAGGGAATTACAATCAAAACCAAAACCAAGGTTTTCAAAATCAAGGTAATCAAATCCGAGGTCAAAACCAGGGAAATTTTAACTAACATCAAGGGATTGTTCAAAATCAAAACCGAGGGCAAAATTTCAATCAAAACCAAGGTTTTAATCAAAACCAAACGTCCTCGGATGAATTGTTGAAGCAATTCATGAAATCCCAAGATGAAACCAATCGGTTGTTGGTTAATCAAATCTCGGAAATCAAGAAGTCTTTAGATGATCGACCCTCGGGCTCAGGTACTCTTCCTAGCAACACGATCGCTAACCCGAGGGGCGATGTAAAAGCGATCACTACTCGGAGTGGTGTTTCTTATGATGGACCCACGGCTCCAACTACCTGTTCTTCTCTTCCTCCCAAGGTAGTTGACCGTGAGACCGAGGAGACAAAGGACACGGAACTTCCTACAAATAACGAAAGTACCAAAAACGTCCAACCTACGGTTGTCCAACCCGCTAATCCAAAAGTTGTTTTTGAGCCTAAAGAAGCTCCCGACAAAACAAAACTTCCATATCCATCAAGATTAAACAACCAAAAGCTCCGTGAAAATGCTTCAAATCAATTGGAGAAATTCTTTTAAATCTTCCAAGATTTGCATTTCGACATAAGCTTTGCGGATGCTTTACTTCTCATGCCCAAGTTTGCTTCCACAATTAAGGGTTTGTTGAGCAACAAAGAAAAATTGTTTGAATTAGCAAAAACTCCTTTGAATGAAAATTGCTCAGCAGTTCTCCTCAAGAAGCTTCCCGAAAAGCTTAGAGATCTCGAAAAATTTCTTATCCCATGTGATTTCCCGGGGATGGTTGAATGCTACGCCTTGGCCGATCTTGGTGCAAGCATAAACCTGATGCCGCTTTCCGTGTGGGAAAAGCTTTCTCTCCCAGAACTTACTCCAACTTGCATGACCCTCGTGCTAACGGACCGTTCTATATCTCGTCCAATGGGAATAGCCGAGGATGTCGTTATAAAAGTAGGGAAGTTCCATTTTCCCGCCGATTTTGTCGTTGTTAAATTCGATGCCGATCCTCGGGTTCCCCTTATTGTAGGGAGATCCTTTTTAAGGAGCGGGCGTGCTTTGATTGATGTTTATGGCGAAGAAATAACGCTTCGGGTTGATAATGAGGCCGTGACCTTTAATCTTGATCGAACTTTCAAATACTCCTCCAACCACGATTCTATTTCAGTTAATCGAATTGATGTCATAGACATTGCTTCGGAGGAGTATTCTCAAGTAGTTCTTGGATTCTCAAATAATTCTTCGAGTGGTGATCCCACTCCTTCTTCTCAACCTATTCTTTCTGACTCTTCCCCTTCTCTCACTCCGTTTAAGGGAAGTGACTTCATTTTGGAAGAGATCGATGCTTGTCTAAAAAATGAATCGATTTCTCTGGAATTGATGATACCGATTTTAATCCGGAGGGAGATATTCTCCTCCTCGAGAAGTTGCTTAATAATGATCTGTCATCTTCTCTCCCTCCGAAGGAAATTCAAATCGAAGAAATGAAAGAGATTAAGCCGTCTAATCCTCCGGAGCTGGAGCTCAAGGATTTACCTCCTCAATTGGAATACGCTTTCTTAGAAGATAACGAAAAATTTCATGTCATTATTTCTAAAGATCTTAAAGATGCGGAGAAGGCCCAACTTCTGGATGTGCTCAAAAAGCACAAGAGTGCCATCGCTTGGCAGCTCTCTGACATAAAGGGTATTGACCCTAGATTCTGTACTCATAAGATCTTAATGGAGGATGATTTCAAACCCACAGTGCAACAACAAAGAAGGGTAAATCCAAAAATTCACGAGGTTATCAAGAATGAAGTTCTTAAACTTCTTGATGCCGGGATGATTTACCCTATCTCCGATAGCCCGTGGGTTAGTCCCGTCCATTGTGTTCCCAAAAAGGGGGGTATGACCGTCATTGAAAACGAAGAAAATGAGTTGATTCCCACACGTCTCGTCACTGGATGGAGAGTGTGCATTGACTATCGAAAACTCAATGATGCTACCCGAAAAGACCATTTTCCGCTTCCTTTTATGGATCAAATGCTTGAACGTTTAGCGGGAAATGAGTTCTATTGTTTTCTTGATGGCTTTTCGACCACATTCACTTGCCCTTATGGTACGTTTGCCTACCGACGTATGCCTTTCGGTTTATGCAACGCTCCGGGCACGTTCCAAAGGTGCATGATAGCCATCTTCCATGACATGATCGAGAAAACAATGGAAGTGTTTATGGATGATTTTTCGGTTTATGGAAATTCTTTCTCATCATGCCTCTCCCATTTAGACAAAATGTTAAAACGGTGTGAAGACACCAATCTTGTTCTAAATTGGGAGAAGTGCCACTTCATGGTCAAAGAGGGCATTGTCCTCGGCCATAAGATTTCCAGTGCCGGGATTGAGGTAGATCAAGCTAAAGTCGATGTTATCGCTAAGCTACCTCATCCCACCACCGTCAAAGGAATTCAAAGTTTCCTTGGTCATGCCGGGTTCTACCATCGATTTATTCAAGATTTTTATAAAATCGCCCGGCCTCTGACCCATCTTCTTGATAAAGATGCTCCATTCTTCTTCTCTCCCGAATGCATTGAAGCATTCGGAATTCTTAAAAAGAAACTAACTGAAGCACCGATCTTAGTTGCCCCCGATTGGGACTTGCCATTCGAGCTCATGTGCGATGCTAGTGATTATGCTATTGGGGCAGTCCTGGGGCAACGAAAATTTAAGTACTTTCAGCCGATACACTATGCTAGCAAGACAATGACCGATGCTCAATCTCACTACACCACTACTGAGAAAGAGTTATTAGCCGTTGTTTATGCTTTTGAGAAATTTAGACCATATCTTGTCTTATCAAAGACCATAGTGTATACGGATCATTAGGCTCTAAAGTATCTCCTTTCTAAGCAAGATGCTAAGCCGAGATTACTTCGGTGGGTTCTCCTGCTCCAAGAATTTGATGTTATAATTCATGATAAAAAAGGAGCGGAGAATCTCACCGCCGATCATTTGTCCAGATTAGAGAACCCTCATCAAAGTGTTCTCGAGAAAAAGGAAATTACCGAGACATTTCCTCTCGAGACACTTGGGATGGTTTCATTAAAGGATGATCCAAGTACCCCATGGTTTGCCGACTTTGCAAATTACCATGCGGGGAATTTTGTTGTGAAAGGGATGTCATCCCAACAAAAGAAGAAATTCTTCAAAGATGTTAAGCATTACTTTTGGGACGAACCCTACTTGTTTAAAGTTTGTGCGGATCAAGTCATCCGGCGGTGTGTTCACGGCCAAGAAGCCGTTGATATTCTTAAGGCTTGCCACAATGGACCCACCGGGGGACATCATGGCCCGAACTACACAGCCAAAAAAGTCTTTGATTCCGGTTTCTTTTGGCCAACTATCTACCATGATGCCCACGACTTGGTAAAGTCATGTGACTCTTGCCAACGTCAAGGAAAAACCTCGCAAAAAGACGAAATGCCACAAAATGCAATTCAAGTCTGCGAGATCTTTGACGTATGGGGCATCGATTTTATGGGGCCATTCCCGTCTTCGCGAGGGAACAAATATATCCTCGTGGCTGTCGATTACTTGTCAAAATGGGTTGAAGCGAAAGCGCTCCCCACTAACGACGCCCGAGTTGTTGTGAAGTTCTTAAAAAATCTCTTTTCCCGATTCGGAACTCCTCGAGCTATTATCAGTGATCGCGGTACCCATTTTTGCAATGACCAATTTGCGAAGGTCATGCTTAAGTATGGAGTTACTCACCATCTTTCTACCGCGTATCACCCGCAAACAAGCGGTCAAGTCGAGGTTTCCAATCGTGGATTGAAACGTATCTTGGAGAGAACTGTTGGTGAAAATCGGGCCTCATGGGCCGATAAATTAGATGATGCTTTATGGGCTTTCCGTACCGCCTTCAAAACACCCATCGGGTGTACTCCTTACAAGCTAGTGTACGGAAAAGCATGCCATCTGCCCATTGAGTTCGAACATAAGGCCTATTGGGCCTTAAAACATGCAAATTTTGACCTCAAAACCGCGGGTGATCACCGAAAGCTTCAAATGAATGAATTAAACGAGCTTAGGGATCAAGCCTACGAGAACTCTTTAATCTACAAAGAGAAGACGAAGAGGATTCATGACTCCAAAATCAAAAACCGCGTTTTTAACGTTGGTGATCGAGTCCTCCTTTTCAATTCTCGATTAAAGATTTTCTCGGGCAAGTTAAAAACCCGTTGGTCTGGACCATTCACCGTCACTCAAGTTTTTCCTTATGGTACCATCGAGTTATCTCAAACCGATGGACCAAACTTCAAGGTGAACGGTCATAGGTTGAAGCATTACTTTGGAGGGGACATACCACCCATGGTTGTCCCGGATCTCCAAACTTTCCCCATGGACCAATGAATTCGGGGTCGAGTCAAGCTAGTGACTCGGTTAACAAAAACATTAGCACCACATGGGTGACAACCCATATTTCTGACTTCTTTCTATTTTCTGACACAAAGTGTGGGGGGATTCCTCTACTGTGCTCTGTTTGTGTGTTGTTTGCCCTTGTTTGCAGGTTTCCCTTAGATCGTGATGATTGATGCGCCTGTTTTCAATCCAGCCGCCCAATATCCAATCTCTTTGCTAACGATTATCAAGGGATATCTTTTTAATCCTGTTTGTGAAAATAGAGATTTCTGTTCCACACTTGGCTATTAATATTACCTGTTGATATAAATAATGCCTAAAAACATTATCAATACTTATTTATATCTCTATGTTTTGATGATCACAAAATGTAAACTCATCAAACATAAACTTATTAAGTAAACAAGTATTTAGTTGGAAATATTCATTTCTACAACTTAATCACTTAAGGTATGAATGAACAAATGCTTAATGCATTATATGATCAAAGGAACATTTTCTTAATCACTAGATTTTTTATAAAATGACCCAAAACATTTTATATCTTTTAGAAAATCATTTTTGGTATTAAATAAAAATGTTTAATCTTTTATAAAATTATGAATTCAAATTTTCAACAAAAAATGGTAAAAATATTCCAGAAAAACCTTCCCCACAAAAAGATAAAACTGGGCAACGGTCTAGAGGGGCGACCCCCTTAAATATACAAGGCGGCCCCCTTAATTTTAAGGGGACCGCCCCCTATTTAAGGGGACCGACACGCTCCTCCAGCCTGTCCATTTTTGCCTATAAATACTGGACTTCCCCTGGACTTTTTCTCACCTTTTGCACCCCAAACCTTCTGTTCTAAATCTCCTCTAATCCTTGTAAATCCTTTCTAAAATCCTTTGATCATATTCTCTTAAGCATTGGTTTCCAAGTGATCCAATCTTCTACCACCCAAGTGCAAAAGAAGAATACTCCTTCAACCACTAGAGAAGAAGTATTACAACTTAGTATCATCTTGCTATCTAAGTTGTTTGTATAATCATTCATTCATTTGTGTATATTTGTTAGATAGGTGTGAACATAATTGATTAGGCTAGATTAGTGTGTAAGTAGTCAAGTTGTGAAGAAGTGAAGGTGTGTAAGTAGTGAAGGTGTGAAGAAGAAGAAGAACATACAAGTAGTGCTAGGTAGTGAAGTAGGTGTGAAGCTATTGTGAAGAAGGTGTGAAGTCGTGAAGAAGTTGTGAAGAAGGTGTGTAGTTGTAGTAAAGAAGTTGTGAAGAAGTCGTGAAGAAGAAGTTGTGAAGTAGTTGTGATTTAAGTTGTGAGATTGGTTCTAGCTACGATTAGAACTCGACATCTAGCTTTGTGTCGTTAAACCGGTGTAAGCGAAAGTTGTGTAAGGTTTTCTCCGCCATAAGGGAGCTTGTTGACATAGTGAAGAAAACTCTCGAGTTTGGTGCTCGGGGAGTGGAGTAGGGCAAGGAAGGTGTCCTTGTAGCCGAACCACTATAAATCTCTTGTCTCTCGGTTAGATCTTTCCATCTCTATCTTGCATTTCATTTCATTACTTTATTTGCATTGTTAATTTAGATTTATTTATATTTGTTCATATTGTTCAAGAGTTGAGTTCACATAAATTCGAATCTAAGTTTTTATAAGTAAATAAAGTTTTCATAATAAAATTAAAAAGACGTAAAACTATTCAATCCCCCCTTCTAGTTTTCCACAATTGGTATCAAGAGCCACGTCAAACAAGATTTTTAAAATAAACTGTATTTTAAAACTTGAATCGATCTATGGAATCGGAAAAATATTTAGAAGGGCAATCTATGCAAAGACCACCGCTATTTGAAAGTGATGGTTTTCTTTATTGAAAAAATAGATTCGAAACTTATGTGAAATCAAAAGATCTTGATCTTTGGCATGTTATTACCTATGGTGATTTTCCCCCTATTCAAAATAATCCTTTAACTAAAATAGATGAAATTGTATCTTTTGAAAAACAAAATGATGATTTAAAAAAGAAACTAGCTAAAAATAATGAGGCAAAAATGGTTATTTATAATGCGTTACCATGTAAAGAATACGAAAGGATCTTTATGTGTGAAACCGCAAAAGAAATTTGGAACTCCTTACTAATAACTCACCAAGGTAATAGTCTAGTCAAAGATAATAAAATAGATCTTCTTGTTCAACAATATGAACAATTTACGATTCCGGAAGAGGAATCAATAGATAATGATTTTGCTAGGTTTAACACTATCATCACAAGTTTAAAAGCACTTGATGAGAATTTTTCTAGTAAGAATTTTGTTAGAAAATTTCTTAGGGCTCTTCATCCAAAATGGCGGGCTAAGGTTACGGCGATTGAAGAATCGAAGAACTTGTCAACTCTTCAACTTGACGAGTTGATCGGCAACTTGAAAGTCTACGAAGCAATAATAAAGAAAGACTCCGAGATGGTCAAAGGAAAAAGAGAGGAAAGCAAGTCAATTGCATTGAAAGCTAGGAAGGAATCTAGTGAAGAGGATAGCTCAACCTCCGAGAGTGATAACGAAGAATATGCTATGGCCGTAAGAGAGTTCAAGAAATTTCTAAAGAGACAAGGAAGATTCACAAGACAACCACGAGATGAAAGAAGATCGCTTCAAAGAAATAGGAATGATAACTACGGGAAAAGAAAGTGCTTTAGATGTAGAAGCCCAAACCATTTCATTGGCGAATGTCCAAAGCCACCGGGTTATGATTACTAAAACACCTTTGTTAGCGGAGCATGGAGTGATAGCGACAAAGACGAAGCGGACAAAGCAAACGACGAAAAATGTCTTATGGCAAAGACATCAAATGAGGTACTTTCCAAAACCGAATACTTTAGTGACAAAAATCAATCATTAGACGAAAAAGACCTAGATAATGAATATAATAGATTATGCAAATTAGGTCAAAAAGTAATAGATAAAAACAAATCACTAAAACATATTAATAATCGATTAGAAAATGAAGTACTTGAATTAAAAATTAAACTACAACATTTAGAAAAAGGAAAAGAAGTTTTTATAGAATGTAAAACATGTCTAGAGGTCAAAAATGAAAACGAAAAACTTAAAGATGAAATTTCCAAACTTGACAAGTTTAAAAATAGTAGTAACTCACTTAAGAAAATAATAAGTGTTCAAGGAACTTTAGGAGATAAAACCGGTCTAGGATTCAACTAAAATAATGTTTCAACTAGTGAAAATAAAAATGTAAAGTTTGAATGTCAATCTAGTAAACAAAAACCATTAGAGTCGAAACCTAAGTATATACTTATAAAAGATAGAAAAATACCTATTGCAAGTGATGAGGAAGTAAAAAGTTTTTATAAACCATCATTGAAAGTCAAAACCGGATTTTCCAAACCGAAATTAAGATCTAAAACTCCACCTCCAATTAGACCAAATAATCCTCATCCTCGGTCTAAAACCCCTCAACCTAGAAGAACTCAAAGTAGACAAAACTTTCCTAATAATAATAATCACCCAATATGGAATTATTCACTTCAACCAAGTTTCAACCCTTGGGGAATACTTTCACCATACATGAAAATACAAACCATGTTTGGTTCAAATAATTTTGGACAAATGGGACAATGGGGACCAAGTGGCTAAATCGTCACTCATTGAATTATTCGGAAACTCATCTATGATTGGCTTCTATAAGTCAATATATCACCTTGAGGTATTTGAAGAAAAGCTGGACATAAGGTACGTTCTCTCTTTAAATTTCATGAGTAGTTACTTCATACATATAGTCTTATTAATCATTGCCTTAGGATATGCTTAGTTTGATAGGTTGCATTGCATTCACACTTTTAGATATATCCGTTTTATGATTTAATAAACTAGAAACCCTTTAGTTAGCCCCCTAAGTATTAAATGAAGTATTCACTGTCGAACTCATTTAGCCTTCTCAAATTTAAAATGGAAATCTTCTATGTCCACTATTAGAAAACTCATGGTGATGAAGTGAAATGAGTTAAGTGGATTAATCATTAACATAGAAGTAAGATTAGATTTCTCGCGTTAGAAAACTATGGATGAAACAAGCTCTCGTAGAATATGGCATCAAGTTAGATAAGTGTGCGACAACAAAGGAGCCATAGATGTTAGGTTATATCCCATTCAACACTCTCGCGTCAAACATATAGAATTTCGTCATCACTTCATTATGACCATAGGATATGTAGAAAAGGGTAGCATGTGACAATAGCCTTAACCAATTCCCTTGAGCATGAGATCTTTAACAACCATTTTTTTTAGGATTAATGGTATTTGTTGTCAAAAATCTAGTATCTTTAAAAATATACAAAAACTTCACATTTTGGAAAAATTATTTTTTTTATATTTCACTTTTCTACTAACATGTTTTACTATCTCATTTTTCTTCTTTATCTATGTCCATAATTCTATTTTGATCAAAGTCAAAGATTGGGAATTTCTTTTTACCCATTTTTCATAAACACATTTTTGAAATAAAACCCAATCTATTTTATTCAAATAACTTTCACATCTACATAAAAACCCACTTTCAAACATTGTTGAATAATGCTAAAAACATTTCTTTAAATCATGCATGGTGATCTCATATTTGTCATATATATTTATGTACATGACATTTATAAGTGAACTAAGTCAAATCAAGCGGACCATGGTTTGTCTATTAAGATTTTGTTTGTAACAAATCTAGAAGTCCATGCTATCTTAAGTTCTCATTTATTGCACATAGGCACACATTAGGATCCATCTAATAGTTCATTAATCTTCCAACTTAGATATAATTTAGAAAATACTTGGTGTAGTTTATTGTTTCCTAGTCCATATATATTACTTGCTTGATGAGTATGTTTACATGCTAGATGAAATTACTTGTTTTCTTAATCTCTTTAATTAACATGTTTTGCATAGATATCTATTACATGCTTAATTGCCTCAAAGAGTTGGAGTTGCTTGAAACTAAACCCAAAAACACAACCCTTTCTACAATTTTCTGCCAAAAACCCATTTCCAGCAATCTGGGAACCTACAGATGGGCGGCCCCCTTAAATCATAAGGCGGCCCCCTTAATGTTTAAGGGGACCGGCCATCTGATGGTCGAAAGTGCTGTCTCCTTTTCTACTTTTTAGCCCATTTCATCCTACACTTCCCAAAAATTCACTTCCAATCCATCCAACAAATTATCCATTCCTTAATCCCATCAATCCTGCACTATAAACACTCCCATTCCTCATAACCTTCCATCATCTCATCACGCCATCTCCCATCAAACCAAAGCCAAAAACCTCAAGGTTAGCAAGGATGACCGAAAAACCCGAAGAAAACCAAACCCCCGAAACAAGTCCATCTCAACAAATGATGTGGCTAAACAACCGACACCTCCACCCACATTTGTTCCCAACTATACTCCCAATCCTCAAGCTCATTCCAATGAACCCTTTCACAAACCTCATCATAATAACCAATCACCCATCTTTACTCCCAAAAATACCCATTCATCTCTTCCATATGATTCATATGAAGAGCATGATCAATCCCTAAACAATTATTCCAATCTCATTCACAACACCTCACATCTTATTCAACCTACCAATGTACCATCCAAAACACTCACCACTCTTAGAATATCCCCTTCTTCCATATCTCCATCCTCATCCACTCATAATTACCCAAGCTCACAAATGTCTCCACCACCAAGAGTATCACCACCACCTCCTACCAACTCACATGTTACTCCTACGTTACATGTTCAAACATCCATCCCAGATAACAACCATACTCAACCATCATCACCTTTCTAAACCACCCTCCAAAATTTACCTTCCTAAACCACACCATTCTTACACTATAAATAGCCCTTTTGCATCATTAGTGTTCATTCATCCATCATAACAACCACACTCCACCATCATCACCTTCTTCCAAACACTTGAAGTTCATTGAAGAACTTAAAGAAGCCCATGAGCTTTGTGCTCTTCTTGCCTTACACCTTGCTCAATTGGATCAACTCCCTTCTAGTCATCCTTCATCACAAAATAACCTCAACCTCCACCTTCGTTCCAAACTACACATCTCAACCTTAAACCAACCTCATTGAAACCTTTCAAAACCCTCATCATATTGGTCAAACATCCAACTTTACTTCCAACTACACACCTCAATTTCTTCCACTTCCACCAAATGACCAAATCCACATTCCCAACCAAATCCATGACCGTAGTGATCTCCTTGCTATGCACCTTACAACAAGGGCCAACCTCCATCCTCCATCCTCACCCTACTCAAATTGCTCACCTCACCCTCACAATTTGAATCAAGTTGATAATTATGTCAACTATTGTCCTTGTTGTGTCTTTCTCCAAAAACAAATCATTGCCTTAAATAAACATTTCACTTGTATTGAGTATCTTCTTACTAGATCTCATCCAACATCTCCACTTGAGTGAAGATATTTCTTGGATCAAATATCTACTCACTCGTCCTCATCCTATTCCTTCTCTAAACCGATATAACATCGTTAGATCTACTCCATCCGCTCCATTTCCCTCACCATCAAATAACTAAATACTATTCACATGCTTTCCGCTCCAAACTCTCCCCCTCCAAAAATATACCTCTATTAATCTAACATCCTTACCCTCACTCAACCAATTCCAAACACTCTACCATCAACCATCTAAGCATAACTGTATGCTTATTTTCCAAGCTTTCGTGTCGCAAGCAAGTCCGAAAGCTCTCTTTGGCAATTTAGGACCTTTTTCTTGTTATATGTTTCAAGCATACTAATTAATGTCTTGCTATATGTTCTTAATATTTGTTTGCCATGATTGTTGTCTGCCATGATTGTTGTTTTTATATTCCATATTTTTCTATGTATGCTTGTGCTTCTAATATTTTTCTTGCAAGTATTCCATATCTCGATTCCTTGGTGCCCTCAAACGAGGGGGAGCACACATCAAGGGGGAGTTTTCGCCCCGACAAATTTCGTATCTGAAATTTGTCGGCATATCCTTTTTGATTCTACAAAAAGGGGGAGAAGTGAATATAAACTCACTAAATACTTGTCCAAAATAATGTTTTGGATTTAATGAGTTTAAGTTTTGTAATCATCAAAAAGGGGGAGATTGTTGATATAAATAATGCCTAAAAACATTATCAATACTTATTCATATCTCTATGCTTTGATGATCACAAAATGTAAACTCATCAAACATAAACTTATTAAGTAAACAAGTATTTAGTTGGAAATATTCATTTCTACAACTTAATCACTTAAGGTATGAATGAACAAATGCTTAATGCATTATATGATCAAAGGAACATTTTCTTAATCACTAGATTTTTTATAAAATGACCCAAAACATTTTATATCTTTTAGAAAATCATTTTTGGTATTAAATAAAAATGTTTAATCTTTTATAGAATTATGAATTCAAATTTTCAACCAAAAATGATAAAAATGTTCCAGAAAAACCTTCCCCACAAAAAGACAAAACTGGGCAACGGTCTAGAGGGGCGGCCCCCTTAAATATACAAGGCGGCCCCCTTAATTTTAAGGGGACCGCCCCCCTATTTAAGGGGACCGGTACGCTCCTCCAGCCTGTCCATTTTTGCCTATAAATACTGGACTTCCCCTGGACTTTTTCTCACCTTTTGCACCCCAAACCTTCTGTTCTAAATCTCCTCTAATCCTTGTAAATCTTTTCTAAAATCCTTTGATCATATTCTCTTAAGCATTGGTTTCCAAGTGATCCAAGCTTCTACCACCCAAGTGCAAAAGAAGAATACTCCTTCAACCACTAGAGAAGAAGTATTACAACTTAGTATCATCTTGCTATCTAAGTTGTTTGTATAATCATTCATTCATTTGTGTATATTTGTTAGATAGGTGTGAACATAATTGATTAGGCTAGATTAGTGTGTAAGTAGTCAAGTTGTGAAGAAGTGAAGGTGTGTAAGTAGTGAAGGTGTGAAGAAGAAGAAGAACATACAAGTAGTGCTAGGTAGTGAAGTAGGTGTGAAGCTATTGTGAAGAAGGTGTGAAGTCGTGAAGAAGTTGTGAAGAAGGTGTGTAGTTGTAGTAAAGAAGTTGTGAAGAAGTCGTGAAGAAGAATTTGTGAAGTAGTTGTGATTTAAGTTGTGAGATTGGTTCTAGCTACGATTAGAACTCGACATCTAGCTTTGTGTCGTTAAACCGGTGTAAGCGAAAGTTGTGTAAGGTTTTCTCCGCCATAAGGGAGCTTGTTGACATAGTGAAGAAAACTCTCGAGTTTGGTGCTCGGGGAGTGGAGTAGGGCAAGGAAGGTGTCCTTGTAGCCGAACCACTATAAATCTCTTGTCTCTCGGTTAGATCTTTCCATCTCTATCTTGCATTTCATTTCATTACTTTATTTGCATTGTTAATTTAGATTTATTTATATTTGTTCATATTGTTCAAGAGTTGAGTTCACATAAATTCGAATCTAAGTTTTTATAAGTAAATAAAGTTTTCATAATAAAATTAAAAAGACGTAAAACTATTCAACCCCCCTTCTAGTTTTCCACATTACCTTTTTACGTTCTAAGTGTCGGCATAATAGCCAGTACTTTGAATATTGAGGGCAATATTCAATTCTAAGTGTGGGGGGGAATTCTCGCGATTTTTGTCACATATGTACCTTCTAGTGCCCTAGTACCCCCGTTTTGGCCAAAAATTTTAAATTTTTTTCGTTTTTAGATAAGAAATTGCAATAAAAAAGAAGTGTTTAGTCTTGATTAGATTAGAACAAAGGGAATCCTGACTCTGCCAGAGTGTTGATCTGGCTGCTTCCTTAACGATTAGGCTAAGGTTTTTCGGTATGTGCAAATGAAAATGCTAAGCGTAGAATAGTTGGTTTTCTTTAGAGCTTATATAAGTAATCTATGGCTTTTCCTCCCAGGAGATAACTAATCTGACTTAATAAAGTGCTTATTTTCAAACATTTGAACACACAAAATCGTTTTTTTTTATATACGATTTTGAAAAATACTAGTTCAAAGCTTTATTTAAACTTCGGAACAAGCATATGTCATAGTAATGCAAAATGAAAGTGAGACGTTGCTTGAAAGTTGCAAAAGTTAAGTAATAAATGTATGTGCTAAAAAAGCTAAGGTTCAAGATTGGCCCTTGGATCCTTATTTCCGGAAGGCGTTTAGGTCTTGGCTACCCTCTTACACCGGCCCTTGGACCTCTAATTCAGGAATGTGTGAGGTCTTGGTTTAACACTCTTGGATCCTCATTTCAGGAATGTTTAGAGTCTTGGAACTCTCCGTTGTAACGGCCCTTGGATCCTTTATTCCGGAAGGTGTAAGGTCTTGGTTCCCGTGAAACTCCGTTAGTTTATGTTGCACATGTAAAAATAATAATAATAATAATAATAATAATAATAATAATAATAATAATAATAATAATAATAATAATAATAATAATAATAATAATGAAAAATGATGAAAAAAATGAAAAGAAAAAAATAAAATAAAAATGGAATGATATTGCAAAATGCAAAAATAGAATGATATTGCAAAATGCAATAAGTTTTGATGTGTTGAATAAAGTTTTGAAACTTGCTTGTTGTAAATTTTAAATCTATCTTTCTGCTAGTATTAGTCAAAATCTTATAAAAACGTCGGTTTTTGTGATCAAAATTTTAAAAATCAAGCACAGTCACCTAACTTGAATAAATTATGGGAGTGAAAAGTTAAGTCTCGGCTTACATAGATTATTAGTATAAGTAGTGTTATCATTTTACAAAAACATTTGCACATTGAGTCTAAGCTTAGTTGGGAGTATAAAAAAGAGGATGACGATTTCAATTCCCTGGAGACACCCATTTTGTGTGAATCCCGTTCCATGAAACCATTTTTGGAAATCAAGCATTTTGTCTATTTTTGTTTTAGTTTAAATTTCTTGCATCAAATAAAAAGTCGAAACGGGGTATGCTTGGTATTCTTTTGATCCTTTCATTACTTTATATGATCGGATTGCTATGGACTAGCAATAGTTTAGTGTGGGGGATTGATGAGTGTGTAAATACTCATCATTTTACACCCATAAAAGACACAAAAATGACCAAAAACTCCCAAAATATATTGCAGATATCCTTGGTTTATGTTTTATGTGTTTCAGGTACAAATGATTGAAAACGGAACGAAAACGAGCATTTTTGGATCGACTTGGCAACAATTGTGCATTTGATCAAGTGAAGACAAAAGTCAAAGTCAAAAGTCAAAGTCAACCTCCAAAAATACCAAAATGACACAAATGGTCCTTGGAAATACTTTTCGAATTTGGCAGCCTTGGTCCTTGGATTTTCAGATTCAACAACAATGGTCCCTCAAAGTTAAAACCAAATTCAAAGTTAATCCCTAAACCCAAATACCAGTTAACCCAGCCCAACACAACCAAAAAGCCCAATCACTAAAAACAACCCAACCCGGTTTCGTTTTAACTAATACCAGGTTGACCACAGTCAAACCTTTCTTCTAAAACTAACACCCGCCAAACCAAAACCACCCCTTATCCCTGACAAAACCACCATCAACCCACTCCAAGCTTCTTCAGCACTACACTTCACCTAACAGTCCAAGAAGCATTTAATGCTTCGTTCCCATCACAAGTTATCAGGACCAAGTGGTTTTCCCACTCACACCATTTTGGCGCCAAAACTCATATGAAGAGCTGAGATTAAAGTAAGCCCATCCAACGGCTCCAAATCATTTAGAGAAGCACAAGAGTGAAATCCCACCTCAAAAATAGTATAAATAGGTCCTCATTGTAGCCTATCAAGGCATGTAGAATTTAGCTTAAATCGTATTTTAGTTTAAAAAGTTTAAGTGTTATTAATTTTAGATTTCAGTGATCAATCCAAGTTATTTTAAGTTTGTTTAGTGTTTAATATGTTACAATTTTCAAAGTATCAATGATTTCTCAAGTTTCCATCATCACTGTTAATTCGAATTAAGTCAATTAGTGTTTGCAAAAGCTTGTTTTCTTTTTGAATAAGCTCATGTGAGCTTATTATAGCTTATTGTGAGTTTAAAATAAGGTAACTCAGTTACAATCAAAGATTTTTAAAAAAAAGTCAACTCTGGTTAACATTACTGTTCAATAGCTTATTTTTGAGCTTATTGCCTTTTCTGTGCTTATTTTGGTCTGCTTGAAGTGACTATAGGATAGTTTGATTAATAGTTATAGTTTAGTCCACTTTGTTTCACTTGAAAAGCTCAAAACATCAAAACTAGCTAAAAAATAATGGTAGCTGATTAGTGCTTATTCTTAGATAAAAGTTGCTCAAATCAGCTTAATTTAGTTAGATAAGTATCTGACATTAGAAATCTTAGCTTAAATGGATAGATTTTAGCTTAAATTTCAAAACAGCCCAAGTTAAGGGGCGTTTGGGTTAAGGCTGCAAATGGGTCATTCTGGATTAAAAAAAAAAAAAAAAAAAAAAAAAAAAAAAAAAAAAAGAAAAAGAAAAACAAAGAAGAAAACTCTTGCCACTGTTCATTTTTCAAGTGGTGACATTTGATCTACACTAATTTGGCATGTTTAAGTTGTTTTCATGAATTGTTGAGATGGTTTGAAGGTTAAACAAGAATTTGAGTTAACTAGGCAAACCTTTGTGACTGAACTGCTCTGACAAGCTGTTCACAAGCTTGTGCTTATTCAACCTTGTTGTGGTATATTTTTTATGTCTCTTGTAGCTGTTTAAGGTGATGAAAAAAGGAACGGCTTTTTGGGTGTGAGCTTGAAGTTTCTGTGGTGATCTCAGATGCTAAGCCTGCATAAGTAAGCTTTTTGCATTTTCAGCCCATGTTTGTTAATTTTCTTTTGTTCCTATTAAGTCCTTATTAGCTAGAATTTTGCATAGATAGAATTGGCTTGTTAATCTAGTTGTTCCCATTTTTTATATTTTTAGAATTAGATTAAAGTAGCTTTTTAAGGGCTTGAAAACACCACTTTTTGCCCTGCTCTTTAGTTCATCAGCAGACCCTTAGAACCTTTTGCTTATTTTGTGCTTGTTAGTGCTTATTTCTGGTTCATATGGCTTATTGTGATTTGTATTTTAGTTTTTAGTTGGACTTCAGCTTATTTCAGTATCATTAGCCTATTAGAATTAGCTTAATAGCCCTTTTGCATTACATAGCTTATTTCCTCAAATTGTCCACTGATCAGTTTTAGTAGCTTTTTCCTAGCTTATTTTTTAGTTCTAAAAATATTCCCTTTTCCAAAGTTAAATATTTTTTATAAGTTTCAAAAAGAAAAAAAAATAAAAAAATTTAATCAAGTCTCTCATAAGCGGCCACCTTAATCTGCTTTTTCTGTGCTTATTTTAAGTTTTCAAAAATATTTTCTTTTATAAAAAGTGCTTATAATTAAGTACTTTATCAGTTTCAAAAAGCAAAAATCCAAAATCTCACTCATTTCACTATTCATCACACACAATCACGAATCGAGATCACAAATTCCATTCAATCCTTCGTTGGGAAAACGACTCGGGTTTACATATTTCCTTTGTAAATCCTTGGAGAAAAATATGTGTTTATTCCATCGAATCAAATTTTGGCGCCGCTGCCAGGGAAGGTTGAAGCGAATTTTTAATTTCGCGATTCGTGTTTTGAAAACCCTTCCTTGTGAAGTTTTCAGTATTTTTGTGAATATTTTCAAAAAACCAAAAAAAATCATAAAAGTTAAAAAAACACCACTAACACTTTTCCTAAAGTGTTTACAATACAATAAAAATATCCAACAAAACAAATCGTAAGTTAATTGTGTTGATGCAAATAATGTTCTAAAAACGTTATTTATATCTTTCGATTACTTCACGTTTTGAGGATGACAAAATGTGAACTCACGTTACGTTAAAATTAACGTTAACAAGTTTTTAATCGGAAGATCCCGTTTCTACGCAAATCACTCTTGAACAAAGTTACAACTTGAACTAGTGATCAAAGAAGTGAATTCATGTTTTGAAAATTCACATTTTAAATGGGACAAAACATTTTTTCAAAAATACACATGACAAATTATTTTTGAAATATTAAGAAATGTTTTAATGGAAATATAAGTTTGAAAATCACAACAGCTATTTTTCCCCCCAAAATCAGCTCCAACCTTCCCCAAATAAATTTTCACCAGAAAAGACAAAATTTGGAGCGTCCTAGTCTACCACGGCTCCACAGTACCGTTAAATTTAACGGAGCCGTGGGTCATTTAATGGAGCCGTCCGTACCATTTTGAATTGTAACGTTCAGATTTTCTTTGCCTATAAATACCCACCTCTTTCACAGTTTTAGGCATCCTTCACACACAGAAAAATCCCTTAGCTAAATCCTCTCACACCTTTCACTTCTTAGGGTCATTTAGATTAGTTTTTCTTTGTTTCAAGAGTGATCCAATCATCCTTCAAGTGATCCTCTTCATACCTCTTCACTAGCAAGAGAAGAACACAAGTATCCAAGTTGATACAAGGTGTTGTCATCCCTCTTCATTAGCAAGAGAAGAACTCAAGTAATCAAGAAGATACTAGAGTTATAGTTGATAGGTTTTTGTAACACTTGTTACAACCTTGTTGTGTCTTAGCATACATCAAGTTTATTTTCTTTTTGTGAGTGAGAGTGAAGATCAAGTGTGATCTATAAAGATAGTTAACATCTCTTGAAGCCATTGGGCTTGTGTGATTGATCAAGAAGATCAAGGGTCGTTAGGTTAGTGTTAGTTGAGTAGAGTGAAGTGAGTGTTGATCATTGTGATCGTGTTGAGATCTTGGTGATCTCTTAAAGCCACTGGGCTTGAGTGTTTGGTCACGTGGACCTTGGTAGATTGGTGCTAGCTAAGATTAGCACTCGACATCTAGCTTAGTGTCGGTAATAGGATAAGCGACGTGTACGGTTTTCTCCGCCTTAAGGGAGGTTGTTGACATAGTGCTTGAAACTCTCGAGTGTGGTACTCAGGGAGTGGAGTAGGTCGAAGAAGAGCTTCGTAGCCGAACCACTATAAATCCTCTGTCTCGGTTTGATCTTTCCAACTCTACTCTTTACTTTTATTTGTTATTATTACTTAGCTTAGTGTGTAGTTCATATTGGTGTTGATTGATTACACATAGAGTTCGAATCAAAGTTTCCAATAACCAACTTTTAAAACAAGATTTTTAAAAGAAGTTTTTAAACCGGTAAACTATTCAACCCCCCTTCTAGTTTCTCACAATTGGTATCAGGAGCCACGTCAGTCAAGTTTTTAAAGTATATTGTATTTTAAAGCTTGAACCGATCAATGGATTCCGACAAATATCTAGAAGGGCAATCTATGCAAAGACCACTACTTTTCAAAACCGATTGCTTTATATATTGGAAAACAAGATTCGAAACGTATGTGATATCAAAAGACATTGATCTTTGGCATGTTATTACCGAGGGTGACTTTCAACCTATTCAAAAGAATCCGGAAACTAAAAAGGATGAAATAGTTTCTTATGATAAACAAAGTGATGAACTTAAAAGGAAATTAGCCAAAAATAATGAGGCTAAAATTGTAAAACCCGAAAATTTAACATAACATGAATTGACAAAAATACCCTCAAGTTAAAATTTTGAGAACTTATAATAATTATACAAATGATCTCGTGTGAACTTAACCTAAGTATCTAACACGCCAACAATTGAATATATGAACTTGATACGAATATTTAATACTTACGTTATACACAAAATAAAATCCTTACATTGAAGCCTAATACTAGTCGAACCATTGAGGTGTTTTGTACACACATATTTTCGGCCAAAGAGAGTGATAAAGATAAGTGTGAAATTGGTAATCTTGGTAAGTAAATAATCCTCCCTAATCAATCCTAATTTTCAGCCCATTTCCCTCCCTAAAAACTCTCTCTAAACCGATCCATAAACTCTTCCCTATTCCCAAAGTGTCGGCATAAAAAAAAAAAAAAAAAAAAAAAGAAGAGAAACCCTAAAACAAAACTTCGGCCTCCATCTTTGCTGCTGCTATTCGATCTAAAACTAAGCCAAAGGAAACTCTTGATTGTGTTCTTGTTCTTTAGTATCAAAGGTAATCCCTTCCTCATCATGATAAACCATTCGAAATTCTTGCAAAAAACCCTAACCGAACCCATTTTTGTTCTTTTGATATGTGTTCATTCGATCCATCAAAGAAGAAGGAGAGGAAGGAGCTTCGTGGTGACGTGATCTTGTGTTATTCGTGTTCTTCGTTTGATCTACGAGGGTATTGTATCATCCTCTTGTTGGTTCTTATGTATTCTTGTGTTCTTAGTCTTGGTCGAATTAAAAAGATGTCACATGAAATCATGAACATGAAACCCTAATTTTGGATCGAATAGGTATACAAATCTGGAATTAAATGGATGTGAACATGTTATTGATATGTATAAATCGACCTAAATATGTTATGAGTTCATCTATAATCGTTTGGTGTTAAGAACTAATGATTTGAATGGCTAAACCCTAAGGATATACATGAAATCATAAAATCTGCTACTGACCTGAAGATTTGTCCGACTTTAACCGGATGTAACTAATTGATGTGAACATATATTTTGGTGTTTTAAGAGTCTAAAACTAAGTTCAATGAAATGGCTACCTGGGAAAATTTAGTTTGTAATTTTTGGAGGCCTGGAAGGTTACTTTTTGATTTTTAGAAAATTAAGTGTCAAATCGAATTCGTATGTCTGGAAAATAGGTCTGGGTTTTTGAATTTTAATTTCCAAACCGTGTCGAATTAGGAGGTTTCCTTTGAACTGGGTAATCTTTAGGATGTCTGTTACTTCCTGGAATTTTTTTAGATTTTTGTGAATTTCTCTTAAAAGGTTTCTAATTAATAACTTTTCGTATAGCAAAATTAATCAGAAATCTGGACGAGTTGGTTTAAGTGAATTTTAATCCATAGCTATGTTACTTAATAAAATCTGGAAAAATTAGATAAAATACTTAAGACATTAAAGTATCTCTGGGAATTTTTGGGGAATTTATTTCTGAGTTCTTATATAATTTTCTGTTTATAGAAAACCTAACAATTTCAAGTTTAAAACTGTTAGAACCTGATGAAAAGTATAAAAAGGGTTTTGAAAGGTGTTTCGTGTTATTTTAAAAACTAAAGGGACTAAATGTGTAATTTTATGAAACTTGAGGGTTTGATTCGTGCCACACTTATATTTGAGAGTATAATCTGTAATTTAGTAAGAATGAGGGTTAGTTGTGTAATGATGAACATAATAAAGGTTGAAGTGTAATTTGTATAATTATAAGGTTTATTTTGTGATTTTGGTAAATCAAGGGTGTAATGTGTAAACTATGAAACTTAAAGGACGGGAGATGTGATTCTGAATAAATGATGTACTTAAATTAGTAGTTTGCAATATTTTCATTCAAGACCCTTAACTTTGGGATGTTGCAATTAAAAACCCTAACTTATGGAAACGTGTCATATTTAACCTTGAACTTATGTAAAAGGCATTATGAACCTTAACCTACTAACATGGTCATCTTTAATAAGTTGATAAACAGGAATGATAATAACTAAAGTTACTGAATGTGTAAAGTTACCTAAGATGGAGAGAAACTAAAATGAAACCTTATGATTAAGAAACTATGAAATCATAAAGCTATGAAACTTATAAGTACAATTATAATTCATGTAGATTCGCTGAAGCGGGAGTAATCCGGTGTTTTGTGATCTTCCTTTGGTTTGTTTTGCTATCGGATAAGGTACAGATACTCTGCCCTTTTTCAGTAAGGGTTCTTATATTCTATGCATTGATTTTGAGTTATGATTCAGTTAAGATTCCCCAAGCCATTGCTATGTTCCCTTTGAATGAACCTTTGATATTACTTTTGATATGACTTTGAGATGCACCTTTTGGTTTATGACCTTGAGCTATGATTTTGAGACATGACTCTTAGTTTGATACCCGAGCCATTTTTGTACTTTCCTAGCCAGGAAGGTAACCTGGCCATGTCTGTGATGCACCACTGGCATGACTCCTGTGTGGGGGAGTGATTTCTCACACCGTCCCTTTTATATTATCTGCCATGGCTACTTGACTTTGAGATTGACTTTGAGTTTGGGGGCGTATGGATTGCAATCCTAGGCATGTTTTGTTTAGTGGATTTAACTATGACTTTGAGTATGACTTTGAGGTGACTGGTGCTGTGTGCAATACACGCCTTTCACACCCCTGGGAGCTGATCACTCCACTATTATGATACATGAGGACACCCCTCATATTATCTGGTTTCCTAAGAGGTATCCCCTCTGATTGTGAGATTATGACTTTGAGATTATGATGTTGAGATTATGACTTTGAGTTTCTGGGCTCGTGGTAGATGACTATCCTACTCTTCTCTTATTATCCATTTATTTCTTTTATACCTTATGACATTCCCATTGCCATATTATATTCTGTTTCGTTATTCTTTGCTTTGTATATGTATCTGTTCACTGAGCTTTTTAAGCTCAGCCGCACGTTTTCTTTTCGTGTGCGGCAGGTAATAAGCAGGACGATGGGTTTTGGGTATGAGTGAAGAGACTTTTGGACTTAGAAGACTTTGATAGTTATTATGAAGTAGAGACCGTTAGAAGGAGTTGCTTTGGCAGACTTAGTAATTAGCTTTTGTTTCCCTTGTAACCTTGTGTATTCAGTATTTCATTGTAACCTTTGAGAATCTTTGTATTACTATTGAATGTATGTTTTGTTGATCTGATATGAAGCCATTAATGTGATACTTCTACCCTTGCTGGGTTGGGGTGTTACAAAAATAATGAGGCTAAAATGATGATTTATAATGCTTTGCCTAAAAAGGAATTTGAAAGAATTTTTATGTGTAATACGGCAAAAGACATTTGGAAAACTTTGTTAGTCACTCACCAAGGTAATAACTAAGTCAAAGAGAACAAGATAGATCTTCTTGTTCAACAATATGAACAATTCTCCATTTCGGAGGATGAGTCAATAGATAATGCTTTTGCTAGATTTAATACTATTATCACTAGTCTTAAAGCTCTTGATGAAGGTTATTCTAGTGAGAACTATGTTAGGAAGTTTCTTAGAGCTCTACATCCTAAATGGAGAGCAAAGGTCACCGCCATAGAAGAGTCAAAGGACTTGGCGGCATTGTCACTCGATGAACTTATAGGAAACTTGAAAGTTCACGAGATGATAATTAAGAAAGACTCCGACATAGTCAAAGGAAAAGGCGAGAGAGTTAGATCTCTAGCATTGAAAGCCAAGAAGGAGTCTAGTGATGAGGAATGTTCGAGTTCCGATAGTGAAGATGAGGAATATGCACTAGCGGTTAGGGATTTTAAAAAGTTCTTTAGGAGAAGAGGTAGGTTCGTTAGGCAACCTCGTGATGAGAAGAAGACATCACAAAAGAACCATGTTGAAAAGAAAGGGACAAGTGATAGGAAATGCTTTAGATGCGGAGATCCTAATCATCTCATAGGAGAGTGTCCCAAGCCACCGAAAGTCAACAACCAACGAGCTCTCATAGGAGGCGCCTGGAGTGATAGCGGTGATGATGAAGAAAAGAAGCCCAAGGACGAAACATGTCTAATGGCTCATGCTTCAAATGAGGTACGTTACGACTACCCTGATTTCATAGATGATAATTCGTCAATAGATGATAACAAACTAAATGACGAACATAATAATCTATGCAAAATTGTCTCAAAAATGTTAAGTAGAAACAAATTACTAAAATCAAAATTGCATGAACTAGAAGTGAAAATGTTAGAACTAAAGAGTCAAGTCAAAGGACTTGAAAGATATAAAGAATTAGACATAGGATGTGAGTCATGCATAAATCTTAAAGTAGAAAATGAAAAACTCAAGGAAAACAAAATTAGAATTACTAGCTTTGAAAAGGAAACAGAAAATGCTTTGACAGATAAAACTAATCAAGCAAAATCTGTTAAAATCTCAAACTCTATCAAAAGTCCATACGGCACCACTAAAGGTACCAACGGCTCCATTAAAGTTAATGGAACCGTGGTACCGTCCGACTCTGGAGACAGAACTGAGTCAAATTTCAAAAATAAATCAAGTCCTAAACCAACTCACATTGTTGTTAATGGTACAAAGGTCTCTATTGCTAGTATAGAGGAAGTTAAACGATTCTACAAACCTATTTCAAAACCCAAACCTAGATTTGTAAAATCTGACGCTAGGTCTAAGACTCCTCCACCTAGAAAAACAAACACTCCCAAACCTCGGTCAAGAACTCCTCTACCGAGACGTAACTTTAGAAGACAAAGCTTTCCAAGTGACTATCCCGTAACTTGGAATGACCGTCAACTACAAAGTTACTTGCCATGGGAAATTTTTCCACCATTTCAACATCCTAACCACATGCAAATGATGCATGGGATGTTTAATGCTAACCACTTTGGACCCATGAGATATTGGGGACCAAATGTTTGAATGTTTATCTTATGCAATAGATATGCTTGGGAATCGACTTGGAGCCTGACGAATGGGTCAAGGATAGTGGATGCACTAACCACATGACGGGCAACCGAAGTCTATTCTCATCATACAAGGCATACAACGAAGGTAATGTCACTTTCGGTAGCAAACTTAAGGGCAACATTATTGGCAAAGGTACGATCACTCAAAACTCCCTCACTATTAGAAATGTTGAGCATGTAGATAACTTAGGATTTAATTTGCTTAGCATTAGTCAAATGGTAGATAAAAAGTGTAGAGTTATATTCTCTGAAGAGGGTAGTGAGATCATTAAGGATGGTAAAACCATAGGCAAAGGAGTTAGGAGAAATGGCTTATTTGTTATGAAACTAGGAAATAAGCCTCAGGATAGGATATGCCTAGCAACCATAGATGATAACTCCACTCTATGGCATAGGAGATTAGGTCATGCCAATATGCGCTTGATACAATCATTGGCGTCTAAGGAACTAGTTAGAGATCTACCTAAGATTAAGTTTGATCAACACTTTTGTGACGCTTGTAAAGTTGGAAAACAAGCTCATTCTAGTCACAAAGCTAAGAATATAGTCTCGACCTCTAGATGCCTAGAACTCCTTCATATGGACTTATTCGGTCCATCCGCCGTACGGAGCTACGGAGGAAACTACTACACCTTAGTAATAGTTGATGACTACTCTAGGTACACTTGGACTAGATTTCTTAAGAATAAGACTCAAGCCTTTGAGGAATTCGAGGTTTTTAGTAAGAAAGTCCAAAATCAACTAGGATGTACTATAGTTTCAATTAGGACGGATCATGGTCGGGAATTTGATAATGAAGTGCAATTTGGAGTATATTGTGATGTTAATGGTATTACTCACAATTTCTCAGCTCCACGCACTCCACAATCAAATGGGGTAGTAGAGCGGAAAAATCGTACTCTACAAGAAATGAGTAGAACAATGTTGAATGAGCAATCAACTCCGCAAAAGTTTTGGTGTAATGCGGTGGACACCTCAACTTACATACTTAATAGGATTTTAATTAGGCCTATCTTAGGAAAAACTCCATATGAAATCATGAAAGGTAGAAAACCTACTCTTGATTACTTTAGAGTGTTTGGAAGCAAGTGCTTCATACTAAACACTAAAGATTACCTCACCAAGTTTGACCCAAAGTCTTACGAAGGTGTCTTCCTAGGATACTCCCAAAATAGTAAAGCTTACATTGTCCTTAATAAGGAAACAATGAAAGTCGAAGAGTCACTCAACGTGACATTCGATGAAAGCCCTCCACCAACTAAAACATCACCCTTGGTGGATGATGACTTAGATGAGGAACAAGCCATTAAGGTTAATGGCAAGAAAACCTTAGATGATGACATTGAGGATGAAATAGTTGAAGTTGACGAAATTGTCAATGTTAAGGAATCCAAGAACCATCCTATTGAAAATGTCATAGGAAACCTAAACCAAAGAACTCTTAGGTCACAAGCTCAAAACAAAAGTAATTTCTTTTGTTTTATATCTACTATAGAACCTAAGAATGTTGGTGAAGCGATTAAGGATGAAAGTTGGACACTTGCCATGCAAGAAGAACTTAATCAATTCACCGCCAACCAAGTTTGGGAGTTGGTACCTCCTCCTAGGAATCAAACCATCATAGGAACTAAGTGGGTGTTTAGGAATAAACTCGATGAAAATGGCGTCGTGACTAGGAATAAGGCAAGGTTGGTAGCACAAGGCTATAACCAACAAGAAGGAATAGATTATGATGAAACCTATGCACCTGTAGCTAGATTAGAATCTATTAGAATACTCCTTGCCTATGCGTGTGCCTTAGACTTTAAATTGTACCAAATGGACGTGAAAAGTGCATTCCTTAATGGTTATATCAACGAGGAGGTATATGTTGCTTAACCTACGGGATTCGTTGATTTCGAATATCCGAATCATGTTTATAAACTCAAGAAAGCACTCTATGGTCTTAAGCAAGCTCCCAAAGCTTGGTTTGATAGACTGAAAGCATTCTTGATTGAACATGAATATACCATGGGAGTGGTAGATAACACGCTTTTCACAAAGAAACGAGATTCACATCTCATCATTGTTCAAATATATGTTGATGACATTATATTTGGCTCAACTTGTCCAGAACTGTGCAATGATTTTTCTAAAATCATGCATGACGAGTTTGAGATGAGCATGATGGGCGAATTAATTTTTTTCCTTGGTCTACAAATTAAGCAAATGGAAGATGATATCTTCTTTAATCAATCTAAGTATAGTAAGGAAATGCTTAAGAAGTTTAGTTTAGAAGAGTCTAAGCCCATGAAAACTCCCATGTCCACGGAAATAAAACTCACAAAAGATGAAGAAGGTGAGTCCCTGGATAACACTAAGTATAGAGGTATGATAGGTAGTTTACTATACCTCACGGCAAGTAGGCCCGACATCATGTTTAGTGTCTGTCTTTGTGCTCGCTTCCAAGAGGATCCCAAAACCTCTCACCTTGAAGCGGTTAAGCGTATCTTCCGATACATTAAAGGCACTATACACTTGGGATTATTTTATCCCAAGGGGACCGGTATAGAAACTGTTGTCTATGCCGACTCCGATCATGCGGGAGATTACGTGGATCGAAAAAGCACGAGTGGCGTTTGTACCTTCATGGGTTGTTGTCTAACTTCTTGGTTCTCCAAGAAACAAACGGCTCTTGCCATCTCCACTACCGAAGCCGAGCACGTAAGCGCCGGAAAGGCATGTCAGCAAGCACTATGGATGAAACAAGCCCTTAACGACTATAGCATATACTTAGATGATGTTCCCATTATGTGCGACAATAAAGGTGCTATTGACTTGAGCAAAAACCCTGTCCAACACTCCCGTACTAAACACATTGAAATTCGCCACCACTTCCTTCGCGATAATGTTCAGAAAGGAAACATTTCCATTGAGAAAGTTCCTTCTCAAGACAACATCGCTGACATACTAACTAAACCTCTCAAACGAGAATCCTTTAACTACCTCCGTCTAGGTCTAGGAATGATGGAACATATTCCATAAATCCCATGACTCTTGAAGTCATCCCGTGTATCTCGTCTAGTCAAGTTTAGGAACCCCTAGTCATAAGAATTTGTTAGGTACAAATTCTTTCCTCGTGTCATAAGATCTCACTAAAACAGCGAGACTTATTCTTCAAAAATCAAAATGGGACAGAAAACAGTCCCAACAGATCACGGCTCCACTAAATGTGGCACGGCACCGTTAAATTTAACGGTACCGTGGAACCGTGCATCTGGAACATTTCGTATTTCAGTCCCCTTTTCCCACAATACTCATTTCAAACCCTCACAACCTCAGCAATTGCTGTCATAACCTAACCTCACAACCCAAAACTCAATTACACCTCTTCAAGATCATATTCAAGACATTGATTTCAAGATCCTCAATCATTTTAACCTTTTCAACATAAGTTGTAAGTTTTCTCACTCTAATTTATTTCTAATTTTGAGTCTAGGGTTTGTTCATTGATGAAAATTAAATTGGGGATTTTCACCTTTTTCTAGGAATGTTTCAAAATTAGAAGTCATCAACACTAAAACACCCCAATTCCATCAATTTTAAAATCTCACAAAATTAGGATCATGAAATGATTCTTTTTCATGCATTGTTGATGCAAACTAAAAACAATTTCTCATGCATTCATGATCTCACAAATATTATTCGAATTACATAATCAATATGTACTTTTCGACATATTTGTTTGAGCTAAAGTGAAATCAGGAGTGTTTGGGTAATCTCATTATTTTTCTTTTGAGTCGAGATTACCGCACCTCCACATAGTCTGCATATAGGCACACACTAGGCACGTGTTGTATGCAACTAGTTTTATTCTAAATTTTTCTTACAATTTTCTTATAGGACACAAAAATGTCTCATGAATATGATTTTGATCATCTCCTAACCGATACCTATACACCCAAAATCTCACGTGAACCCACTACACCCGGTAACCACATTCGTGCCTATGTCAATCTTGAAACCCGTCGGTTTCATGAAGGCCGTGTCGTTGATCCATCCCTAGTTTACCACCGGGACATCAACACTTCCTTTAGAGCTATAGGATTCGATTGTCTACTCCACATTAACGAGTACATTTGTCCTCGCTTTGTGTTGGAGTTCTTCCGACAAGTTGAACTCGTACGTAACGAGGATCAATCCTTGTCACTTTGGTTTTGGGTCAAAAACTTCAAATACGTTCTAACTCTTGAGCAATTTGCTCAAATCCTTAGAATACCCAATCATGGGCAATGTGCCTATACTGAAGATTGGTGTCTTGAGTCTCTCTTTCACTATCGTGAGGAGAATAGTCCGTACTGTTCGTACATACCCTCTCCAACCGAACTAACCAAAATCATCCGTACTCACCCTCACCCATAACCAACGAAAATTCGTTTGGTAGTCATATGTCTCAACCATCCTCACTTCCGAATTCACCACCCACTATGCACCCTTTGATGATCCTAATCATGAGAATGAGACAAATACTCAAGACGAGAGTGTGACAAGAAGGGGGAATGCTCAAGTCATAAGTAGTTAGGAAGAGATTTATGTCTCTCACTAGGGTTTATTACTAATAGATAATTTTAGGAATTAATGTTCAAATTATCTTACATGCTTACATGAATATTCTATGTGATATTTGAATGATATTTTATCTTGTCCTTTTATGCTTGCATGCTTATGATTATTTAAGAACATTGCATGATCATCCTTATGTGCTAGATGTAGCATTGTATGGATATATTAGGTAAATAAGTACCTAGTGAGTTGAGGCACTCTCATTTCCAGGAATTAGTTTCCCTAGAAAATTCCCCCTAGCTGCCCAAAACTAGCCTGCAAGGAAATTTTCGTGCCAACAGTGTCACGGCACCACTAAATAGGGATGGCACCGTTAAATTTAACGGTACTGTGGGGTATTTAACGGAGCCGTGACCTTGTATAACGGATTTTTCCTATTGCTCCTACTTCCCTATCACCCTAACCTCAAACCTGCAAACCTTGCACCCTCACATTCACCCTAGGATTCCTCTCCTACACCATAGGATCAACTTTAATTCAAATTTCACCCAACTTGCCTATTTAAGGCCTCACCCTTGCAAGCTTATCTTGCACTTCACCTTCAACCTCCCATCACACAAACATCATGTCCTCCACACATGGTTCAACCTCTCAAATCTCCAAGAAACCTAGGATAACCGTAAAACCACCCTCGAAACCACTCTTTGTGGATCTCACAAGAGATGATGAAGCTATGACACCACCTTCCCAAGCCACTCCATACTCACCATCACCACCTTATGCACCATCTAAAACATCATCTACCTATACAACATCTTCATCATCCTATTACACTACATCATCAATGGAATACACACCATCTCCCTTCACCCCATTGGACAATGCCATGCCAATTTCACCTCCAACAAACCTACCACAATCACCATCTCCTATCATGGCACAACCCAACCAACCACATCCCTTTGAGTTACATAGTGCTAATTGCCTATGTTGTCTCCATAACCGTAATCTCATCTACTTCTTAAGAGACGAGATTCATTTCATGTTCTACTTTATAGAACATCTCTTGACACCTCCACCACCTCAAATGGGGCCCCAATCTCCACCACCTCCTAACCAAAACAACTAAACACTTGCTTGTTTAGTCCTCCACAATAAATTCTTAGGACCCCTCTTGGAAATGAAGCTTGCCTCTAGTCATTAGGAATTTAGGCTTCTTGTTATCTTCCTTTGTGCTTTCTATGTAGTCATATATTACTATGACACTTGTTTGTTTTATGAATGAATGTTTTTATGTGGAGGTTTTCCTTTTAAGGGATTGGTTGTTCGTCAAAATGTGCTACTTGTTAGATATTGTATATTTGTCGTCTAACTTTGTTTTGTAGCACGAACCATTGCTCGATTCCTTTGTGTTATCCAAATGAGGGGGAGTACACATCAAGGGGGAGCCTTAACCACCTTTTTGATTTGACAAAAAGGGGGAGAAATGGGAGTAAACTCATTAAAAACTTGTTAAAACTAATTTTAACCTAAAATGAGTTTATATTTTGTCATCATCAAAAAGGGGGAGATTGTTGATGCAAATAATGTTCTAAAAACGTTATTTATATCTTTCGATTACTTCACGTTTTGAGGATGACAAAATGTGAACTCACGTTACGTTAAAATTAACGTTAACAAGTTTTTAATCGGATGATCCCGTTTCTACGCAAATCACTCTTGAACAAAGTTACAACTTGAACTAGTGATCAAAGAAGTGAATTCATGTTTTGAAAATTCACATTTTAAATGGGACAAAACATTTTTTCAAAAATACACATGACAAATTATTTTTGAAATATTAAGAAATGTTTTAATGGAAAAATAAGTTTGAAAATCACAACAGCTATTTTTCCCCCCAAAATCAGCTCCAACCTTCCCCAAATAAATTTTCACCAGAAAAGACAAAATTTGGAGCGTCCTAGTCTACCACGGCTCCATGGTACCGTTAAATTTAACGGAGCCGTGGGTCATTTAATGGAGCCGTCCGTACCATTTTGAATTGTAACGTTCAGATTTTCTTTGCCTATAAATACCCACCTCTTTCACAGTTTTAGGCACCCTTCACACACAGAAAAATCCCTTAGCTAAATCCTCTCACACCTTTCACTTCTTAGGGTCATTTAGATTAGTTTTTCTTTGTTTCAAGAGTGATCCAATCATCCTTCAAGTGATCCTCTTCATACCTCTTCACTAGCAAGAGAAGAACACAAGTATCCAAGTTGATATAAGGTGTTGTCATCCCTCTTCATTAGCAAGAGAAGAACTCAAGTAATCAAGAAGATACTAGAGTTATAGTTGATAGGTTTTTGTAACACTTGTTACAACCTTGTTGTGTCTTAGCATACATCAAGTTTATTTTCTTTTTGTGAGTGAGAGTGAAGATCAAGTGTGATCTATAGAGATAGTTAACATCTCTTGAAGCCATTGGGCTTGTGTGATTGATCAAGAAGATCAAGGGTCATTAGGTTAGTGTTAGTCGAGTAGAGTGAAGTGAGTGTTGATCATTGTGATCGTGTTGAGATCTTGGTGATCTCTTGAAGCCACTGGGCTTGAGTGTTTGGTCACGTGGACCTTGGGAGATTGGTGCTAGCTAAGATTAGCACTCGACATCTAGCTTAGTGTCGGTAATAGGATAAGCGACGTGTACGGTTTTCTCCGCCTTAAGGGAGGTTGTTGACATAGTGCTTGAAACTCTCGAGTGTGGTACTCGGGGAGTGAAGTAGGGCGAAGAAGAGCTTCGTAGCCGAACCACTATAAATCCTCTGTCTCGGTTTTATCTTTCCAACTCTACTCTTTACTTTTATTTGTTATTATTACTTAGCTTAGTGTGTAGTTCATATTGGTGTTGATTGATTACACATAGAGTTCGAATCAAAGTTTCCAATAACCAACTTTTAAAACAAGATTTTTAAAAGAAGTTTTTAAACCGGTAAACTATTCAACCCCCTTCTAGTTTCCCACAAATTGTTTTCGGATTATCTTGAAATTACAACCTATACAAGTGGTTTAAGGATGGTTTGACATTAAATTGACAAACCGAAAGAGGCGGGTTTTTAATCAGCTTTCGAGCGGACCTTTGCTTCTCCGCCACTCTGCGAGTAGTTTTGAGAGAAACGAATTTCGCTTGACGAATCAATCCCAAAAATATTGTGCAATCTTTCTTTAAAATAAAAATCCAAAAATATTTTCATCTTCAAATTTTGTTTTTCTTTTTAAATTTTGGTTTCTTTGTGGTGTATGAACACCCGTTCTTCTACACCCAATCTTCTTTCACCAGTTTCAAATCCCGAAAGAATTATTCGTCGAGGTCGACGTCTTGATTTTCATGACGAAGAAGAGATGGATACCAATACAAACAATGATGAGCCAGTTCCCGATCTACGAACGATGGAGGAGTTGTGCCAACCAACTATGGACGGACGGGGTGGCCCGATTGCTCCCGTTAATGTCCAAGCCGCGAATTTTGTACTTAAACATCACATGATCCAACAAGTCCAAAATTCTTGCCAATTTCACGGATTGCTGGGTGACGATGCAAACAAGCATATTGATAAATTCCTTACCGTCACCCAGAGCATGAAACAAAATGGGGTCACCGATGACGCCCTTCGTCTATATCTCTTCCCTTATTCTTTGACGCATCATGCCACCGCATGGTTTGATCGTCTTCCCAAGAATTCAATTCATAGTTTCGATGAAATGACTTCAAAATTCTTGGCAAAATATTTTCCGCCATCGATGGTGACGAAGTTGAGAAATGACATAAGCAACTTCCGTCAGCTTCCCGATGAATCATTATTTGAGGCATGGGAACGCTATAAGCTTTCGATTGATCGGTGTCGAAACCATAACATGTTATTAGTCACCATAATAGACACGTTCTATAATGGTTTAACATTGAGACACCGTGACATGATTAATGCTGCAGCCGGTGGTACTTTTATGAAAAAACGACCACAAGAGTGCTATGATCTAATCGAGAACATGTCCACCCATCATAATCATTGGGATTCCTCAACCGAGAGGAATGAGTCTACTAGATCTATCACTACTTCTTCTTCTTCCACGTCCGAGATAGCTGCACTCACAAAAAAGATGGATGATTTGTCCACTGCTGTCTTGAGAATCCATCAAACTCAGATTCAGAACAACAACAATCATCAAGTAAATGTTGTTAATCAGAGTTGTGAAACATGTGGTGGTCCTCACCCATATTCCGAGTGCTCAGCCTCCGGTGGCTACACTCAAGAGAACGTTTGTGCTACGGGAACCTTTAACACGGGAGGTAATGGTTACCAACCGCAAGGAGACCGTAATCTTCTCAGCTACCGTTCTAACATTTTTCTCGGACCACCCGGATTTAATCAGAATCCAAATACGAATGTGCAAAACCAAAATTCCCAATTCAATCAAAATCAAAATCGGATGAACCAAGGTTTTCAAAACCAAGGGAATTACAATCAAAACCAAAACCAAGGTTTTCAAAATCAAGGTAATCAAATCCGAGGTCAAAACCAGGGAAATTTTAACCAACATCAAGGGAATGTTCAAAATCAAAACCGAGGGAAAAATTTCAATCGAAACCAAGGTTTTAATCAAAACCAAACGTCCTCGGATGAATTGTTGAAGCAATTCATGAAATCCCAAGATGAAACCAATCGGTTGTTGGTTAATCAAATCTCAGAAATCAAGAAGTCTTTAAATGATTGACCCTCGGGCTCAGGTACTCTTCCTAGCAACACGATCGCTAACCCGAGGGGCGATGTAAAAGCGATCACTACTCGGAGTGGTGTTTCTTATGATGGACCCACGGCTCCAACTACTTCTTCTTCTCTTCCTCCCAAGGTAGTTGACCGTGAGACCGAGGCGACAAAGGAAACGGAACTTCCTACTAATAACGGAAGTACCGAAAACGTACAACCTACGGTTGTCCAACCCGCTAATCCAAAAGTTGTTTTTGAGCCTAAAGAAGCTCCCGACAAAACAAAACTTCCATATCCATCAAGATTAAACAACCAAAAGCTCCGTGAAAAATATTCAAATCAAATGGAGAAATTCTTTCAAATCTTCCAAGATTTGCATTTCGACATAAGCTTTGCGGATGCTTTACTTCTCATGCCCAAGTTTGCTTCCACAATTAAGGGTTTGTTGAGCAACAAAGAAAAATTGTTTGAATTAGCAAAAACTCCTTTGAATGAAAATTGCTTAGCAGTTCTCCTCAAGAAGCTTCCCGAAATGCTTGGAGATCCCGGAAAATTTCTTATCCCATGTGATTTCCCGGGGATGGTTGAATGCTACGCCTTGGCCGATCTTGGTGCAAGCATCAACCTGATGCCGCTTTCCGTGTGGGAAAAGCTTTCTCTCCCAGAACTTACTCCAACTTGCATGACCCTCGAGCTAGCGGACCGTTCTATATCTCGTCCAATGGGAATAGCCGAGGATGTCTTTGTAAAAGTAGGGAAGTTCCATTTTCCCGCCGATTTTGTCGTTGTTAAATTCGATGCCGATCCTCGGGTTCCCCTTATTGTAGGGAGATCCTTTTTAAGGACCGGGCGTGCTTTGATTGATGTTTATGGCGAAGAAATAACGCTTCGGGTTGATAATGAGGTCGTGACCTTTAATCTTGATCGAACTTTCAAATACTCCTCCAACCACGATTCTATTTCAGTTAATCGAATTGATGTCATAGACATTGCTTTGCAGGAGTATTCTCAAGAAGTTCTTGTATTCTCAAATAATTCTTCGAGTGGTGATCCCACTCCTTCTTCTCAACCTATTCTTTCCGACTCTTCCCCTTCTCTCACTCCGTTTGAGGGAAGTGACTTCATTTTGGAAGAGATCGATGCTTGTCTCAAAAATGAATCGATTTCTCCGGAAATTGATGATACCGATTTTGATCCGGAGGGAGATATTCTCCTCCTCGAGAAGTTGCTTAATAATGATCTGTCATCTTCTCTCCCTCTGAAGGAAATTCAAATCGAAGAAATCAAAGAGATTAAGCCGTCTAATCCTTCGGAGCTCGAGCTCAAGGATTTACCTCCTCATCTGGAATACGCTTTCTTAGAAGATAACGAAAAATTTCCTGTCATTATTTCTAAAGATCTTAAAGATGCGGAGAAGACCCAACTTCTTGATGTGCTCAAAAAGCACAAGAGTGCCATCTCTTGGCAGCTCTCTGACATAAACGGTATTCACCCTAGATTCTGTACTCATAAGATCTTAACGGAGGATGATTTCAAACCCACAGTGCAACAACAAAGAAGGGTAAACCCAAAAATTCATGAGTTATCAAGAATGAAGTTCTTAAATTTCTTGAGGCCAGAATGATTTACCCTATCTCCGATAGCCCGTGGGTTAGTCCCGTCCATTGTGTTCCCAAAAAGGGGGGGAAGACCGTCATTGAAAACGAAGAGAATGAGTTGATTCCCACACGTCTCGTCACTGGATGGAGAATGTGCATTGACTATCAAAAACTCAATGATGCTACCCGAAAAGACCATTTTCCGCTTCCTTTTATGGATCAAATGCTTGAACGTTTAGCGGGAAATGAGTTCTATTGTTTTCTCAATGGCTTTTCCGTGTATTTCCAAATCCCGATTGATCCACAAGATCAGGAAAAGACCACATTCACTTGCCCTTATGGTACGTTTGCCTACCGACCTATGCCTTTCGGTTTATGCAATGCTCCAGGAACGTTCCAAAGGTGCATGATAGCCATCGTCCATGACATGATCGAGAAAACAATGGTAGTGTTTATGGATGATTTTTCGGTTTATGGAAATTCTTTCTCATCGCGCCTCTCCCATTTAGACAAAATGTTAAAACGGTGTGAAGACACCAATCTTGTTCTAAATTGGGAGAAGTGCCACTTCATGGTCAAAGAGGGCATTGTCCTCGGCCATAAGATTTCCAGTGCCGGGATTGAGGTAGATCAAGCTAAAGTCAATGTTATCGCTAAGCTACCTCATCCCACCACCGTCAAAGGAATTCGAAGTTTCCTTGGTCATAACGGGTTCTACCGTCGATTTATTCAAGATTTTTCTAAAATCGCCCGGCCTCTGACCCATCTTCTTGAAAAAGATGCTCCATTCTTCTTGTAACACCCCAACCCGATAAGGGTAGAAGTATTACGTTATGGTGACATATCAAAGCAAACACAAGCATACATCTCAAGTAATACAAATGAATTCTAAATATTACAAAGGGAAAATCCGACGTACAAGGTTACAAATGAGAACAATAACAAAATACTAAGTCTGAAAATGTAAACACTTCTAATCATCTCTAATCCAGAATAGCTATCAAGGTGTAGTCTTCTAAGTCCAAAAGTACTCTCCACTTATAACCCAGCTTCCTACTAAAACCTGCCGCAGGAAAAGAAATGCGGCTGAGCTTAAAAAGCCCAGTGAACAGATATATATAAACGAAACAAAAGATAAGGGACAAAGAATATAATATGGTGCATTGGGGAAAACATAAGGCATAAACTAATGAATATCAAAGGTAAGAAAGGGTCAGTAATCCACCACGAGCCCAAACAAATCAAATCAAATATCATAGTAACCATGGAGTAGCTAGCTCCCGAACTTGTGAAAGACGTGGATTGCACCCATGCATCAATCACCGAACATATCATATAATATCATATCATGTTAAATCCACTAAATACGAACCGAACCTAGGATGCATCCATACGCCCCCGAACAATAACATTGGCCATAATAAATATAAAGTGCGCATATCATAATCAAAGTGGGACGGTGTGGAACATCACTCAACCACACTAGAGTCATGCCATTGGTGCATCAATGGCACGGCCATGTTACCTTCATGGCTAGGAAACGAACTTGGCTCGGGTATCAAACTGAAGGGTCAAAAGTCAAATAATATCAAAGTCATCAAAGTATCAAAGGTTCATCGTCAAAGGTTCATAATTGAAGGTTCATAATCAAATGGTTCATTTAAAGAAATCTTTATCAAATGATTTTCATAAAAATGATCTTTAATAACGGTTTTCATAAAGGTAGTCTTTAAAAGTAGTTTTCATAAGAGTTAGTAAAATTCCATATAAAAGTAGTATCGCATCGTTCATAAACATCATTTTAAAATAGTTTTTCTCAAAATATTTTCATGATATAATTAAGAAAGGTTTTCACATCCAGTTACAATATCAAATGAACCTTCAAAGTATCAAGTGATTCGAATACTCATATCACAAGGTAACGAACGAATTATATCAAGTATCATATCACAAGGATCATAATGAACGAATGTCAAATGGATCATCATACCAACGAAGCATATCAAACGAATGAATCAAAGTACAGGGGATCATAGCAATGGCTTAAGGGAATCTTATAACGAATTGAAGATCAAGATCAATGAGTCATGAGAGGGAAAACACCCTTACTGAAAAAGGGTAGAATATCTGTACCTTAGACCGCAAGTGAAAACACAACTAGAAACGAAAAGATCGAAACTAAACTCCATCTTCAGCGAATCTAAACGAATTTATGATAGTCTGATTAATAACTTCTCATTTAAACCAGATTACTTATTTTAGTCGGTTTTCCATTTTTAGTATTTTTCCTTTTATTAAGTTCCCGAATTAGTACTTGATAAGTTAGGTTTACAACTGATAATTAAGTAAAGTTAAGGGTTAATAATGACAATTATCACAGTTTAGGGTTTAATGTGTAAATTACCAAGGTTTAGGGTTTATTATAACAATTATCAAAGTTTAAGGTTTAAAGTGTAACTTTAAGTTTTAAGACACTTAAAAGACACATATTATATTGGACAATTTACAGCCTATCGCTTCATGAATCAGCCTCCACTTTATGTTGATAAATATTCATGGTCTAAACAATACACTTTCTACCTTATGCGCCATGCACTCGCACGAATCAACCTATTTTACTCACATAAAATAACAACATGCAAGCTCTATTTTTCCCGTGTTTTGACCTGTTATGAACACCCCACAAGCACCCATGTTGACACACCCTAACAAACATAAAAATCATATGCCAGGCCCTTACAACAACCAGACAAGAATCCCTATTTCCAGTCCTACACGACATACTAACACACAAAATTAGTATATACAAGAGACCATTTTGTTTTACTCTTTTTGCGTGACCAACACCCAAACACATTAACCCATTTTGAACCCAACACATTTACCACGAATGACCCCTTGTTGACAGCAAAACCCACGACACATATGCTAAAAATAACGAACATAACACAGTCTTTTATAATCACACTCACACGACACACAAACCGCCCACACAATACACACGTTACAAGACACAACAAACTCACACCCACATGCATGCAAACATAGCCCAAAAGATTTATGTCTGCACACTTTCTCGTTAAATACTCACACAATATAGTGAGCCACAGTATATCATAAATTCACACAAAGTTAACCTTTAATCTCGAATACACATGCATGCGCCTATACTACACAAGCACCATGCAACCATTATTTTAACAAATTAAGTCACGTGTAGACCAAGACCAAACGACTCATAATATTTAGCCAATCTCATATCCGATTCGAATTATAATACGACACACATGCTTGACACAATTTGTCAAAAATGATCCTTATGTCATGCCTACATATAACCTGTTTTTAGAACGCAACTTATTCGCCCCTTATCAACTGTGGTTTATGATTTTTAGTTCTTATATAAACATCTCGAAACAAAACTTATTAGGCGATCTGTTGAAGAACAAGGTAGACGTATTACATATTGGATTTAGGGATTACCTTGATCTTATATACGAAATAGAACAAGGACAAAAGATATAGTCGCGATCGCCAAGCCATGCGTATCACAAAACCTTCGACTATCCGTCACATGGTCAGTCTTCCTCCTTGCCGACTCCTAGTTATCAAGGACAGTTGGGTCATGCCTCGTTTATCAAAGTGGATTTATGGTATCGTTGTGTGATCGAATAAATGGGAGGAAGGAGAAGGCGTTATGAAGAGGGGCGCCTACAATTTCTTTGGCAAGGAAATAAAGTGCATTTAATTTTATTGATTGTGTTTCTAACTTCTTAGTTTTGTGTTATATGATTCAGCGAGATTTGTGGGTCTGAAAGGAAATAAGGCAATGGCGATTAAAATATGCAAATGCCAGCAAGTGATTTAGATATGGAAAACAATATCAAACTTTAATAGCGATTTATATATTGTATGGCCAAATATTCTATTTTATTGGAATATTCATTTGCTTTTGGCTTAGTGGGATATTAGTCTTAGTATAACATGTATGTTGACATCTTATGTAGCTTAAGTATGGTTTTCATATTTGGTAGTTCTTAGGTTATAACACTTAGTTACTTAGGTTGTAATCGGTTTCAAAGTTCAAATTAGTAACGGATTTTAGGAATAATATTTTGGGCTATCGTGATTGTTTAATTAGTTTAGTAACTTAGATTATGGAACACCTTTAATTCTTCATTATACTTTATGTGTTCTTGAAAATTTTCAATTTAGAGGGTAATTTAGGGATTTCCACTAATGAAAAATGAGGGTTTTACAACTCTTCTCTCCCGAATGCATTGAAGCATTCGGAATTCTTAAAAAGAAACTAACTGAAGCACCGATCTTAGTTTCCCCCGATTGGGACTTGCCATTCGAGCTCATGTGCGATGCTAGTGATTATGCTATTGGGGCAGTCCTGGGGCAACGAAAATTTAAGTACTTTCAGCCGATACACTATGCTAGCAAGACAATGACCGATGCTCAATCTCACTACACCACTACTGAGAAAGAGTTATTAGCCGTTGTTTATGCTTTTGAGAAATTTAGACCATATCTTGTCTTATCAAAGACCATAGTGTATACGGATCATTCGGCTCTAAAGTATCTCCTTGCTAAGCAAGATGCTAAGCCGAGATTACTTCGGTGGGTTCTCCTGCTCCAAGAATTTGATGTTATAATTCGTGATAAAAAAGGAGTGGAGAATCTCGCCGCCGATCATTTGTCCAGATTAGAGAACCCTCATCAAAGTGTTCTCGAGAAAAAGGAAATTACCGAGACATTTCCTCTCGAGACACTTGGGATGGTTTCATTAAAGGATGATCCAAGTACCCCATGGTTTGCCGACTTTGCAAATTACCATGCAGGGAATTTTGTTGTGAAAGGGATGTCGTCCCAACAAAAGAAGAAATTCTTCAAAGATGTTAAGCATTACTTTCGGGACGACCCCTACTTGTTTAAAGTTTGTGCGGATCAAGTCATCCGGCGGTGTGTTCACGGCCAAGAAGCCGTTGATATTCTTAAGGCTTGCCACAATGGACCCACCGGGGGATATCATGGCCCGAACTACACCGCCAAAAAAGTCTTTGATTCCGGTTTCTTTTGGCCAACTATCTAACGTGATGCCCACGACTTGGTAAAGTCATGTGACTCTTGCCAACGTCAAGGAAAAACCTCGCAAAAAGACGAAATGCCACAAAATGCAATTCAAGTCTGCGAGATCTTTGACGTATGGGGCATCGATTTTATGGGGCCATTCCCGTCTTCGCGAGGGAACAAATATATCCTCGTGGCTGTCGATTACTTGTCAAAATGGGTTGAAGCGAAAGCGCTCCCCACTAACGACGCCCGAGTTGTTGTGAAGTTCTTAAAAAATCTCTTTTCCCGATTCGGAACTCCTCGAGCTATTATCAGTGACCGCGGTACCCATTTTTGCAATGACCAATTTGTGAAGGTCATGCTTAAGTATGGAGTTACTCACCGTCTTTCTACCGCATATCACCCGCAAACAAGCGGTCAAGTCGAGGTTTCCAATCGTGGATTGAAACGTATCTTGGAGAGAACTGTTGGTGAAAATCGGGCCTCATGGGCCGATAAATTAGATGATGCTTTATGGGCTTTCCGTACCGCCTTCAAAACACCCATCGGGTGTACTCCTTACAAGCTAGTGTACGGAAAAGCATGCCATCTGCCCATTGAGCTCGAACATAAGGCCTATTGGGCCTTAAAACATGCAAATTTTGACCTCAAAACCGCGGGTGATCACCGAAAGCTTCAAATGAATGAATTAAACGAGCTTAGGGATCAAGCCTACGAGAACTCTTTAATCTACAAAGAGAAGACGAAGAGGATTCATGACTCCAAAATCAAAAACCGCGTTTTTAACGTTGGTGATCGAGTCCTCCTTTTCAATTCTCGATTAAAGATTTTCTCGGGCAAGTTAAAAACCCGTTGGTCTGGACCATTCACCGTCACTCAAGTTTTTCCTTATGGTACCATCGAGTTATCTCAAACCGATGGACCAAACTTCAAGGTGAACGGTCATAGGTTGAAGCATTACTTTGGAGGGGACATACCACCCATGGTTGTCCCGGATCTCCAAACTTTCCCCATGGACCAATGAATTCGAGGTCGAGTCAAGCTAGTGACTCGGTTAACAAAAACATTAGCACCACATGGGTGACAACCCATGTTTCTGACTTCTTTCTATTTTTTGACACTAAGTGTGGGGGGATTCCTCTACTGTCACTAGTACAGATTTGGCCAACGGTCACACCAAAAATGTGTGACTATATGCATATAGTCACACACGTTTTTTTGGGTGTGTGTGACAAAAAGTCGCGCCACCGTAGGTGCTATATGGTCACATTGTTTAGTTTGTGACCGTTTTCATTGAAAAAGAGTGACTAAAACCCGAATATGTGTGACTAATTAGGCACAAGTTTTGTTGGATTTATCAGTATGTGTGACTATTTCCCATCCTATGGCCACATGAATATATAATAAATGTGACGTTTATGATGATTTATTCACACAACGTGTGTTGTTTTTTTTCGAGTTAGTCACATACAATTTAAAAAACAGTGGCCAAAAGTGTGAATAAGTGTGACCATATGCTGTTTAAAGTGATGAAATGTGTATTTTGTGTGACTATTGATCATCCAATGATCACATGAATTTTTAGTTTGTGTGGCCTTTTGTAATATTTAGTCACACAAAGCATGTTTTTTTGGGTATTTAGTCACATACAATTAAGCATAAAGTGGCCAAAAGTGTTAATAAGTGTGACCATATGTTGTTTAAAGTGAAGAAATGTGTATTTTGTGTGACTATTGATCATCCCATGGTCACATGAATTTTTAGTTTGTGTAGCCTTTTGTAATATTTAGTCACACAAAGCATGTTTGTTTTGGGTATTTAGTCACAAACAATTAAGCATAAAGTGACCAAAAGTGTTAATAAGTGTGACTATATACATCGTTTAGTCACATTTAAGAAATCAATATATATCAAAACAAATTCAAATATATATCAAAACAAATTCAAATACAATAAAATTGGAATGTATATAACTGAACCAAATATAAGCAGTACCAACTATATGAACCAACAGTACTAACTTATAACTAACAGTTATAACTACTAACAGTTATAACTAATACACTAGCAGTATTAACTTCAAGCAGTCTTCTACATATCACAAGCTCTCTTCAGCTATGACCAATACTTTCTGCGCACAGACCATTATTTCAGCTTAGGACTATGGATCTTGGAGACCAAAAGAGAACGAGAACTATTAGATAGATATGCTGTTTGGAACACCTCTCCCGGTAACACCCTTGTCGGAATAAGGCTTGAGAAGCTGGTAAGGAACCAACCCTGCACCACTCCCGTTCTTCAAAGTGGCAATTTCGCCACCTCTTGTAGATGTCTAGGGACTAACTCACTAAGGGAGTATATAGTTTAATACTTACGTTGTGAAATTCCAGTGTGTCGCCACCAGTTTTCCTGAGTTCCACCATGTGCAGCGAGGGAGCTACTTCAAAAACCTACATGAACATTTGGTTACTAAAACTTAAACACCAGAAGCTTATATGCTACCATGTTAGTCGCATGAATATTTTACCTTATAATTTCGCTTGTGAACGTTGAAACCCATGGGTTTTGCAGTTTCCTCGATTTTAGACATGATTTCGTTAGCAGGGCACAATGAAGCAAAACTTGTTTCCCTCTTTACAATACCCTGTAATATAGTAATATCAGAACAGATTAGTACCACTTTTGAGCTTGTTGGTCACTTGGTTGCATAATCTATTTTTGTTTTCTGAGCAGACATTTCTTTTGGAGCAGGACTAGATGAACTTTGAAATACCTTCTGCTTCTCAAAACATATTTTCTAGACTAAAACTATGTGATCTCGATATCAACTCAAGGGCATTCATAGATTCAGGTTTTTCTTTGTTTTCTGTAACAAGATGTTCCTGAAAACATATAAAAATATGAATATAAGAATGCGTTCAGGTTTTTCTTTGTTTTCTGTAACAACAGAGTCACATATACATTATCTTTCTATGAAAAAGAGAACGAGAAGTGAAGAGCTAACCTTAGATTCGTTAAAGACAACATCTATATCAAGGCTCACATCATCGTCCTGCTCAAAATGCGGCGGTTTATACCCTTTAATGAACCAATCATCTTCCAAGATTTCAGGAATAGTTATTCTCTGAAATTAACCAACGGGCGTGGCAATTATATGTCAGTTTCGTCACAAGAATAGAATTTCTAATATGTAAAATATGCAAACCATAAATGAAGCAACTCACAGTGAGGGGGTTCGGATCAAGAATTCTTGTTAACAGTTTCTTTACACCAGGTGAAAACCATGGTGGGCATCTATAGTCAGCCTTTTCGATCTGATCAATAACAGTTTTTTTACAAGTTGCATTATGCATCAAGGGATGGACCAACTATGTAGATGTAAATATAAGTATTGAACTTACTCTCCTATACAAACTCATGAGGTTTGCTTCATCAAACGGTAAGTATCCTGCCATAAGTACGAAAAGAATAACCCCACATGACCATATGTCAGACGCTGCACCGTTATAACCCTTTACTGTGAGTACCTGAAACAAACATTCCACTCATATGATTATGTAAATCTTGATGATGAAATCCGTAAACACTAAAGATGTAGCATTTTTACCTCGGGAGCGACATAGTTTGGAGTCCCTAAGGCATGAATACATGATAAGCATGATTAACAGGACATAAATCTTCATAAATAAGAAGCCCAATTGAAACTAGTATATCAGTTTATTAAACATAATATAGATGCTGCCAGTATGTAACAACACAGTCACATAAACATGCCATCTCAATTTAACGTTAATTCTATGATCAAGATTTGTCTAACTAAATAACCCAACCCGGCCCATCTCAATTTAACTAAATAACGTTAAAGAAGTGAACCGTCTCTACCAGAACCTGTTTTAAAAACACAACCCGGCCCATTTCTAGCAGTACTACCGGTTTCAAACTCGAACACATTTTGACCCATAACCCAAACTGCCCTTCTCGCCACATTCACTATAGACAGTAGGGACTTTCTTTTCAGATTTGACATAAGAGGGTAATTCGTCAAATTGGAATCGGATCTAACATGTGCAGCCTAAGCTTACTTCTCTTGGCTCCCGGCGGGGTTGTCTAGTCCTAAAGCTAACCAGTTTACTTACTATTATATAATAAGCCTTAGCCTTCGGCCCATGAAATAGAGATGGCCCGGACCCAAGATTCAGATGGGCTGGATGCTTGGATATTCTTTTCTTTCGTGTCATGATCACTCATTGTGCCATTAACTATATACATTAATACTGCAAATTTTATGTTAGTGCAGGTTAACTTCTTGACTAAACTGGTTGCTCAAAAACCTGGGAAACCGGTGCGCGACATGATTAAGAATGTAATGCTAGGAAGAGATGAAGGGGCTGACAAAGTTGAAGATGAAGAAAGTAAAAGAGGCGGTAGGATTTCAGACGGGATTGCAGGGAATGTGAGTAACTCAGCATAATGAGACCCTTTTCCCAGCATCTGAGATCATGCTATAACCAATCCTGCACACCACAATCAATCACAAATCCAATATCAGATCACTATAATACGCGAAATAAGTAGTTGCTAGATATAATTATTCATACAAACAAAATGAAGACCTGTCTTTAACACTAGAACAAGGCTCCATCATTTCCAACTTAGCAGCAACACGACCAACACATCCTTCCACAACATTTTTCAAATACACGAATGGCGTATTTCCAATTAACTACAACCAACATTAAAAAAAACATCATAACCTTAATAACCAAACCAACAATGTAAAAAAGCATACTTAACCAAACCATCAAACATAACCAAACACTTACTTCAGTAACATCCTTAGCAATCTTGATCTTCCCTTCTGCCCTATTTTTCTCAAATCAACCTTTAACTCAAAAACACAAAAACAAAACGCTTTAAATAAAACAATACCCACAAATCATTACTGGACAAGATAGTGCAGACAAAAAGATATTATTATTATTATTATTATTGGCCTCGAGGGTCACGATTATAATCTTATCACTATACTTTATATTATATTTTGATTTGATTTTTATGAATTGTCTATTAGCTAAAGAGATTACGTTTGATAGAGTCAATTTTTGTTGCCGCCTGTACGTAGATCGGATACTAGTCAAGAGTTGTATTAATCAATTTAAAAAAAAAATCAATTAACAAAGAAAGAAATTGAAGAATAAGAAGAAAGTGTAGTTACCATGACGATTGATGGTGTTTGTTAATTTTCCCCTAATTCAATTCTTTCTTTAAACTGACGGACTGATTATTATTTAGGCGGGGGTGTGTATATGGGGTTTGTGGTTGGGCAGATGAGAGAGAAAGAGGATGAGGTAAGTGGGGGTTATGACTTATGTGGTATGTGAGGGATAATGAAAATGTAAATTTGATTTCGGGGAAAAAAGTGGGCGGGAGTATTGAAAATATGTTTGGGAGATATTAAAATTTGAGAAATATTGTAAAGTTATTTTATATAAAACATTTGAATTATAAAAGCAAAAGTGTGACCATATATGACATTTGGTCACACTGTTCAAGTGTGTGACATATATTTGTCACTTTTAAATGCATATCGTGACTAATGCTTCAAACTTACTTTTCACTTGTCACACATTTCAAATTCATATGTGGCTAAATTTTTAACAAAAACTAGAAGTCACGTTTAAATAATGTGTTATAAACTTGAGTATATGATTTAGCCACATACACAATTACTTCGTGTGACCATATATGGATTTTGGTCACACTTTTCAATTGCGTGACATATATTTGTCACATATGTATATATATAGTGTGACTAATGTTTCAACCTTATTTGTATCCGTCACACGTCCCAAATTATAAGTGACTAAAAAATCAATTTTTTTTACCAGATACGTATAGTCTTGAAAATATTCAAATGTGTGGCTGTAGCCTCAGATGTAATTCTGAAATGGTCACACAAGTCGGATCAAGTGTGGCTGTTTATTTTATTCTGGTACATTTAGTCACACAAATAAGTTACTGTGTGGCTGTTCGAAAAACCACATGTGTGACTAAATCCCATTTTTGTACTAGTGTGTGCTCTGTTTGTGTGTTGTTTGCCCTTGTTTGCAGGTTTCCCTTAGATCGTGATGATTGATGCGCCTGTTTTCAATCCAGCCGCCCAATATCCGATCTCTTTGCTAACGATTATCTAGGGATATCTTTTTAATCCTGTTTGTGAAAATAGAGATTTCTGTTCCACACTTGGCTATTAATATTACCTTTTTACGTTCTAAGTGTCGGCATAATAGCCGGTACTTTGAATATTGAGGGCAATATTCAATTCTAAGTGTGGGGGGGGGGGGGGGGGGAATTCTCACGATTTTTGTCACATACGTACCTTCTAGTGCCCTAGTACCCCCGTTTTGGCCAAAAATTTAAAAAAAATTTCGTTTTTAGATAAGAAATTGCAATAAAAAAGAAGTGTTTAGTCTTGATTAGGTTAGAACAAAGGGAATCCTGACTCTGCCAGAGTGTTGATCTGGCTGCTTCCTTAACGATTAGGCTAAGGTTTTACGATATGTGCAAATGAAAATGCTAAGCGTAGAATAGTTGGTTTTCTTTAGAGCTTATATAAGTAATCTATGGCTTTTCCTCCCAGGAGATAACTAATCTGACTTAATAAAGTGCTTATTTTCAAACATTTGAACACACAAAATCATTTTTTTTATATACGATTTTGAAAAATACTAGTTCAAAGCTTTATTTAAATTTCGGAACAAGCATATGTCATAGTAATGCAAAATGAAAGTGAGACGTTGCTTGAAAGTTGCAAAAGTTAAGTAATAAATGTATGTGCTAAAAAAGCTAAGGTTCAAGATCGGCCCTTGGATCCTTATTTCCGGAAGGCGTTTAGGTCTTGGCTACCCTCTTACACCGGCCCTTGGACCTCTAATTCAGGAATGTGTGAGGTCTTGGTTTAACACCCTTGGATCCTCATTTCAGGAATGTTTAGAGTCTTGGAACTCTCCGTTGTAACGGCCCTTGGATCCTTTATTCCGGAAGATGTAAGGTCTTGGTTCCCGTGAAACTCCGTTAGTTTATGTTGCACATGTAAAATAATAATAATAATAATAATAATAATAATAATAATAATAATAATAATAATAATAATAATAATAATAATAATAATAATAATAATAATATATAATAATAATAATGAAAAATGATGAAAAAAATGAAAAGAAAAAAATGAAATAAAAATGGAATGATATTGCAAAATGCAAAAATAGAATGATATTGCAAAATGCAATAAGTTTTGATGTGTTGAATAAAGTTTTGAAACTTGCTTGTTGTAAATTTTAAATCTATCTTTCAGCTAGTATTAGTCAAAATCTTATAAAAACGTCGGTTTTTGTAATCAAAATTTTGAAAATCAAGCACAGTCACCTAACTTGAATAAATTATGGGAGTGAAAAGTTAAGTCTCGGCTTACATAGATTATTAGTATAAGTAGTGTTAGCATTTTACAAAAACGTTTGCACATTGAGTCTAAGCTTAGTTGGGAGTATAAAAAAGAGGATGACGATTTCAATTCCCTGGAGACACCCATTTTGTGTGAATCCCGTTCCATGATACCATTTTTGGAAATCAAGCATTTTGTCTATTTTTGTTTTAGTTTAAATTTCTTGCATCAAATAAAAAGTCGAAACGGGGTATGCTTGGTATTCTTTTGATCCTTTCATTACTTTATATGATCGGATTGCTAGGGACTAGCAATAGTTTAGTGTGGGGGATTGATGAGTGTGTAAATACTCATCATTTTACACCCATAAAAGACACAAAAATGACCAAAAACACCCAAAATATATTGCAGATATCCTTGGTTTATGTTTTATGTGTTTCAGGTACAAAGGATTGAAAACGAGCATTTTTGGATCGACTTGGCAACAATTGTGCATTTGATCAAGTGAAGACAAAAGTCAAAGTCAACCTCCAAAAATACCAAAATGACACAAATGGTCCTTGGAAATACTTTTCGAATTTGGCAGCCTTGGTCCTTGGATTTTCAAATTCTACAACAATGGTCCCTCAAAGTTAAAACCAAATTCAAAGTTAATCCCTAAACCCAAATACCAGTTAACCCAGCCCAACACAACCAAAAAGCCCAATCACTAAAAACAACCCAACCCGGTTTCGTTTTAACTAATACCAGGTTGACCACAGTCAAACCTTTCTTCTAAAACTAACACCCGCCAAACCAAAACCACCCCTTATCCCTGACAAAACCACCATCAACCCACTCCAAGCTTCTTCAGCACTACACTTCACCTAACAGTCCAAGAAGCATTTAATGCTTCGTTCCCCTCACAAGTTATCAGGACCAAGTGGTTTTCCCACTCACACCATTTTTGCGCCAAAACTCATATGAAGAGCTGAGATTAAAGTAAGCCCATCCAACGGCTCCAAATCATTCAGAGAAGCACAAGAGTGAAATCCCACCTCAAAAATAGTATAAATAGGTCCTCATTGTAGCCTATCAAGGCAGGTAGAATTTAGCTTAAATCGTATTTTAGTTTAAAAAGTTTAAGTATTATTAATTTTAGATTTCAGTGATCAATCCAAGTTATTTTAAGTTTGTTTAATGTTTAATATGTTACAATTTTCAAAGTATCAATGATTTCTCAAGTTTCCATCATCACTGTTAATTCGAATTAAGTCAATTAGTGTTTGCAAAAGCTTGTTTTCTGTTTGAATAAGCTCATGTGAGCTTAATATAGCTTATTGTGAGTTTAAAATAAGATAACTCAGTTACAATCAAAGATTTCAAAAAAAAAGTCAACTCTGGTCAACATTACTGTTCAATAGCTTATTTTTGAGCTTATTGCCTTTTCTGTGCTTATTTTGGTCTGCTTGAAGTGACTATAGGATAGTTTGATTAATAGTTATAGTTTAGTCCACTTTTTTTCACTTGAAAAGCTCAAAACATCAAAACTAGCTTAAAAATAATGGTAGCTGATTAGTGCTTATTCTAAGATAAAAGTTGCTCAAATCAGCTTAATTTAGTTAGATAAGTATCTGACATTAGAAATCTTAGCTTAAATGGATAGATTTTAGCTTAAATTTCAAAACAGCCCAAGTTAAGGGGCGTTTGGGTTAAGGCTGCAAATGGGTCATTCTGGGTTAAAAAAAAAAAAAAAAAAGAAAAAAAAAGAAGAAAACTCTTGCCACTGTTCATTTGTCAAGTGGTGACATTTGATCTACACTAATTTGGCATGTTTAAGTTGTTTTCATGAATTGTTGAGATGGTTTGAAGGTTAAACAAGAATTTGAGTTAACTAGGCAAACCTTTGTGACTAAACTGCTCTGACAAGCTGTTCACAAGCTTGTGCTTATTCAACCTTGTTGTGGTATATTTTTTATGTATCTTGTAGCTGTTTAAGGCGATGAACAAAGGAATGGCTTTTTGGGTGTGAGCTTGAAGTTTATGTGGTGATCTCAGATGCTAAGCCTGCATCAGTAAGCTTTTTGCATTTTCAGCCCATGTTTGTTAATTTTCTTTTGTTCCTATTAAGTCCTTATTAGCTAGAATTTTGCATAGATAGAATTGGCTTGTTAATCTAGTTGTTCCCATTTTTTATAGATTTTTAGAATTAGCTTAAAGTAGCTTTTTAAGGGCTTGAAAACACCACTTTTTGCCCTGCTCTTTAGTTCATCAGCAGACCCTTAGAACCTTTTGCTTATTTTTTGCTTGTTAGTGCTTATTTCTGGTTCATATGGCTTATTGTGATTTGCATTTTAGTTTTTAGTTGGACTTCAGCTTATTTCAGCATCATTAGCCTATTAGAATTAACTTAATAGCCCTTTTGCATTACATAGCTTATTTCCTCAAATTGTCCACTGATCAGTTTTAGTAGCTTTTTCCTAGCTTATTTTTTAGTTCTAAAAATATTCCCTTTTCAAAAGTTAAATATTTTTTATAAGTTTCAAAAAGAAAAAAAAAATAAAAAAATTTAATCAAGTCTCTCATAAGCGGCCACCTTAATCTGCTTTTTCTGTGCTTATTTTAAGTTTTCAAAAATATTGTCTTTTATAAAAAGTGCTTATAATTAAGTACTTTATCAGTTTCAAAAAGCAAAAATCCAAAATCTCACTCATTTCACTATTCATCACACACAATCACGAATCGAGATCACAAATTCCATTCAATCCTTCGTTGGGAAAACGACTCGGGTTTACATATTTCCTTTGTAAATCCTTGGAGAAAAATATGTGTTGATTCCATCGAATCAACGTGTTCAGAGTTACATTACTCCAACTTATGAGTAATGTTAAAGGGTTCATTAATGAAAGAGCACAACATATGGGGAACGGGACAGAGTCAGATATGCATAATGATGGTAACAACTCAGGGACTGATGTCACACATGGTGTAGATATAGATCTCAAACAAGTAAATCACCGAGTACCATCTGCTGAGGTACATCTGTCTGATCAACATAATGTTCTCTCTAATGAACAACAACATACTGATCAAATTAAACCTACTTGATGCGCGTGCGTGTCGTTGCGGTTTAGCAGTATTAATGCCTACTCAAGTTTTAAATTTATATTTAGCCAACTTATCAATAAAACACACACTTAACGAGCAGTGTACCCGGTCAGTATGAATATAATGGTAAGTAGAGTGTCGATCACTAAGAGTGGAACGTATTATCTAGTTATTCTAATCAGTATTTTAATATCTTAAGTTAGCTGTACAACCTAATCTAACGCAAGGGGGTTCAGCCTGAGAGACTGGCACGGTTTGGTTATGATTAAATAGAAAACTAAACTAATGAGCACGGATAAGCGATTAGCACACACGTACACAGATAGATACTCGAGACAATAGGAAGACCTGTCCTGATAATTAAGTAGCTTGTCACTTGTTTTATTGCTAGTTTTATATGAAGTGTATATAATTAAACCTTTCTCGTTGGCTCTAATCTTATCGGCGAGTAAACCCTTAATGATTACTTATGTCTATCCTATTTATTAAAGAGACGCTAAAACAAATAGGTGAGGAAGGGGCATGGCGACCCAAGCAATGCTCAGCTAGACACAGAGGTTATCAATGCACTAATAAAAGTCACCAAAGACATCAACATATAAACTTTAATTAATGGGAAAGCAATATTAAGGGGAGTGCATGATTTTTCGTAGTCACATGACACAAGCCCATCAATCCTGATGAATTAAAGTGTACTAATACAATAAAACAAAACTACTTAATGAATTGAATACATGCAGGACCTTCTTACAGCTCTTGTATCTTCGTTTAGGGTGTGTCTTGTGCTGCTTGGTCGTCTGAATTCGGCTCTAGGGTTTTGTGGTCTTCGGTCTTCGAAAGCTTAGTCTCTCCAACAAACTCTCCAAATTCGTCTGTCCTTGGGGTATTTATAGTTTCTGTCTGAGGGGTCGATGCGGCGCATAAAATGAATAGATGCGGCGCATTGACTTAACTTCGCGTGAGGTCCAAGATTAATATATTCAGGAATATTCGTACACCGTCTTTAGATGCGGCGTATCTTGATCTTTGTATGCGGCGCATGTACTTGGATCATAACTTGTGAAATCTTGATAGTGATACGCTGTATGTTAGAAGTATGTTGCGGCGTATCTGGAGTAGAACGAGCTTGATCTTCTGGATTTCAGTAGGCTTTTGACATCTTGCTTGTTTTGCTCCATAATTAGTCCAAAATCGCCAAGTTTCACATAATGCTTGTTTTTACCTGAGAATTATTAAAGTAAACATTAATGTATCGATTCTCATAGATAATATAATAAAACAAGTCAAATAAATAGGATAAATGATGATAATAAAATGTACTTATTTGAGTTCATCAAATATCCCCCCACTTGAACTTTACTTGTCCCCAAGTAAACCTTAGAATTAATCAAATGAAAATGTATCCTAAAAGATATTAGGATTTATTTTTATATTTAAGCACGTATTCGTTTTGTCATAATCACACAACCAAACATTTAACGAAGTAGAAACCAAAATAATTTTTAATGTAAAACAATTCTAAATCGTTTAGTTGCTTAGTCGTGACGAATATTCTATCATAGGCTTGGAAAGTATACGCATCTCCCCCACTAAAGCCAAGGAATAACAAGTCTAAAGCGGTAAAAAAGGGTTTGTTGGTTAAGGGTTGATCATCCTTTTTAATCTCTATCGATCTCATATTCTAGAAAAGGCGACAAAATCACAAATACATGATCGAATCCACGACCACGATACTTGCAATTGCTCAAATCCTTAACTCGAATAGGCTAAAGATAGGACCAAGTAATCTTCACCAATAATATTATATCAAAAAGGGCGACAAAATCATAAATACATAGCCGAATCCACGACTACGATACTTAAGATTGCTCAAATCCCTAATCTCAATAAATCAAAGGTTTGGATGAAGAATGATATAGGGTATGGATAATATTTGGGATACAAATTGGTGTAAAATAAAAAATAAACAAAACAGATAAATTAAAATCCTAAGTGTGGTTAATCACTTTCCCAACCATCCCATGAATAAGACTCATATCATTGAATAACTCACGCTTTAACACTTGAAACACACGCTTTAGGTAGACACGAATTATACTCAACAAGATCTCAATCAAAGAATAACCTTAGTTGGCGTTCCCATAACGGCCAACTCCCATTCAATCCATAAATATAATATACAACAAATAGATAGTGGTGATATCTCCCACTTAATACAAAACTTTACATAAGTTGGTTAAAACAAACTTCCAACTTTTTTTTTTTTTTTTTTTTATCATTTTTATATGTGTAAAATTTCACAACTTTTCTATCACTATTTTTCCGGATAATTTTTCCATACTCTTCATACTTTCAGAAATAACTGTAATAGTGAAAGTAGTAAACACACGAAAAATAAACTCAAAGTTATACAATATTTACTTTCATACCAATTGCATTGTGCAATTTCCTGACTTAACCAAAGATAATGAATTACGCACGCGAACACAGGTAATGTAAGGAAACACACTTTGCCTAAAGCAATTAACCACGGATTTTAATCTACAGGGTAGGCTAAGGTGTAAGGGTGTATCGAAACATTATAACAAAGGTGTAAGAAACGAAAGGAATGACTCTGAGGGTTTTTCTAGGGGTATCTTACTCTAAAAGTGAGAGTAACAAAGGGTTTATACAGGGGTTAACTAACCAGTGTAGTTAGTTAATATCACATAACATATAAAGGCTATTTGGGTGTAATCCTAGAAATTTACCAATTTAGACAAGTCACTCCAATTATATAGATAATACTTATTATGGTGGTCTCGAATAGTATACAAGCCAAGTTCTAAAGTTTACAAGTCACCAGCACACTAAAGTTTTAATATTTTTGAAAGAATAGAGTTATGTGTGCGGTTATGTAATTTAGACTTTAAACAAAAACATGCTAAAAAATTTTAAGTTTTGATATATCAAGCGCATTTTAAGCATATTTTGAAAAAGTTTAGGACAAGTAAGTGTTCTAATTCTCCAATCCCCCCACTTAAGTTAAACAACGTCCTCGTTGTTTGTGTCAAAGGTTAAAAACTGGAAAATAAAAGAATTAGAACAGAAAAACTCCCTGAGATTTGCTCGGTATGATCCTCCATTATTCGTATAAGAGCAAAAATCAACTTTCTTGTGGATTAGAACGTTTAAGCTTCATAGATGATGTATCTACAAAAAAATGCAGGAATCTATAATACCATCAAGACTTTAACACACCTGAGTTAAGAAGGTTCAAACTTGCATAATACATTAGTAGTTAGTAAAAATAAAACCTAAAAAATTAAAACTGTAAATCATCAGGTCAGTCGATATGCCGTATCTTATGGAAAAAGATACGCCGTATCGAGCCTGGAATAAATACGAATCAAAATAAAAGATGCGTCGCATCCTTAACCAGGGATGCGCCGCATTAAATAAACTGACAAAAAGTTTTAAAGTCAAAAATAAAAATGCAGAAAATAAGATATGACCAGTGCAAGTGATGCGTCGCATCTATTATGGAGATGCGCCGTATCTTCTGCAGGTCTGACAGACTCGACACAGAACAGAAAAGTAAAAATTTTTCTTCCGGGTTGTCTCCCGGTCAGCACTTGTCTTTATTCCAGAGTCTTCAAGTTAGACTCACGTTCAGCTCCTTAATACTGATCACTGAAAGAGTCGGAAGCATCGCGCTCCCTCATCGCCAGTCCAGTAATATTGAACACTCCTTGCTCGTCCTTAATATCCACGCCATTCTTCTTTAATATCTGTATAAACAAAGTTCTGTCCCTTTCGGGCAGAGATGATAAAATGATAGACGGGAAATTCTTATTATTATATAGGCATAAATATGCAAGGTGGGGTGGTAGTTCAATAAACATATCATTATTCAAATTTGTATTCTCAACTATTTTCCTACGTTTGTTAATTACTTCGCAATCATACCATTCATCGTCAGAATCATTAACAATATCGCGCCTAAGTTCGGTAGGTACATTAAGGTCAATAAATTCCTCGAAGTTCTCATGATTAGGATTAGTTGAGTTGTTTTGAATCAATGTTTCTCCCATAAGCCTAGCTTCTAGATCGAGGTCCATACGTTCTCTTAATCCTAGCACATAGACACCTCTAATTATGCTCTTAGCAGGATTTTGGCACTTATAGACTAGTTTATTGTTCCCTACCTTTAATGAGATTTTTCTTTTAAACACATTAATCTTAGCATGGGCGATAGACAAAAAAGGTCTTCCAAGGATTAAAGGAATCTTAACATCCTCAGGCATATCTAATATAACAAAGTCTACGGGGAAAACAAACTTCTCAATCTTAACTAGCACATTTTCAGCAATCCCTTCAGGTCGTTTTACCGTTTTATCAGCCAATTCAATAAGCAGCTTAGTAGGTGCTAATTTTCCTAGTCCTAGGATAGTGAATGTCTTAAGGGGCATAACACTAACGCTAGCTCCTAAGTCAGCTAATACATTATTGAAAGATAAGTCATTAATTGAACAAGGTAAAGTAAAACTTCTTGGGTCCTTTTCTTTATGAGGCAAGGCACGTAAGTCGGTTGCAGAGCTCTCTTCTTTCATTGTAGCCTTGATCTCCTCTTCAATCTTTGCCTTCTCTTTGAGTAACCTCCTTAAACTGATTGAAGAATTAAAGAAAAATTCGGGCTTTGCAGCATCATTACCATTCATCAATCTTCTAGGAAAAGGTATGTTAGGCGTGACTTCTTCAGTAGTGCATATGGCCTTGACATGATCTCTTGGGTTAGTTTCAGTTGAGCTAGGTAAACTTCCGTATCCCCTTTCTTGAAGAACCTTGCTCATTTGTCCGATTTGTTGTTCTAATGCTTTGATCGAAGCTCCTTGATTTCTTGTTATAGTATCCGTTGAGGCTCGGATTTCTTTGATCATAGCGGTGTTCTCTTCATGTCTTTTAGCAGCGTCGGCCATAATTTGCTTAAGAGTGTCATCTAAAGTCTGCCTCCTTTCTTGATAAGTGGGATTATAGTTGTTCTTTTGATAGTATCCCGGAGTAGCTTCCCTAAATCTTCCTGAAGGTCAGAATGGTTGTCCAAATTGTGTGTAGTATGCTTCTTCAAAAGTCTCACTTTCATTCATTTTAGGGCAATCTTTAGTGTAGTGAGGTCCTTCGCATTTTTCACATCCAACTTGGGCAGCATAAACTTTCTCATCACGCTTCTTCATCTCTCTACTAATTTTATCCAATTGAGCTTGAATTGCAGCAAACCCGTCAAAATTAGTGCTGCTCTTAGATCTAGTAGAGGTTCCGTCGTGCCATTTTTGAGAGTGATCAGCAGCTTCTTGGATAGCTTTTCTAGCATCGGCTGCACTCATTTGAGGCACAGCTCCCTTAGCATCCAAGATTTGTCTAGTAGGCACGTCCAATCCTTGATAGAACAATATTATCTCTTGCATTGGACTTAGATAATGTTGAGGGCATTTCATCAATAAGTCTTTAAATCGTTCCCAAGCTTGATAAAGAGTTTCATCAGGCTCTTGCTTGAAACTGTTGATAGCCTCCATCTTTTTAGCAGTTTTAGCAGGTGGACAATATCTTTTCAGGAATTTGCTCTTCAAATCTTCCCATGTTGTGATTGAACTAGCAGGTTCATTCCTTAGCCACTTATTAGCAGCTCCTTTAAGCGAAATTGGAAAGATTCTTAGCATAAGTTGATCACCAAAGACTCCTTCTGTAGTAAACAAATCTGCAATCTCGAGGACTTTTTCAACATGTTCATTAGCATCATCATGTTCTGTTCCACTGAAATCATTTTCTCTTAGCTCCTTGAGAAACTGACCCTTCAACTCAAACTTTGACTTTTCATCAAACTTCGGTCTAGCAACTCCTGAACTGTAATCAGCACGGGTTTTGTTCATTTATTCCTCCATAGTAGTGTTTTCCGTCATTGTTTCTGTTTCTTCTTTCTCCATCTCTTCAGAAAAGTAATCAAGCTTGAACGAACTTGAAATTTCAAAGCTGTTTGTGTTGAAAAGCCTTCTAAGCGAATGTAAGGCTCGTTCAGGATCTTCGTAAGGTTTAATCAAGTTCTTAGTTGAACTCCAGGTCATGCACTTCCTGAAACCATCACAAAAGAATCAGTAGGGTATGTTCAAGAAAGAATGATATCAGAAAATTAACAATGAAAACGGAATACGAAAAATAAAAGTTGCTGATATCTGCTAACGATGCGCCGTATCTGGAAAGTTGGATACGCCGTATCTTATTACGTTAAAATTTAATCAGACTTTTATTCAGAAAACAAATACGCCGCTTATAATTTTAGAATGCGCCGTATCCAGTCAGAATTATCAAAAATCGATTATATTTATTAAAATTAAATGTGTCGTATTAACAAAAGCTAATGCGCCGTATTTTCGTTATGTTTCAAAATACAAGATTTTTGATTTAGAAGATGCGCCGTATCGATAAAGATCGATGCGTCGCTTTTGTTTAAAAATTCGAAAAACTGTTTTTAATTTAAATAGAAAATACGCCGTATCTGTGAAAACAGATGCGTCGTATGACGTTAGGGTTTAGAAAAATTTCTTATTAAAAACAGAATACGCCGTATCTTGGGGAAAGATGCGTCGTACTCGAATTTATTAAACGCGTTGTATTTTATAAAAATTAAACGCAATACGCCGTATCTGTGAAAACAGATGCGCCGTATCGTTTGTATCAGCACAGTACAACGATAGCAGAATGCAGAAAAAAAAATAAAAAAGAGAAAAACAAAAATAAAAACAAACAAAAAGAAACAAAAATTACAGAAAATATGCAAATTATACAATGAATGCAATTTATCTAATATATAACAGGGTTAGTGGTTAGAATCTTAAAAAAAATTAATTAAAATACTAATCAAATTAACAGATAATAACAATTCACTCCCCGGCAGCGGCGCCAAAAACTTGATGCGCGTGCGTGTCGTTGCGGTTTAGCAGTATTAATGCCTACTCAAGTTTTAAATTTATATTTAGCCGACTTATCAATAACACACACACTTAACGAGCAGTGTACCCGGTCAGTATGAATATAATGGTAAGTAGAGTGTCGATCACTAAGAGTGGAACGTATTATCTAGTTATTCTAATCAGTATTTTAATATCCTAAGTTAGCTATACAACCTAATCTAACACAAGGGGGTTCAGCTTGAGAGACTGGCACGGTTTGGTTATGATTAAATAGAAAACTAAACTAATGAGCACGAATCAGCGATTAGCACACACGTACACAGATAGATACTCGAGACAATAGGAAGACCTGTCCTGATAATTAAGTAGCTTGTCACTTGTTTTATTGCTAGTTTTATATGAAGTGTATATAATTAAACCTTTCTCGTTGGCTCTAATCTTATCGGCGAGTAAACCCTTAATGATTACTTATGTCTATCCTATTTATTAAAGAGACGCTAAAACAAATAGGCGAGGAAGGGGCATGGCGACCCAAGCAATGCTCAGCTAGACACAGAGGTTATCAATGCACTAATAAAAGTCACCAAAGACATCAACATATAAACTTTAATTAATGGGAAAGCAATATTAAGGGGAGTGCATGATTTTCCGTAGTCACATGACACAAGCCCATCAATCCTTATGAATTAAAGTGTACTAATACAATAAAACAAAACTACTTAATGAATTGAATACATGCAGGACCTTCTTACAGCTCTTGTATCTTCGTTTAGGGTGTGTCTTGTGCTGCTTGGTCGTCTGAATTCGGCTCTAGGGTTTTGTGGTCTTCGGTCTTCGAAAGCTTAGTCTCTCCCAAAAAAACTCTCCAAATTCGTCTGTCCTTGGGGTATTTATAGTTTCTGTCTGAGGGGTCGATGCGGCGCATAGAATGAATAGATGCGGCGCATTGACTTAACTTCGCGTGGGGTCCAAGATTAATATATTCAGGAATATTCGTACACCGTCTTTAGATGCGGCGTATCTTGATCTTTGTATGCGGCGCATGTACTTGGATCGTAACTTGTGAAATCTTGATAGTGATACACCGTATGTTAGAAGTATGTTGCAGCGTATCTGGAGTAGAACGAGCTTGATCTTCTGGATTTCAGTAGGCTTTTGACATCTTGCTTGTTTTGCTCCATAATTAGTCCAAAATCGCCAAGTTTCACATAATGCTTGTTTTTACCTGAGAATTACAAAAGTAAACATTAATGTATCGATTCTCATAGATAATATAATAAAACAAGTCAAATAAATAGGATAAATGATGATAATAAAATGTACTTATTTGAGTTCATCACTACTCATGACACATATCTGATGGAAAAGACTGATAGTAATATCACCTCTGATTCAACAAATATGAGTCATTTTGGGGAGAAATTGATCAGGATGCTGATCATGATGATGCGTCAAGGTCTTTGCTTACGGCTGAGTTTTCCAAATCAAATGATATGGTTGAAAAGGAAGTTTATAATGAACTTTCAAACAGATTTTTACAGCTTGAAAAACATTGTATTTCACTTGAAATCCCAATGCAACAAAAGGAAGAAAGTTTTCAAACTAATCTACCATGTAAAAATCCGGAACTCCCTGAATTCCATGAATTCTTTATGATAAATTATTTGAAAGCTCAGCTAGAAGCCAAAAACTTAACTATCAACAACCAGAAAAACTGTTTGGCTGAGATGTGTGATATGTGCAACGAAGTTAAGGCTAAACATGACATAAAGTGGCTAAATTACTTAATGAAAATGAGACTTTGAAAAGGCAATGCAAAAACCTATGTGATTCAATCAAAGAAACGAAATCTAAGTTTATAGAACAGAAAACCTCTTTGATTGCCAAAAATGATGAATTCAAAGCTCAAATTCAAGAGAAAGGTTTCACAATCACTGCCCTAAATAACGAGTTAAGGAAATTAACCGGAAATGGTGTGAACACTAAGTTTGCAAAACCATCAACCTTGGGAACGCCAGTTTCACAACCTCGTCGAAACCGAACAGTTGTTAGACAACCAACAGCGTTTAGATCTGAATGACCAAAATCATCTAACCCGAGGTGTGCAACCCAAGTTGATGAGAAACAAGTTTTGTCAAAACCAGTCACTTCACAATCTAGACCAAATGATCAGGCAGTTAGTGTTCATTCTAAGGCTCAATCTCATAAGTCTAAAACTAAGGAAGTAAATGCTCATGCTAAGATTCGATTCCTTAAGACTAGAAGCCACAACAGGCACGTAGGACCAAAGAGTCATACTCATAAACCTGATAGGCAGACTACTGTAGGACAAAGAACTTCTCTCAACAAGCATTCTACTGCGTATGAGAAATCTAACACTCCTACATCTTGCCTTAGGTGGTTACCAACGGGTAGAATTTTCAAGATGGTTGGTCTTAGATGGATACCTATTTATACATATGGCATTTCAATGATTGATTGTGAAACTCCAAAAGGTCTGGATACCGATGTTACTAACCCATATAAAAGCAAGCAAAATCGTCATGTTAGTGCAGGGAATCCTTATTTAAGTGCAGGTACATCGACCATTACCTTCAAGGAAAAACTTAGAGTGTGGCAGCCAAAAGGACTGAAATCTCCAAATTTGGGGGTTCAGGAAACTCAACAATGATGTACGTGCATAATAATTTCTGAACAAATTAGCTCAGGACTCGTGCTGCAACAGTCTATCTTGAGAAGAATATCGGTGGCTGTTCTTCATGTATCCTTTGTATATATCTTAAATCAAATTATAAAATAGAAATATATATATATATCTAAAGTGTAAATAGAAAGATATAAGACCAACAAAAACCATAAAAAATTTGAAAAACTCAAAAATACCAAAAATAGTTTCTCTAGGCATGTCTTCTGTTTATCGATAACATTTACGGTCCTAGAAATGTCATTCAATAATGACACGGGTCTTTAAATGAAGCTCGAGCAGAAGTTAAACTGAATGGTTAAAACATGTCATGATGGCTTGCAGTTACTTCACACTGTAACCCGTTCTACATCATGGGGAAAGCATGTCGCCAAAAAAACGGTTGTTCCTCCAACTGGGTGAAGTTCACCCGAGCATGGATTACTTCATATCCATGTTTCCACGAAATGGTGTACGCTTTAGTACATTATTTCTTGTTTTAGAAGAGAAATCTTCTTTGCAACCACAAATACTTTTCCATCTATGATTCTTCAGGAAAGTATTTTGCTTCACATGGTGGTTTAATGCTAGTGAAAAAATCAATCGGACTTGCGCTTTCATAAATTTTTCATACTCAATCAACGACTACAACATTCTGATTTGTAATCAGGTCATTGATTGAGGGGGAGAGTATCTTTCAAAATTTATGACAATTAACGAGCATCTACAATTCATTGACTTAATCAATTGTGAAAAGACTTGTCTCAATCGGGGTTTCAATTTGAGAAGGGTGTTAATTTAGTGTTAACTCCAAAAAGGCCATATGTTTCTTTTATATGCAAGTATAGGGACTTATATGCAATTTGCTAATTGTTTCTAGGCGTATATAAATTTGAGGACCAGTTATGCCTTTATTGAAAGTTAAAACCCAACTTAGGAAAGACATGGACCAAATCTGCCAATTTGTGAAAGTTGTGCCCTAGGTATAAATATGCCCCTTTGCGATTTGACCAAGTCAAAAATCCTAACTCGGTCAAACTTTAGTCAAAAGTCACTGTTCATCTTCTCTCATTTTCTTGCGATTTGCCTGATTTATTTTCGAATCTGTGGAAACGCTTGCCTAGGTATCAAATGCTTCATGATTTAGTCAGTAATTTACCTTGATTATCATATTTTTACTGATTTCATCTCTATCGAATCCTAGGTCACACTGTCGAATCATCATTCGAATCGTGGTTAGTGTTTGATTAAGGTATTTGCTTGATGGGATTTGTTCAGTACATTGTGTAGATGCTTTGTTAATTTTCCTTGCTTCCTCTTTCATTCTTGATTGTGTCTGTTGATTTTCGAATGCAAGTTGACTCGTAAAAAGTCAAAATTAAGTATGTGGTGTTGTGTTTGTGCCTGGTAATTTAGGCTTCTCTTTGCCATGTTTATACTCGCGTGTTAGATGTTTAGGTGTAGTGATTAGGTGTAAGATCTTGTGTGACTGATTTGTGAGGTATTCTTGATTACGTTTTGAACCTTTGTTCCTGGTTGCGATTTACCAATTAAGCTCTTGATTGTGGTTTGACTCTGTGTCCCTAGTTGCGATTAGGTATCATTTGATTGTCTGTGTGCTGATGAGATGCACTAGATTGCGAGGTGTGAATTTGAGCCTCTGCGTGGTTTGAATGTTCCTGGTTGCGATTTTCCTGTTATATTCTTGGTTGTGATTTGCCCATTATGTTCTTGGCTGCGGTTTGACTGTATAATTCTCAGTTGCGATTTGTTTATTCTGTGCTTGGTTGCGATTTGGCGTGATATTCTTGATTGCGATTTGATTATTTTAGTTTTATAGCGATTTGGAAGTTCATCTTTGTGGTTGTGTTTTGATTGTTTATTTTCCAGTTGTGATTTGGATATATTTGGCATGTTGCAATTTTATTTTTTAAAGACTGGTTGCGATTTGAATATATTTGCCCTGTTGCGATTTGACTGTCCCATGTTGCGACTTGAGTAAAATATTGCTTTGTACTGATCAAATCGCAATATCTGCAATTTGAATATTTTGGAATATTTTATCGTCTGCGATTTGGCTGATGAGTATCAGGGATGCGATTTGAGTATAATATTGAGGTCAAATCGTAATGTCTATGATTTGGTCTGGAAATAATTTTATATTCAAATTGTGGGACCACCAGTGTTGCGATTGCCCATACCTGGTTGCGATTTGAATATTTAATTATTGCGATTTGACCCAGTGCATGATTGTTGCGTTTTGAGTAATTTTGTGATTTGATCATCAGACTGCTTGCGATTTGGCTGTTGCAATTTGTGTTGCGATTTGATCCCATGCTTGACTGTTGCGTTTTGAGTGCTTTGCGATTTGATCATTAGACGGATTGCGACTTGGTTGTTGCTATTTGGTTTATTGTGGTTAAGTCATATAAAAGTCTCTAGTCTTGTCTAGTCACAATCCTTGCATATTGTAAACTATGAACTTGCAATTGTCAAATCACTATCACACTGTGACTAATTAAGATTCTATAGGTGCATTTTGGTTCTAAACTATGATCTAACATCGAGCATTGGATCTCGTCTAACATTGTATCTGTATGTTTATTTCCTTGTGAATGTAAGTGTGCAGATTCAATGGCCGAGATTAATGTCAATGTTCCTGCTAAACAAGCACCTGTAGTTCCATCTCCTATTCGTTCAGATGAACAAATCTTACCTCGTGACAAATGGGTTTCTATTGGAAGGAGCAACTGCTATTTAGATATGGATAAGTCTCAACCCAATCCTATCTACAAAATCGCGGTGGACATACTCAAGGAAACCACATTCTTCAGTGCGTTCACGGCCAGCTCAGCTATTCCCGCCATCTACATTCAACAGTTTTGGAACACTGTGAGCCTTAACAAAGATACTGGTTGCTACCGTTGTCAGCTTGATGAACAATGGTTTGATCTTACCAAAGACACCCTCAGAGAAGCATTACAAATCACACCGGTCATTGTGAACAAACCATTTACTCCACCACCACCACCAGATGACCTCATCAACTTCATAAATGATCTGGGCTATCCCATAACAGTCAACACGCTATCTGGAGTGATCACTAATGATATGTATCAGCCATGGAGGGCAATCATCACTATCATCAACATGTGTCTCACTGGAAAAACCTCAGGGTATGAAAGACCAAGAGCTCCAGTGCTACAAATTCTATGGGGAATCGTTAGAAGAGCCAACATTGATTTTGCTGAAAGGATCTGGGAGGAATTCACTCACTCCATTCACACGTTCATTGAGGACAAGATGAAACTAGCTTTGCATAAAGCTAGCAAGAAAACGGTCAACAAACTGGTGATTCCGAGCATCAGATACACAAAGAGAATAATTCATCATCTTCAATGCCTGCACAAGTTTCATCCCAGATCTAACTCTCCTCTCCACTTGCCATCTGACGAACATGTCCTGGGTAATCTCAAGTTCTCGGCCAAAGGAACCAAGGAAGAGTTCTTTGGGATGAATATACCTGAAGCTCTCATCTCAGATGACATTCGAAATGCTCCTTATTATCCGGATTATTTGATTAGAGTGGCTGCATATCAAAAGTATCTTGTTGATGAACTAGTTGGTGATGCTGGATCCCTGGCATCAAAATCTCAGAAGTCAACCAAGCAAAGCAAGCCAAAACTCAAGAAGAGAAAAGATGCATCTCCTGCTGATGATGCTCCTAGTGATGCTAAGAAACCCAAAAGGAGTGCTGCGGGTAAGAAACAGGGGTCCAAGAGACGAAAACTGGAAAAACAAGTTGTAGATGAAGAAGTTCTCATATCTGAACCAACTCTGCGAGATGAGGAGGATGATGTCCTTCAAAAGACCCTGGAACTTAGTGCAAAAGAATACGCGGAGTCGATGGGACACTCTACTAAAGGTGTGATCCTCAGAGAACCTGATACCGGAAAACTTCAACAAATGCCCGAAGTGGAAGGAAAAGGAAAAGGGATTGCTACTGTTGAACAAGTTGCTCAAACACTTCTGGATATCTCTTCTCCAGCACCAAAGTCAACCACCACAAAGTTCATCCTCAAGAAACGCGAATCCGAATCCTCCAAAACCGTTGAATCTTCTGAAGCTGCAGGGGAAAAGTCTCAGAGTTTAGAACCCAATCTAGACTCTAGTGATACCGAATCCGATGAGCTGGGAACTAAGGAGGAGAATGTAGGGATGGGCGAGACACATGCTGAAGACATTACATGTCCTGATTCTGGCAAAGCTGAAAAAGATATATCACCACATGAGAAGGAAGTCACATCAGATCCTCCACTTGAATCACTGCATGATGAGTTTGTATCTACAGCATACCCAAGTGTCCAAGAAAACCTAAAGATGAAAATCGATGATCAGTCTCACTTGGAGGAACCGGCAAGCACAACAGGCACTCTATCATCTCTCAAGAACCTTGAACACGACCCTACTTTTGGTGATCAGTTTATCACTGACAAGACTACTGATGCTGAGACTGAAAAGACAAATGATGAAAAGGAGGTTGTATCAATGGTATCTGTCACTATTGAACAAGACACGTCAGCAGTCCCAACAATAGAAATTCCAACTTCTATCACAACTCCAACAACTGAAGCTCCTTTATCTGCAACAACCCCACTGGCAACCATCATCACAACAACAACAGCACCAACACCTCCATCTACCCTCACAAGCTTAGAATCACAACTTGCTGACGCTCTCAAACGCATTGCTGATCTGTAAGGTCTTAATCTACCTCAAGTTGTCGAACATCACAGCACTAGGCTGTCAAAACTGGAAAATCTCAACCTTGAATATAAGGTAATTACTGCTGTTGATGAACATGTGGCTGAAGCAGTAAGTTGGGCAATGGAAGCACCCTTGAGAGCTCGCTTCAGAGATCTTCCCACTACAGATATGAAGGAAATTCTTCTTCAACATATGTATGAGATGAATCAGGACAAAGGTAATGAAGATCACATAAAATTATATGAAGCATTGGAAAGATCGATTGACCGTGACAACTCTGATCAACTCATGAAGGACCTGGCTGAAACACGTAGAAAGAAGAAGAAGAGCTAGGACAAACCCAAAACACCACCTGGGTCTCCACCACATCCTCCACCATCTGGAGCATCTGGAGCTGCAGGTTTCTCTGGAGCTTCAGGATCTTCTCAAGCACAACCACCTCCTCATCCTCCTACATCATCTACTGAGAAAGATCAGTCGAAGCAGTCTACTGGTCCAAGCTCTTCAAAGAATGTTTCATCCACTGGATATGCGGCTTGGACGACATTTGACACTAGATTGAAGCCTTCTGTCTCATCAATTCCTGAAGATTTTATTATGAATGAAGAATCAACTATCAACGTTCAAGATTCTTATTCAGATGATGAAGAAGACACCGCAAATGCGCATATTCCAAAAGGGAATCCTAGGAGCAATTGGTGGCAGTCTTTCACAGAGGAAGACATATCTGCAAACCCATGTTCTACTTGGTCCATTCCCACAAGTGGTGCAATGAAAGATTGGTTTAAGCCTTTGACCGATGAATAAAGACCTGCTACACCAGAACCAACATGGTCCGTCCCCTCATTGGATACACATGTTCCCAAAAATAACTGGGCAGCTGTTATTGCCTCTTACCATGTGTCTCCACCAGAGAACTTGCTACTGGCTCAAACCGGTGACATGGGAACTTTTATGGACTGGTTCTGCAAATAGCAAGGAATCGCTTCACTTACACCACAAGACTTGGAAGGTCCAGCGTATGAAGTAGTCAAAGTCTTCCATCCTGACGTGATTCATCTTCAATACCAAATGGAGGAATGTCACAAGCTTTTGACAGATCAAGTGGATGACGGGATCCTAAAATACGATGTCAGCCAGCCCCTCCCACTTGGTGGTCCACCAGGTCAAGTCACTATTCAAGTAGACTTCTTCTTCAACAAAGATATGGAATACCTTCATTTCGGCGACAAGGGTAGCAGACATGCATTGTCAATCACCAAGATAAAGGCTGCACATTATCCTGATATTGGGCTAGAACAGATGGTGCCTGATCAGATGTGGATAGACGAAGAGTGCAAGTATGATGTTGCTGCTTCATATGGTATATCTCACTGGTGGTTTCACAAAAAACGATTCTACATTGACAGACATACAACAGATGGCAATCGTCGGGCTGTACGAACACACATGCGAATCCTAAGTGTTGTCAGGGTTGAAATCTTCTCCATGTATGGTTATGATTACTTGAAGAAGATAGTGCTTCGCAGAGCTGATCTTAAAGAACACATCATTGCAGAGAATGACTTCAAGCAATTGTACCCTAGTGATTTTGAGGATCTGTACTTGTTAAATCTTCAAGGACATCTGAACCATCTACCTCCTCGTGAAAAGAAGATTCTCGCTGCGGCAGTCAACTTATGGACCAGGGGTCTAGTTATCAGACAGCGTGTAGGAGACTTCCAGCTTGGGATTGAGAGCTATCAGACTCAACTCAATCTCACAAAGCCTCGGTGGGAAGCAAAGGGATTAGAGTTCAAGCACGACTACACTGTTATCAAGTCTCCAAGAGCTGTCACATTTAGAGACAAGTATGGAGTTCAGATGATCATGAGGTTCAATGAGATTCACAAGTTTAGTGATGGAACTCTGCGTCAGATTGATGAAGCTTTGGATTACCGGGTGAAAGAATTTAAGATCAACAAGAGTAATCCGGGGTTGAACACTAGGTTCTGGACTGAAAAAGACGTGAAGATGAGTGAAGCGTTTATGGTTGCTTTTGAGAAAAGGCTGAAGACATGGAGGATCTTCCGAAACATGGAAAGCTTTGTTGGTGGCAGAATTCGAGAGGGCAATTACAGACTTCTACAGAGAACCGAATGAGAATATCTTCTCTGTAATAATTAGTCCTCTTTTTGATGTTGTGTAATCATGTAATATAATAAACTTTGTACCATTTAAGTAGTGATAAAAATGTGATATGTGTGTTGTCTTTACCTCCTTCACTAGTTGAGGGGGAGCAGTATGAGGTACGCTTCAGTGCCCCATTCTTGATAAAAGAAGCGAAAGCTTCTTACTGTTAAGTAGAATTAATCTAAACTTTTTCAAATGATTTCTTCGAATTCTGCTTAACAGAACAAGTATTCCCTCTCATGAGGGGGAGTATTTGAAACTATTTGTACAAATCAAAACAATCTTGTGAGTTTCTTCCCGTAAACCTCAAAAAGCATATTTTATTCAAAGTTTTTCAAAAACAACATCAATATGCTATTTTTGAGGGGGAGAAATATAAAAGATGATTAAAATATTGCTAATGTGATATGGTATCTCATGGGAGTGCGACTCAGACTTCACCAATGAATTGACGAAACTAACTGTCATTAATCAAAAGGACATGTCCTGGCCGGGTAATAATTTCAAGCTGGGTTAACCAGTGATGTAAGCATGTCTCAAAAAGGACTTGTCTGAGTAGAGTGTACCATTTCGAGAAACTTTCTGTGGACTTGACCAGGCCGGGTAATAAATTCAAGCTAGTCTAACTAGTGATGTAAGTGTGTCTCGAATCGGTCATGTTCACTGAAAGTGAATCAATTCAAAAAGTGCAAGCTCTACCCAACATGTGCAAATTTATGATAAAAACACCTGAGCACATGTTAAGGGGGAGCATTTGAAAAGTTAAAAACTCTCAAAGTGTTTGCAAAATGTGTTTCTTAATTATAAACACTTTGAGAGATTTTTCAGAGATTTTTCAAATAAATGGTTTTCGGCAACATAGGATAGTCATGGTGTTATAAGGTGGTTAAGGTTAGGAAAACCGTCCTATGATCCGCCAGAGCCGGAGGGATCTACCCAAGGACAATACCAAATAGTTAGTATTAGAAAGTCCTTAGGTATGATTATGAAAAAAGGAGTAATATGAGAAAGGAGAAAGAAGGGGTTGAAGAATTAAAAAGAAATGTAATGAGAAAGGGTGAAAAGAAATAGCCCTCCAAATATTCAACCTTAGGGCAGAAACCGGGTTCAATTCATATGCTACTTGTTGTTACTAAGATGACGCCGGTATTGAAGACAAGATGTCATGGACCCAGTGACGCACTGCACCAAACCTTCTAAGCCACTCAAGTTCTCTTAAAAGAACTTGATTCATTCTCATGGGGAACCCTGCATAATCTATCGACCGCTCATTATGAGCCATGTTGATATTGAAACAGGAGACACCGCTCCAGTCTCCGACTGCCAAAAATGCACTTATCAAGTCTGGAGCCACGAGATGCATCATAAGATCTCATAGGAACACATGTTGCCTCTACACTGGTGGTTCAACATTAAGGACACTAGTTGTAAACTTATGAGTCCTACGCAGATCTTAGCAATCTGCCAGAATATTCATGAGGGAATTTACAAATGTAATTCTCAGTGATTGAATGGAAATTCCTGCCAGGGTCAACATCAAATATCCCTAAAAGTAGGTCACTTCGTGTAACACCCCCAAATTTTAAACATAGCAGTGGAAGATTTATTTGGGTGTTACTGTGAGGATCGAAAACAAAATCATAGAAAAACAGCCTGAGACGGCATTTTTAATTTACATAGGTCCATAATACAAATTCAGTTACAAAGCGTTACATCAGAGTACTAAGGTTTCTCCAAAGAAACATCAATTTAACTGAATTACAACTTTATTTTACACCATTTATTTAAGATAGGGTGCGCCTGCTCCATGCCTTGCCTTGCTCCTCTAGTTTCCTGAGATACATGCTTAAAAGTCAACATAATGTTGAGTGAAATCATGGAGTTTGTAATTTAAATATTAGTTCGATTCACAAGTAAGATTGTATTGAAGATACAATCAGTTTAGAAGTTGATATCGCAGTTCATATATTGCCCTAAGTCTCATGACACGCAAACGTTAACAAAGTACCGCATAAACGGAGGTGTCCATCAAATTAATGATGAAGGTTTTGCCCTCGTGTAATAGGTGATTTGCCAATTCCTATTTCTCTCAAATATAATGCATCGCGACTAATATGACTAGCAAAAAGCATTCCGTCACAGTATTAGTGGGATAGGTCGTCAGCCTCTAATAGATCTATTCATTATATTCGCGTTCACCGCAGTGATTAATGGCTCATGATAAAAGGGTCTTGTGGCAATATGGTAACTTAGGCATATATCAAGTCAGGTAGCATACAGAAAAATACTTGTGATCTGTTATAGCATGTATCCCCCTCACGGAGTTTAAAAAGTATAAAGAGTTTGAAAAGTGAGGCCATGACTCACCTTAAGCGTTACTGGTGATGGTGAAAATAAACTCAGAGGTGATTATAACAACTTCGATATAGAACCTGGTAAATATATAAATAACTGAGAATCTGACTAATTTCTAGTGGTGTGTGTGTATGAATGGTGGATGATGATTAACCAATGATATACAACGATCTAATCGTTGAAGGTGAAGGTGTTATTATATATGATTTTGGTGCTCATGCTCTCGTAAGATCATATCTTCAAAGAGTAAATGAATTGTTAGGAAATATTAACATGAAATATCTCTAACGTTACTAAATATTAACTATTATGCAAACAAAATGCGTAAAAATGCATATGAGATATAAGTGTGGTGCAAAAATGAAAAATAGAATAAGAATATCAAGTTATAACAGTTAGTACTTGTTCTTTCCAGATTTTACATCTTTTACCCTAACTGTGGCTCGCGTTGCATCGTTAGTCCTCGGTTAAGTCCATAGTCCAATAATAGTCCAATAATTGTCCATATGTCCATATAAAGCTTGGAGTTCAATGGTATGTCAATTTAAGTCCTCTATAAACTGTTTTCACAGCTTCAGTCCCTAAGTTTCACAGTTTGGCAGTTTTGGTCCTTCTAGGTCAAAGTGCGTTACATTTTTAGTCCTTTTTGCATAAAAATAACGGGAAAAATATTCTGAAAATTTCTATAACTCTATTAAGTTCATTTTAACTTATTCCAAGTGCTTATTCCAGAAAAGAACTTATTTTTGTATCAATGGACCAATTAACGATTTAATTTAAGGCCCGTTAAGAAATTTAGATGCGAGGGCGTGAAAATAGTTTTGGGCCTGAACTTGGGCTATTTTTATGGTTCTAAAAATGGTTCATATGGGCCCAGTGGGCTTACCAATCGTTAACTCTTAATGGGCTTGAAATAAGCCCAATCGGATTATGTATATTATTTTCTGAAAATGATTTCTAGTTATAGCCTTAGCGAGACAGTTTGGATTCTATTATTTTGTTGGTCAAAAGGAGCTTATAAGATCGATCTTATTATACGAAATATTTAGTTTGCCATGTATACAATCGAGTTATGGAATAAAAATAGTATGTCGTTTTATCAGATTTGAAAATAATGAATTATTTATGTGACCAGTCGAATGGTTTGAAACTGAAAACAAAAAGTAGTTTCTAAGTATTGAAAACTCAGTCGAGTAGCAGTTGGATTGAGCTTATTAAAGAGCTTATCCTAGCTTATCTTGGAAAACTTAAAATACGAAAAGTGTACTACGCCAGGTCAATTATCAAGATGTACAAAATTATTGGGTAGTCATATGTACGAATTTGAAGTTAAGTGAAGTAGAAAGTGAGCAGTCGAACCATTTTCATTTTTAAAGTACTTAGTGAAATAATTGTTTTCTTGATTTGTACGTGGGTATATATATTCATTTGGGTTTCGATAGTGTGCATGTTTCAATATGTGTTTATTTAGTTAAGTTGTAAGATATGGGGTCGTCCTTACGGTTTCTTGGCTGTCTTATACGCACGAGTCACAACCCACTTGGCATATTTTAAGTTTTGTTTTACAGTTTTACCTTTAGTGTGTAATATCAAGTTGATATACGTTCTAGTGTTGCATGCGATGGAAAAGTTAAACGTGACAAGGGTATAGTTAGTGGCTCTTAAGCCTTTCATAATAGAGTTCATCACTTTACATGTTCGAACGGTCACTGTGGTTAGTTTGTTTATAATAAAGATGTGCTATACGTGTGAATGGGAAGTAAAAGAACATGTGTGCAACACTAACGTGAGGATGAGTGGTTTAATGATGTCTCTTCTTTTATTAACATCGTGATAAGGTTGCAAGTAAATAGAAAGGTGATAGTTCGACTGTGTATGCATGCATGATACTTTCGAAATAAAAAAAATGGAACATGCATGAGTGGAACGTGTGCATGGAAATAGAAAGCAAAATGTTACCAGACACTTACAACACCTTTTGAAAGGTGGGGAAGGAACGTTGGTTGTTCGAAGGAGACACACGAAGAGGCAGTGCACTCGAAGAGTTTTATATGCTTTGACTTCTACTGAGCTTGCTTCCAAACCTCTTGACAGGAGACTACTTATCTTTTTAAGGAATATATTGATGGTGAAAGAAAATGATAGGTGGTAGGGAAAAGAAGGAGATTGAATGGATGGTTTTTATAGGCAAAATATCTTACATATCTCATTGACTAATTGACTCAATGATTGAAGGTACTGTAACTAAGGGACACTTGTATATTTCTTTCCTAGATTGAGTGTGAATGAGTATTGGTAGCTGTGGTTTTGGATTCTAGTTCTTGGAGTTTCCTATATTCGGTTTCCACAATGTTAACACAAGGTTTGGACATTGTTAGCTACAAGTTGTGTACTGAGGTCTAGTTCTCATTTGAAGTATTAGAATAAGTTAGAAGTATGGTTGGAAGATTATAGGAAACATTGGGGCGTGATATAATTTTGTGTCGATGTTTTTAGTTATATGCTTGTGTCGAAAATGGGACAACATAATGAGTTTCGTTATCGTGTTAATACTCGACCATTATGTTGGTGAATTTGTACAAAAGGAGTTTGCTATGTGGTGGGTTAAATGGTGTAAAAATATCTATAGGGTACTTTCGTTATTACTGAGATGTGAGTGTGTTTTGTGAAAGGTGCATACGATCGGGTTTTAAAAAGAAGCAAAGGAAAGAAAATAAGGTGGTGGGCTGAGCAGTTCGATGGCTAAGTGAGTTTTGTGGGCCGAACAGTAAGGTCCAATCGGTTTGTAGTTTTAATGTTAGGATTTGTGGATTTTAAGTGGTATTAATCTTTGTTAAATATAGTTGGTGTAATTTAGTGTAAGTAACTTTGTATTAAACGTACTATAATAGATACGTTAGGTCTTTGTTGTGAGTACGATCGCTTGTTGTTGCTTGTGAAGATGTGTTGTTGCAACGGAAGTGTTATCTCGTGTTTGTGTATACAATATATATATATATATATATATATAAATGCATCGGGATATTAATAACTAATAATAGAAAAGTTTAAATTTCCCAGCAAAAATGGGCTTTATTAAATGACAATACAAGGTTATCACTAATTATTAAGATTAACTACAAGGGTTTTTCGTGGAATCTTACAGTACTCCTCCCTCATTCGAATTCCGTCCCGGAATTCAAGTCTAAGATAGCTAATAAGAGTGGTTTACGGGAATAGGTGGGGATATTTTTCACGAATTTGGTCTTCGCGTTCCCATGTGTATGTTGGTCCCCTCTTGGAGTCCCATTTTACTTTCTCAATAGGAATACGGTTTTGCTTGAGCTGCTTAACCTCTCTATCCATTATCTCTACGGGTTCCTCTGTGAACACAAGTTTGTCGTCTAGTTTAATTTCTTTTAGCGGAATGACGAGAGTCTCGTCCGATAGGCACTTCTTAAGTTGGGATACGTGGAATGTAGGGTGTACCCTACTGAGTTTTTCTGGAAGTTCTAACTTATAGGCAACTGGGCCAATCCTCTAGAGGATTTTAAATGGTCCAATGTACCTTGGGTTGAGTTTTCCACGCTTTCCGAAGCGTATCATTCCCTTCCAGGGCGAAACTTTTAGCATAACTCTATCTCCGACTTCAAACTCCATGGGTTTCCTCCTCACGTCTGCATAACTCTTTTGTCTGTCACGAGCGGCTTGGAGACGATGTTTGATTTTGAATATTTTCTCTGTCGTGTCGTGGATTAGTTCTGGTCCGGTAAGCTGCATGTCACCAACTTCCGTCCAGCAGATAGGTGATCTGCACTTTCTTCCGTAAAGTGCTTCGAAAGGTGCAGCCTTTAGGCTAGCTTGGTAACTATTGTTGTACGAGAATTCAACCAATGGTAAGTGTTTGTCCCAACCTTTTCCGAAGTCAATCACACATGCTCTAAGCATATCTTCCAAGGTTTGGATTGTCCTTTCACTTTGTCCATTAGTTTGAGGATGGTAGGCGGTGCTCATGTCCAATTGAGTACCGAGGGCTTTCTGTAAGGATTGCCAAAATCCTGAAGTGAATCGACTATCTCTGTCTGAAATGATAGAGACTGGGACTCCATGTCGGATTATGATTTCTTTGAAGTACAACTGAGCGAGTGTGTCCAACTCGTCAGTTTCTTTGATAGGCAGAAAATGAGCTGATTTGGTTAAGCGGTCGACGATAACCCAAATGGTGTCATATCCGGTCGACGTTCTTGGTAACTTGGTAATAAAATCCATAGTGATTCTTTCCCATTTCCAGACTGGTATCTCGGGTTGTACAAGTAGTCCAGATGGTTTTTGACTTTCGGCTTTGACCCTTGAACAAGTCAAACACTTCCCAACATATGTTGCAATGTCGGCTTTCATGTTTGGCCACCAGTAAAGTTGTTTGAGGTCTTGGTACATTTTGTTGGATCCGGGATGAATGGAATATTTAGACTTGTGAGATTCGTGCATGATAAGATCTCGAATACCTCCATAGAGAGGAATCCAGCATCTTTTCTTGAAGCATAACATTCCATCGGCTCTTCGTATGAATCCGTTCTCACTTTCTAGCATGCCCTTAATTTTCTCGTGAGTTCGATTTTCTTCCTGAAGAGCTTCCGTTTGGGCTATGAGAATTTGAGATGGAAGTGGTGAATAAATTGTCATTTCTAACGATCGAACTCTAAGAGGTTTGATCCTCTCTTTTCTGCTCAACGCGTCAGCTACGACATTCGCTTTACCGGGGTGGTAGCGAATTTCACAATCGTAGTCGTTGAGTAGTTCCAACCATCGGCGCTGTCTCATGTTCAGCTCCTTCTGATCTAGTATGTGTTGAAGACTTTTGTGATCGGTGAATACCGTGCACTTTGTACCGTATAGGTAATGTCTCCACATTTTAAGAGCGAATACTACTGCTCCCAGTTCTAGATCATGAGTGGTATAATTTTCCTCATTTTTCTTAAGTTGTCGAGAAGCGTAAGCGATGACTTTGTTCCTTTGCATTAGTACCGCACCTAAACCATGATGTGATGCATCACAATAGACTACAAAGTCGTCGCTCCCGTCTGGTAGCGCTAGAATTGGTGCTTCACAGAGTTTTTGTTTTAAGAGTTGAAATGCTGATTCTTGTTTCTCTCCCCAGATATATTTCTTTTTTTTCTGAGTGAGTTCTGTCAAAGGTTTTGCGATTTTGGAAAAACCCTCTATAAACCTTCGATAATAACCAGCGAGTCCTAAAAATTGTCGAATTTCGGTGGGAGTGGTGGGCGATGCCCATCCTTTGACTGCTTCGATCTTAGCGGGATCAACGTGAATACCTTGACTGTTGATGATGTGACCTAAGAATTGAACGGTGGATATCCAAAAGTCACATTTGGAAAATTTCGCATACAGTTTTTCTTGCTTGAGTAAACCCAAAATGGTTCTCAAGTGTTCAACATGCTCTTGTTCGTTACGTGAGTAGATCAAAATGTCGTCGATGAATACGATTACGAACTTGTCCAGATATGGCTTACATACGCGGTTCATTAGATCCATGAACACTGCCGGTGCGTTGGTAAGACCAAATGGCATTACGCGGAATTCGTAATGTCCGTATCGTGTTCGAAAGGCTGTTTTGGGAACGTCTTTTTCTCTGACACTTAATTGGTGGTATCCTGATCTTAGATCGATTTTTGAGTAAACACTCGATCCTTGCAGTTGGTCAAATAGATCGTCAATTCTTGGTAATGGGTATCGATTTTTCACTGTGAGTTTGTTCAACTCTCTATAATCGATGCACATTCGGAATGTTCCGTCTTTCTTTTTGACAAACAGGACTGGTGCTCCCCAAGGTGATGAGCTGGGTTGGATGAATCCTTTATCTGACAGTTCTTTCAACTGCTCAGATAATTCCTTCATTTCGGAAGGGGCTAATCGATATGGTGCTTTTGCAACGGGTGCTGCTCCAGGCACTAACTCGATTCGAAATTCTACTTGCCGGATTGGTGGAATACCTGGCAAGTCTTCAGGGAATACTTCTGCAAACTCATTTACAACTGGCACTTCTTCCGGTCGTTTTTCTTTTTCTTTCGATTTATCTTCCGTTACTTGGTCCAAAAATGCGTGACATCCTTTGCTTATGTATTTCACCGTTTTGATGTATGAGATGATATTGAGTTGGGTTTTATAGTGGTCACAATGGACGGTAAGCGTTTCATTGTCTATGGGGATTTGGATAACTTTTTCGTCGCAGATGATTCGGGCACGATGTTTGGATAACCAATCCATGCCCACAATCGCGTCAAAGCTTCCAAGTTGGATGGGCATGAGATCGATTGGAAATGATTTGTTTTGGAGGATTAAGGTGTAGTTTTCGAGTACGGTGTTGGTGTTTAACAATTTTCCGTCGGCTATTTCAATTTCGTATGAGGTATCTAATTCTACAGGCGCGATATTAAGCAATAAAGCAAATGAAGTAGATACAAAGCTTCTATCGGCTCCAGAATCAAATAATATTTTAGCACTATGTTGATTCAGTAGGAAAGTACCCGTGGTGACATTGGGATTCTGTGGCACGTTTCCATCTCCCAGTAAGTAGGCCCTCCCGCGGGTAACATTGTTGGAGTTCTTCGGGCAATGACTCTTGTAATGACCCGTTTCACCACAACCGTGGCACTTCACTGCTATTGGGTGTGCGTTTACCCCCGTGGCCCTGCAGTCCTTGGTCACATGGCCTATTTTTCGGCAATTTCCGCAAACAGCGATGCAGGGTCCGACGTGATGCATCTTACACTTGTTACACTGGGGTTTTGTCCCAGCATACATTTTTCCTTCAGCAGGTGTAGCCACATAAGCCCTAGCGGCTTCTTGTCTGCGGTTTTGTTGTTGATGTCTATCGTTTCTGCTTTGCTGGTAGTCTCTGTTGCGGTTGCTTCGATCATTGTTGCGGTAGCTCCTGTTGTGACTGTAATAACAGTTGCTGTTCCGGTTGCTGCTGTCATGGTTGTCATGGTTTCTCTTTTGTCCAATGACTGTGGAGTTAGAACCTCGTTTAAGCACTCGACTCATCATTCGCTGAGCAAACATGAATGCGGCTTCGAGGGTTTGTGGGTGTGATGCAGTGACGTCTCCCTCAATACTTGAAGGTAGTCCTTCCACATATTTTTCCAACGTCTTTTCCAAGTCAGGTACCATGTGTGGACACAAAAGAGATAACTCTTGAAATTTTTGGTTGTATGCACTGACATCATTGTTTTTCACCACTAACTGGTGAAATTCATCTTCAAGCTTTCTGACCTCTGTACGGGGACAGTACTTTTTCAGCATTTTATTCTTCAGTTCGGTCCAGGAGATTTGAAATGCTGCTTCGGTACCCATTATTTTGACAGTAGCATTCCACCAAGATAGTGCATCTCCCCTTAAAGTTCCCGTAGCAAAAGTGACTTTGTTGTTCTCTGCGCAGTTGCTTCTCATGAATACTGTTTCCATGCATTCAAACCACTGGGCTAACTCTGTCACTCCTTCTACGCCTCTGTAGGTGGTTGGTTGGCAACTTACGAATTCCTTGTAAGTGCATTTACGTGGTGTGGATGCCTCACTTTCAGTTGTTGCTCCCATGGTATTGCTTGAGCGGTTTGCTGCATCGGCCTCGCGTGCTGCGGCGATGCCGTCATCAATCATCCTTCGAACCTCCTCAAGCGTCAGTGCTACGGTAGGATTGGTAGTTTCGTGTTCGCTATGTACCATTTTCTATTAATGTCACAAGAATACAGATTTAGAATTTGGATAGAATAGCTGAGTCTATGCACAATGTAATCATGGTGTGAAATGGTGATTAAATTGATTATTTTCCACCATTATGATGCCTCCTTAATTTATCCATTTACGAATATGAGATTGTTAAGGAACGAACGATTTAACTATACGAACTGAAGTTCGTCAACTTCCTCTACATATCACCATATTATTTGTGTTCAAGTTTTTTACAATATTTACACAATTAGAGAATCATAATAATAACAGGTAACATCACGACATGTCTGGATACAATTACAGTACATACGAACAACCATAATACATAAGTTAACAGATATATAGTACATTACTACCAATATTACAACATTAATAACTTGATCAGTTGAGTTATACAACAAAACGATACAAGAGTCTTTATTAATTGCCACATGCGGTAGACTACAATGTCTCAAACTATACAACATGCTAACTATGTCTACTGATCAGGTCTATCCGTACGCCTCGTGAGCTCTGAGATCTGGTCTCTGAGTCTCTGTATCTCAGCCTGATGCTCCATCTGTATGTCTCCCATGAGTCTCTCCAATGTGTCAGCTCTACGCTGTGCCAGGTGAGCCTCCCAAGCTAAGTCCTGTCCCTCTCTACGTATGGATATCGCGTGGGAACGGGTATCTGCCAAGTCTGTCTGCATCTGTCTCAAGCACTGCTGTACTACTGCTCTGTTGGAAGCCAACCTATGCAGAGTGTCAGTGATAGTACCCGGGGAATCCAATGGTACATGGTCGATCATCCGAAGAAGTGAATCAATCTGCTCTCCGTGACTCTCGAGTCGTGTCACCACTGTAGATGGTATAAGGGTGTGGGTGACTACTGGTCTAAATCCTTCCCAAGCATCATGTGTCTGAGCTGGGGGAGTGAAACCAGGAGGATAAGGCAGTGATGGTGAGGATGGGTGTATCTGGTCTGAGATGCGGGGTCGACTCGATGAGGGAATATCCTCCGCAGGAATAGGGTCCTGCTGACAAGGTGGCAGTGGGTATGTCTGAGTACATATGTCAAATAAATGGTCAGGGAGTGGGGATGGTGCAGTCTGGTAGAACTCTACTGGTGTATCATCTGCAGGGAGCCATTGCTGACTCTCATAGTACAAGTCGTCAGGGGGTGGTATATAGAAAGGAGAGTAGGTGTCATAAACAAAATGTGGTGGTAACGTAGGTGCTGGCAAAGCTGGCACATGAGGGTCCTCCAATAAAGGTATGGCGGCAGCTCCACACTCCACAAAGGGCTCGATCGCGTCAGGCACAACCTCTGGTGCTACAGTACCAGGAAGTATGGGGGACGTGACTGATGCTAGTGATCCCTCGGAGTCCGGCTCCAATGATACACTAAAGTGGGTGATGAATGACATGGTACTGTAATAATCCATATATGGTAAAATAAGTAATTACTAACATCAAGTGGTGTAATGTAAGCATAAGATGATCTAGTTGTGCACAATAACTATCAAGTATGCAGAGACTTATATACGATACTCCTAAGGTATAACATACCGAGCGCGGCAGCAAGCAGGCATGGAGGGCTTAAGGTAATATGGTGTATAATTAATTTGTTTGAAAAATGTAGTTATAGTCCAACGTTTAAAAACATTTGGTTCTCTATAACCTGGCTCTGATGCCAATCTGTAACACCCCCAAATTTTAAACATAGCAGCGAAAGATTTATTTGGGTGTTACTGTGAGGATCGAAAACAAAATCATAGAAAAACAGCCTGAGACGGCATTTTTAATTTACATAGGTCCATAATACAAATTCAGTTACAAAGCGTTACATCAGAGTACTAAGGTTTCCCCAAAGAAACATCAATTTAACTGAATTACAACTTTATTTTACACCATTTATTTAAGATAGGGTGCGCCTGCTCCATGCCTTGCCTTGCTCCTCTAGTTTCCTGAGATACATGCTTAAAAGTCAACATAATGTTGAGTGAAATCATGGAGTTTGTAATTTAAATATTAGTTCGATTCACAAGTAAGATTGTATTGAAGATACAATCAGTTTAGAAGTTGATATCGCAGTTCATATATTGCCCTAAGTCTCATGACACGCAAACGTTAACAAAGTACCGCATAAACGGAGGTGTCCATCAAATTAATGATGAAGGTTTTGCCCTCGTGTAATAGGTGATTTGCCAATTCCTATTTCTCTCAAATATAATGCATCGCGACTAATACGACTAGCAAAAAGCATTCCGTCACAGTATTAGTGGGATAGGTCGTCAGCCTCTAATAGATCTATTCATTATATTCGCGTTCACCGCAGTGATTAATGGCTCATGATAAAAGGGACTTGTGGCAATATGGTAACTTAGGCATATATCAAGTCAGGTAGCATACAGAAAAATACTTGTGATCTGTTATAGCATGTATCCCCCTCACGGAGTTTAAAAAGTATAAAGAGTTTGAAAAGTGAGGCCATGACTCACCTTAAGCGTTACTGGTGATGGTGAAAATAAACTCAGAGGTGATTATAACAACTTCGATATAGAACCTGGTAAATATATAAATAACTAAGAATCTGACTAATTTCTAGTGGTGTGTGTGTATGAATGGTGGATGATGATTAACTAATGATATACAACGATCTAATCGTTGAAGGTGAAGGTGTTGTTATATATGATTATGGTGCTCGTGCTCTCGTAAGATCATATCTTCAAAGAGTAAATGAATTGTTATGAAATATTAACATGAAATATCTCTAACGTTACTAAATATTAACTATTATGCAAACAAAATGCGTAAAAATGCATATGAGATATAAGTGTGGTGCAAAAATGAAAAATAGAATAAGAATGTCAAGTTATAACAGTTAGTACTTGTTCTTTCCAGATTTTACATCTTTTACCCTAACTGTGGCTCGCGTTGCATCGTTAGTCCTCGGTTAAGTCCATAGTCCAATAATAGTCCAATAATTGTCCATATGTCCATATAAAGCTTGAAGTTCAATGGTATGTCAATTTAAGTCCTCTATAAACTGTTTTCACAGCTTCAGTCCCTAAGTTTCACAGTTTGGCAGTTTTGGTCCTTCTAGGTCAAAGTGCGTTACATTTTTAGTCCTTTTTGCATAAAAATAATGGGAAAAATATTCTGAAAATTTCTATAACTCTATTAAGTTCATTTTAACTTATTCCAAGTGCTTATTCCAGAAAAGAACTTATTTCTGTATCAATGGACCAATTAACGATTTAATTTAAGGCCCGTTAAGAAATTTAGATGCGAGGGCGTGAAAATAGTTTTGGGCCTGAACTTGGGCTATTTTTATGGTTCTAAAAATGGTTCATATGGGCCCAGTGGGCTTACCAATCGTTAACTCTTAATGGGCTTGAAATAAGCCCAATCGGATTATGTATATTATTTTCTGAAAATGATTTCTAGTTATAGCCTTAGCGAGACAGTTTGGATTCTATTATTTTGTTGGTCAAAAGGAGCTTATAAGATCGATCTTATTATATGAAATATTTAGTTCGCCATGTATACAATCGAGTTATGGAATAAAAATAGTATGTCATTTTATCAGATTTGAAAATAATGAATTATTTATGTGACCAGTCGAATGGTTTGAAACTGAAAACACAAAGTAGTTTCTAAGTATTGAAAACTCAGTCGAGTAGCAGTTGGATTGAGCTTATTAAAGAGCTTATCCTAGCTTATCTTGGAAAACTTAAAATACGAAAAGTGTACTACGCCAGGTCATCTATCAAGATGTACAAAATTATTGGGTAGTCATATGTACGAATTCGAAGTTAAGTGAAGTAGAAAGTGAGCAGTCGAACCATTTTCATTTTTAAAGTACTTAGTGAAATAATTGTTTTCTTGATTTGTACGTGGGTATATATATATTCATTTGGGTTTCGATAGTGTGCATGTTTCAATATGTGTTTATTTAGTTAAGTTGTAAGATATGGGGTCGTCCTTACGGTTTCTTGGCTGTCTTATACACACGAGTCACAACCCACTTGGCATATTTTAAGTTTTGTTTTACAGTTTTACCTTTAGTGTGTAATATCAAGTTGATATACGTTCTAGTGTTGCATGCGATGGAAAAGTTAAACGTGACAAGGGTATAGTTAGTGGCTCTTAAGCCTTTCATAATAGAGTTCATCACTTTACATGTTCGAACGGTCACTATGGTTAGTTTGTTTATAATAAAGATGTGCTATACGTGTGAGTGGGAAGTAAAAGAACATGTGTGCAACACTAACGTGAGGATGAGTGGTTTAATGATGTCTCTTCTTTTATTAACATCGTGACAAGGTTGCAAGTAAATAGAAAGGTGATAGTTCGACTATGTATGCATGCATGATACTTTCGAAATAAAAAAAATGGAACATGCATGAGTGGAACGTGTGCATGGAAATAGAAAGCAAAAGGTTACCAGACACTTACAACACCTTTTGAAAGGTGGGGAAGGAACGTTGGTTGTTCGAAGGAGACACACGAAGAGGCAGTGCACTCGAAGAGTTTTATATGCTTTGACTTCTACTGAGCTTGCTTCCAAACCTCTTGACAGGAGACTACTTATCTTTTTAAGGAATATATTGATGGTGAAAGAAAATGATAGGTGGTAGGGAAAAGAAGGAGATTGAATGGATGGTTTTTATAGGCAAAATATCTTACATATCTCATTGACTAATTGACTCAATGATTGAAGGTACTGTAACTAAGGGACACTTGTATATTTCTTTCCTAGATTGAGTGTGAATGAGTATTGGTAGCTGTGGTTTTGGATTCTAGTTCTTGGAGTTTCCTATATTCGGTTTCCACAATGTTAACACAAGGTTTGGACATTGTTAGCTACAAGTTGTGTACTGAGGTCTAGTTCTCATTTGAAGTATTAGAATAAGTTAGAAGTATGGTTGGAAGATTATAGGAAACATTGGGGCGTGATATAATTTTGTGTCGATGTTTTTAGTTATATGCTTGTGTCGAAAATGGGACAACATAATGAGTTTCGTTATCGTGTTAATACTCGACCATTATGTTGGTGAATTTGTACAAAAGGAGTTTGCTATGTGGTGGGTTAAATGGTGTAAAAATATCTATAGGGTACTTTCGTTATTACTGAGATGTGAGTGTGTTTTGTGAAAGGTGCATACGATCGGGTTTTAAAAAGAAGCAAAGGAAAGAAAATAAGGTGGTGGGCTGAGCAGTTCGATGGCTAAGTGAGTTTTGTGGGCCGAACAGTAAGGTCCAATCGGTTTGTAGTTTTAATGTTAGGATTTGTGGATTTTAAGTGGTATTAATCTTTGTTAAATATAGTTGGTGTAATTTAGTGTAAGTAACTTTGTATTAAACGTACTATAATAGATACGTTAGGTCTTTGTTGTGAGTACGATCGCTTGTTGTTGCTTGTGAGGATGTGTTGTTGCAACGGAAGTGTTATCTCGTGTTTGTGTATACAATATATATATATATATATATATATATATATATATATATATATATGTATATATATATATAAATGCATCGGGATATTAATAACTAATAATAGAAAAGTTTAAATTTTTCCGGCAAAATGGGCTTTATTAAATGACATTACAAGGTTATCACTAATTATTAAGATTAACTACAAGGGTTTTTCGTGGAATCTTACACTTCGGTAATTCCTTGTGGATTACGCTTAGTGGTCGCGGCGGTTTCAAACGGTCTACAGTCGTGGAGTGAACTCCAGCGACTCACCTAATCGTTGATGTACTACGGTAGATCTTGTAAGCCCTCTCGGGGGTATCTGATTTAGGAACGGTCTTGGTAAGGATTAGAGAAAGTTTTCACACTATGCTGTTAACGATCTCGAAGTCCGAACCTGTAAGTACCGGACGTTTTATTGCTAACTGTCGTATGCAGGAATTCTTAGCGGTTGCAGCTGATGGCTGAAAAGATGCCGATTCATCATCCCATGCTCACACTTCATCATCATAATCCAAGAAATCATGATAAATGAAAGACTTCCAACACTGCTTCCGCTACTCTGATGTTGAATATCATGATCCAGAAAAGTGTGAGCATTCCGGCCCAATGATCACATCATCACAAGGATGCGATAGTACAAAGAGAATGACACACAAACTACCAAAACTGATGATCACAATGAATGTTCAACGATCACACTTACCAAAGGAACATTCATCAGAAGATCACGACTTAAAGTACAAGTTTACCAATTATGAAGAATCAAAGATTACGAGCTAAGAAATTATGTTCATTAGAATGCTAGAATTCAAATTGTAATTTCTGGGGTGACCTCCCTTAGGGGGAGATTGTTAGGAATATAAATATTCGTATGAAAGACTCGGTCACCCCGAGTATCCATTAGCATTAAGTTAGCTCGTAGGCTTATTTATACTAGTTTAGTTATAGTAATATTAGTTTAGTCGTAGTAATATTTGTGGAGTTGGGTCGGGTCTTTACCCACTGTCAGCTCACTCCACAGCCCATGTGGGGCGTATAATATGTAAGTATAAATACCCTTTCCCTCCCAAGGGAAAGGGTTGGATGTTCACTTGCACTTAATCTAATATTCTCCATTTTCTCTCACTAGAACATCTCACTTTCTCTCTCTAATCTCATAGAATTCGGCCAACACTTAAATCCATCATTGTGTTATGATATCCAATATCTTACATGTATTTTATCCGAACCCATATCACTCACAAAACTTACGATACCGAACAAAGACTTGAATGCATCAGAATATTCCAGAATCGTACCTTCTTATTTGAGATTTTTATTAACTGGCATTTCCTCAAACACCTTTTGTGCATTATAATCTTTTTCATCAAATCTTTTCAAAATCACCTCTTTGTAATTCACCCAAGGCAGATTTCCATGAATTATGCTGTGAAGCTGCTTATGCCACTTCAAAGCCATGTCATATAAGTGTATAGAAACGAGATTTACCTTGTTCTAATCAGGGATTTTGTTCGGTTGTTATGTGTTCGTATAGTCCGGTGGAGGTGGTGTCGGATGGTGGTGGCGTCAGATTGTTAGGCGGTTGTGGTGGTGTGAGTTGTGATGGTTTATCTGGAGGAGAGGGTTGTGAGATGGTTTATATGAGTTGGATTAGGTGAATGTTGTGAGAGTAAGGTAAAATGACCAAAATATTCAGTTGCTCATGTATTGGTTGCCCAAAAATGACAAGTTGCCCAAAAAACAATACCTTCCATGTACATCGTACAAATAGTTGATGTTGTACTTTGGTCGGACACGTGGCATCCCGTAGTTGGCTATATTCGAGTTGCCAAGTTGCCCTGGTCTAATATCAGAATTTTCTGAGATCGGGGCGGATAAGCAAACGCATTGGGCAACTAGGGCATATTAGTAATTATCCCTATATATATATATATATATATATATATATATATATATATATATATATATATATATATATATATATAATATATATATATATATATATATATATGATGCGTGGTTTTGCGACCTTACAACAGGTTTTACCTCTCGAGGGATCTCAAGAGGCTTGCAATCCCCACCAGGCAGTGTACCTGACCGATGTAGTATAGTGAAGTGGCAAGTACCGGGGGATTGATCGTTCTCTAGGGGAATAGTGTCGTTAGGATTGAAAAACTACTCTAATAGGTCTAAGGGTGAGGGAAGATTCTTTTTGTATTTTTATATTTTTTATGAAAGCAAGTAAAAATCTCGGGTTTTGGAAGAAGGGCGGAATTAGTTGCTAATCAACTAACCCAAAAGCTACTACTTAAACTAATGTGCAGGAAAGAAAACTAGGGTTCTACAAGGGAAGTGAAGCATGTCTACCTATGATGTATTACTCCTTGCTAGCTATCCAATTCTACCTATTGAATTGTAACCTTGTTTTAATTGACGGGTTGTATTCCTTAATACCATTCGTGGGGTGGCGTACGTACTTCCCCAACTCTATAAGCTCCTACTTCACTCCTATGTCGAGCCGGCTAAGAAGCTCCTAACATGGGATCACTAGAATTCACTCATGCATTAAATACAACCAAATAAACCTAGTACGCATTGGTTCATGTTTCTTAAGACGTTCAAGCAAGTTACCGTATAGGAGGTTAGCCAGTTTTCTTAAGCCTAACATCGATATCATCCAATCAAACAAGAGACAATAGGAAACAAGAATTATAAGCTAAACCAATAAGATCTATTGAAGTGTCACACCTTTATTGATGAAGATAGACACATACATCAACAAGGAATCAATAAGATCTAATTAATTATATACAAGTTTCACACAATCATATGTAGACACAAGGTGAATTAGCAAAGCATGATCAATGAAGGGCAAACAACCATAATAATGAAAGACATAATTAAGTTAGAATCAACAAACCAATATTTGATGTTTATGAAGTGATTGAAACCCTCTAAGTTGCTGGAAAAACACCTACCCTAACCCTAGAATCGGACTTAGGGTTGGGGGCTTACAAAAAATGAAGTTGTGATGTTGTATTTATAGCTGATTTTCTGCCCGCATCGATCTGACGGCGTCAGCCCTCACAAGTGACGGCGTCAGCTCCCTTTTTTCACCAAATTGTAGATCTTTTCGTCCCGATTCCGTGGCCTCTTGAATCACCTAAATCCGAGTTCGTATGAAGATTTTATGGCCAAAACAGTGACAGCTACTCCGCGCGTAAGTTATGATTGATTTGATTAACTTGTGACGACTTTTCTTCTTGTGCAAGTTGTCATTTTGACGTCGTCACTCTATGGCATCTGACGTCGCCAGGATGAGTCCTGACGCCGTCACCTTCAAGATCTTCTGGGCCGTCTCTCTTTAAATTAAACCGTGACCACCTATGGCGTCACAAAGCGTGACGCCGTCACCTTCCAGTACCAAAATAGTTCTGGCCCGTCATGAGTAATCTTCATATCCACCTCTTTGTCATAGCTTGACGCCGTCCCCTTTTAATCATCCAAAATCCTCTCTGGCGCGTCAAGGGTTGACGGCGTCACAATGGTGCTTGACGCCGTCACAGGTACTTTTCCAGCCGATTTTGAGACTTTGTCGTTTTCTTCACTTTTATGCTCCAAAAACGTCCAAAATGCTTCCTTTTCCAGATTTCTTCTCCAAAGTACCTAAAATGACAAAAGGAACGATTTAGGGCAATATTTGATCAAATAATCACGAATTAGGGCTTAAATGACCCCCTAAAAGCGGTACACTTTTCGCTTCATCAAATATCCCTACACTTGGGATTTGCTTGTCCTCAAGAAAATGAGCTTTTCCACCAATTGAAATACAAGTTAGGGGTCATTTAATATTAATATAAAAGTAATTACAACAAATGATCATTCCACCTTGGTCAAAATAAGCACGGAAATTATACACTAGCACCTCACATTAAGTGTTTGGATACTCTCATCTCTCGGGTGTTGTAAATTTATATATGAAAATGTAGAAATATCACTCATTACCTGTCATAGCAAATAGATTACCATAGGCTTGGGAAAGGATCAAAACCTCCACCACATTTGGCGTAAGCACCTAGGATAAACTATCAAAGAGGTCTTTACAAAGGGTTATAACGTTAGGTGTAGGGATAAGGAAAACACAGTTTGTTGGATAAGGATATTTTTACTGGTGGCAAGTCAATCATCTTGATTAATTACATGTAGAATGAAGCGTTGCTAAGCCAAGACTCGACTCAACTTAAACTAATCACGAACTAATAAACATAGAACAAAACAAAACATAAATAAAAGATAGAGGCGGATGGTAGTCCGTATGCTTTTTCTTCACTTTTTCTTTTTCTCTTTTTTATTTTTTTATTATTATTATTTTTTTTTTATCATTATTATTTTTTTTTTTATTTTTTTTTGTTGCATACACTCTTGCCCTACCATCCAAAACAATACATCACTAGGGATTCTTTGTACCATCCCTACACTTGAACTTTTACATACTTTACATAAAATTATTCTAATGACTCGAATCAAGATAATCGAAACATTTGGAGTACTTTAAAATATTAACGTACATATGGGGGTAATAAATGATGTTCTTCCCCATTACTCCATTACACTAGTACTTTACCCATGAGTCCCAATCGTCCCAAAACAATATGTACAAGGATATGACTCGACTTAGCAACCATGTAATCAATTAGATAATTAACTAAGGGTTTAAACAAATGTTGTCACAATAATGCACTAAAAATGATTGCATACAAGGTAGGCTAAGGCGATTTGGGTGTACATTTAAGTGGGGTGTAACAAATTCTTACTTTAAGTAAAATGCTTAAAGTTAGAAACGAAAAGATAGGCTCTGAGGGGTGTACTAGGGGTATCGTGTACTAAAAATGAGTACAACGCAAAGGGTGTGGGAGAATTACTTGACCAATGTAGCCAACGTAATTATAACAAAAACACAGGTGTAAAACAATGGGTTAATCCTAATGCCTCTTATCATGTAGTCAATCCTAACTACACGAATGTAGTCTCACTAGCGGTCTCGGTATGCATCACAAACGCAAGTTCTAGAATCTATAAACTACCGGTACACTCATTAGCACCAACAATGAATGCTTTTTCCTAAAGATCTAAAGGCGAACCTCACATATTTGGGGTGGAAATATTTGAGTGGTATGGTTTTTGTGCTAGTCATACAATTCCCTATCCATGAGACGCTTATTAAGACCAAAGTTTCACTCCTATATGTTGTAAAAAAATTTAAATTTGGTGCTAAAATTGCCCTAACCAATATTTCTCTTGGCTTTATTACACATTCACTATTAAACAAAACAAAAATCAAGCGAAGTTATAGTTTCTAAGGCATCCTAATTTACCCTCCCTACATTTAATCCGAACATTGTCCCCAATGTTCTAAATAAAATATGTAAAAGTAAAAATAAATGAGAATGGAAGAAACTAATACTCCCCTGATTCGCTCGGTATGGATGATGTGATAATATGGTTAAATCTCCCTCCAAGAGAATGAACATGACAAGCTTCACTCTAGAAATATAATCATCCTCTTGATGTGTTGCACGTACATTTTTTTTCCAATATAACCTGTAATCATCAAACACAAAAACCAAAGCATCAAACCGAACAAAGAAAAACCACAACTAGATGTAATTCCAGACTTAGAAATAAAAACAAAACAAAACAATAAAAGGATAAGATACTTGCGGGATGAATTACAAATAGGAACTCATAAATCATGTCCACAAGTATTGACACACAAACAAGATAGAATATATGCTAATCATGAATTGTGAATTTTTCATGTTTGAATTTTGTTCTTTTTAACAAAATATAAACTTCCCTACACTTATCTTTTTTGTAAAATACCTTTATATGCAATTAAGACGATGTTAAAAACAAAATAAAGCATTTTCACAAATTATTCGAAACATGAAAATTTAACAATTATGATTAAGCATATATGACACAAACAAACAAATAAAATAAAAACATCAAACAATAAAAAAAAATAAAGCTAATCGTTGCCTCCCAAGAAGCGCTTGTTTTTGTTCGAGTCACGAGCCTGACTCTACCCTTATTTAACAAAAATAGGGGAGGTTTTCCCTACACTTAGGATTAAGTGCGGGTGAAAGTAGCGATACACACCCTTAGGGTGGAAATATGCCACGTGAGGTGAAGGGGGTGAGTGAATGGCTTCCTTCATCCTAAAACTACCCGGATAATAAGGGTTGATGGGTGGGTCGGTTCCTCTTTTGTCTCCTAGATGTAAATCTAAGGATGGAAAGTTGTGTAAAGGTTGAGGTTCCGGTTCATCAACACTAGGAAATTCCCTAGAACTAAGAGTAAGGTCATCACTAAAAGTGTTCAAACCTATATCCTCTAGTTGTGCTTGGTCCAAGGGTTCTACCTCCATCGGGATTCCTAAAGTCTCTTCTACTTCTTCCGAGTAAGTCACGGGCGGTGTGGGTGCCTCAAATGATGGTTGAGTATTTTGTGGGCTTATGGTGTTTACCTCATCATTCCTTGTGTCAAGATCACCTATGTGTTCATCCTGTATTATGGTAGTGCCTAACCATGACATGCAACTAGGTGGCTCAACTCTACCCTCATCCCCAAACAAACATGTTTCATGATCCTTGAAATTTGTGGTCAATTGACTTGTACTAACGTTTGTTGGGTTGTCTACTCTATAATAATATTGGGCACAATCTTCTATGGTATCCCATGCTTCTTCAGCATTTAATTCCCTAAGGTCCCCATTCGCAAAATCGTTAATGCACATTTGGTCATATCGGTCGACACGATCGTAAAAGATTTGGGTTAGGGATGCTAAATCGAAACTATGATGAGGGACTATTCGGAGTAAGTTTTTAAAACGAGTCCATGCATCATATATGGGTTCATCTCGATATTGGTTGAACATCAAGATGTCATTAGGGGCGAATGGATTTTGTGGTCGGTAGTATGGTGGATTCGCGTACTCCATAATGGTGAACGGAAGAGTCAATGGAAAGGGTTTTTTTTTTTTTTTTTTTTTTTTTTTTTTTTTTTTTTTACGAACAAAGACACAAAGAAAAGATAGACTACTAGAAAGCTAATAAAAAAGAAAATAAAAATCTCACTAGATATGAATCTAATGAGTAGACCTAATAAAAATAAATTTCAACCTAAGCAATAACTACTCCCCCGGCAGCGGCGCCAAAAACTTGATGCGTGGTTTTGCGACCTTACAACAGGTTTTACCTCTCGAGGGATCTCAAGAGGCTTGCAATCCCCACCAGGCAGTGTACCTGACCGATGTAGTATAGTGTAGTGGCAAGTACCGGGGGATTGATCGTTCTCTAGGGGAATAGTGTCGTTAGGATTGAAAAACTACTCTAATAGGTCTAAGGGTGAGGGAAGATTCTTTTTGTATTTTTATATATTTTTATGAAAGCAAGTAAAAATATCGGGTTTTGGAAGAAGGGGCGGAATTAGTTGCTAATCAACTAACCCAAAAGCTACTACTTAAACTAATGAGCAGGAAAGAAAACTAGGGTTCTACAAGGGAAGTGAAGCATGTCTACCTATGATGTATTACTCCTTGCTAGCTATCCAATTCTACCTATTGAATTGTAACCTTGTTTTAATTGACGGGTTGTATTCCTTAATACCATTCGTGGGGTGGCGTACGTACTTCCCCAACTCTATAAGCTCCTACTTCACTCCTATGTCGAGCCGGCTAAGAAGCTCCTAACATGGGATCACTAGAATTCACTCATGCATTAAATACAACCAAATAAACCTAGTACGCATTGGTTCATGTTTCTTAAGACGTTCAAGCAAGTTACCGTATAGGAGGTTAGCCAGTTTTCTTAAGCCTAACATCGATATCACCCAATCAAACAAGAGACAATAGGAAACAAGAATTATAAGCTAAACCAATAAGATCTATTGAAGTGTCACACCTTTATTGATGACGATAGACACATACATCAACAAGGAATCAATAAGATCTAATTAATTATATACAAGTTTCACACAATCATAAGTAGACACAAGGTGAATTAGCAAAGCATGATCAATGAAGGGCAAACAACCATAATAATGAAAGACATAATTAAGTTAGAATCAACAAACCAATATTTGATGTTTATGAAGTGATTGAAACCCTCTAAGTTGCTGGAAAAACACCTACCCTAACCCTAGAATCGGACTTAGGGTTGGGGGCTTACAAAAAGTGAAGTTGTGATGTTGTATTTATAGCTGATTTTCTGTCCGCATCGATCTGACGGCGTCAGCCTTCACAAGTGACGGCGTCAACTCCCCTTTTTCACCAAATTGTAGATCTTTTCGTCCCGATTCCGTGGCCTCTTGAATCACCTAAATCCGAGTTCGTATGAAGATTTTATGGCCAAAACAGTGACAGCTACTCCGCGCGTAAGTTATGATTGATTTGATTAACTTGTGACGACTTTTCTTCTTGTGCAAGTTGTCATTTTGACGTCATCACTCTATGGCATCTGACGTCGTCAGGATGAGTCCTGACGCCGTCACCTTCAAGATCTTCTGGGCCGTCTCTCTTTAAATTAAACCGTGACCACCTATGGCGTCACAAAGCGTGACGCCGTCACCTTCCAGTACCAAAATAGTTCTGGCCCGTCATGAGTAATCTTCATATCCACCTCTTTGTCATAGCTTGACGCCGTCCCCTTTTAATCATCCAAAATCCTCTCTGGCGCGTCAAGGGTTGACGGCGTCACAATGGTGCTTGACGCCGTCACAGGTACTTTTCCAGCCGACTTTGAGACTTTGTCGTTTTCTTCACTTTTATGCTCCAAAAACGTCCAAAATGCTTCCTTTTTCAGATTTCTTCTTCAAAGTACCTAAAATGACAAAAGGAACGATTTAGGGCAATATTTGATCAAATAATCACGAATTAGGGCTTAAATGACCTCCTAAAAGCGGTACACTTTTCGCTTCATCAATATATATATATATATATATATATATATATATATATATATATATATATATATATATATATATATATATATGAATTGTCTTAGATCTTCTAGGGGTTCGGCCATCGTTAATGGAAGCCCGATGGAGGAATTTCAGTTTTATAAAGGCCTTAAGCAAGGTGATCCGCTTTCCCCTTTCTTGTTTATATTGGTCATGGAGACTTTACATATGTCGTTTCAAAGAGTGGTGGATGCAGGTTTGTTCAAAGCAATTGTTTTAGCTCCTTCTTTGCATCTTTCTCATATGTTTTACGCCGATGATGCTATATTTATAGGTCAATGGAGTGAGTCTAATATTGATACTATTGTTAAAGTGTTGGAGTGTTTTCATCGTGCTTCGGGTCTTCGTATAAATATGTCTAAAAGTAAGCTTTTTGGCATCTCCGTGGAAGTGGACAAAGTGGAACAAGCAGCAGCGAAAATTGGGTGTACAATTCTTAATACTCATTTTACTTATTTAGGATCGAAAGTGGGAGGTTTTATGTCCCGAATTCATTCTTGGAAGGAGACGATGGAAGGAATGGTAACAAGACTATCTAAATGGAAGTTAAAGACTCTTTCAATAGGAGGTAGACTTACTCTTCTCAAATCGGTTTTAGGCTCAATGCCAATTTATCATATGTCTATTTTTAAAACTCCGATGAAGGTGTTACAAAGTATGGAGTCGCTTCGCTCTCTATTTTTCAATGGCGTTGATTCAGCTAGTAAGAAAGCGATATGGGTGAAGTGGAAAGATGTGTTGTCTTCGAAAGATAAAGGAGGCCTTGGTGTGTCAAGTTTATTTGCGCTAAATCGAGCTCTTATGTTCAAATGGGTGTGGCGTTTTATTACCCAAAGTTCATGTCTATGGGCTAGGGTGATAATAGCGTTGCATGGAGAAGATGGTAAAATTGGGAAGAAGTTGAAGCCCTGCTATCCATCTATTTGGCTAGATATTATTAATGAGGTGGAGCGGTTAAAATCTCGTGGCCTTGATTTGGTTAGCTATATTCATTCGAAGCTGGGTAATGGGATGAACACGTCTTTCTGGGAAGTCGCTTGGCGCGGGGATACAACTTTTAAAGTTTTATATCCCAGATTGTTCGCATTGGAAACTCAAAAAAAAAATTGATGTTGCGTCGAAGCTGTCTCAAACTGGTTTGGATTCCTCTTTTAGACGTGTTCCGAGGGGAGGTGTTGAACAAGCTCAGTTTGAGATGCTAAAGGATAAGGTGGAAGGCTGCACTTTAGTTAATAATAATGATAGATGGGTTTGGTCTTTGGAAGGTTCGGGAGAATTCTCGGTTTTGTCGGTTAGAAATTTGATTGATGGCTTCACGTTACCGGAGGTGTCGTCTAAGACTCGTTGGATTAAAGAGGTTCCAATTAAGGTTAATGTGCACGCATGGAAAGTTAAGATTGATTATCTTCCGACTAGATTGAATATATCTCGTAGAGGTATGGATATCAATTCTATTTTATGTCCTATGTGTGATAAGGCGGTGGAATCTACTAGACATCTTTTCTTCAATTGTCATGTTTCTAACGAGATTTTGCGAAAGATTTCTCGATGGTGTGATATTGAGTATAAGGAGGTTTCGTCATATGAAGAATGGTTGGATTGGTTGTTGAGCCTTCGTCTTTCGAGGAAGCACAAGCAACTTTTTGAAGGTATTTGCTGTGTGTTATGGTGGCATGTTTGGAGTTTTCGTAACAAGAGTATTTTTGGTCGTCAGAATTCTTTCAAGGCGGACATCTTTGATGTTGTGGTCTCTAGTTCGTTCAATTGGTGTCGGTATAGATGTAAAACTTTCTTTAGTTGGATTGAGTGGCTTAAAAACCCTCACCTTATTACTTTATAATGTTTTGTAATCTTCTAGCTTCTTGCTAGTTTTTTTTAATAAAATCAGCCGTTCAAAATATACATATATATATATATATATATATATATATATATATATATATATATATATATATATATATATATATTGTTTAAATGATACTGTATACTCCCTTTTTTAAATGCTCATTACTCAAGATTTTTGTTTTCTTAATTACAACTATATTAACAAATGCGTTTTAGTAAAACAAAAAGCTTACAACTATATTAACAAATGCGTTTTAGTAAAACAAAAAGCCACGGCTACTCGTTTCACAATACATACCCTTCATCTTTTACATTGTTTGTTCAGCATTGGTCCTTAACTATGTTCTATTGTTCATATAATGTCCCAAGAAAATAACATAATTCTACCAATGGTCCCTTTTACATGTTTAAAAGTACCCGTAATAGATAAATCTTTGCATTAAGTCCACCAATTTGACGAGCTTATTAGCTTGTTGAAATATTGATAAGATTATAAGCTTATGAACTTTTTAAGTTCATAAAAGTTCATAAGCTCACTTGCAGGCCATCCCATGAATTTATGAAATTTTTGAGTGCACTGGATGAAATTAAATAATGAGGCATTTCGATAAGGAATGTTATCTATAAAGTGTCACCGTTTATAAGATATAATGCAATTAGTTATTTAAACGTTCTAACATATTACTCATTTAAAATATATTCTCATCCAAGTACTTTTTTCTTCGTGAAAAAATATGTGTACACATGCATATAATTATTAACGGGACATATTTTGAGGCGCTTAAAAATTTTGGCGTATTGAGTGGTCGCTTACCTTGCACACCCTCAAAGACGGCCCTGCTCACTTGAATAAGCTCGTAAACTCACAAAAATGGGATTATAAACTTTTTAAGTTATGTGAGTTAAGTTAAATCGAGGAAGACCGTTTTAGTAATTACATTTAACCGCAAACATAGCATATAAGCATGACTCAAATATTTTGGAGCTTAAGGATACTGGTACATGATACAATGCTAAACCTGTACTGTATATGTCGTTCATAGTTTATGCCTTTCAAAAAACAATGCTAAACCTGTACTGTATCAGTCGTTCATAGTTTATACATTGGGCTTGTCTTGTGGATTATAGTCCAATGGGCTCCACTTAAGCCTAGTAGCATTTTCCTAGACAAGTTATGATATCAAACTTATTTGATCATCACATTCGAATCCTTGCAAAAAGAACATCTTGATAATCAAAGTATATAGTTGTTCAAGACCATTCTTTTTAAATAATGGCTCTACAAAGAAGTTTTATCATCGAATACATAAAACTAAAAACAGATTACTAATTATATGGTAATAAGTTACTCACATCTCCTTTTCTTTTAGAGTAGAGCAACCAAAAAGTGCCAAAACGCATTTTAGTAATCAATATATTTAACTTGCCTAACTGAATTATCTAGTACACCGAACAAGTTTTTGTATCATAAATTTACCTAGAAACAATTTTTACTACTATAGACTTGAACAAAACATATTAGTAAAAAAAGAATTATTATTTATTTAACGTAGTTCCAGGTAGTAGAAAATCATATTTGTCAATTTCCGGGTATTATTCTATACCTTTCAATGTTCAAGATTCTAGATAATTCAATTAGCGGAGCTAGACGTACTGAAGCACATTTTAGCCTAAAAGAATTAAGGTATAAAACATTTATATTGGGAAATTATAATAAAAAAAAGCAATATATATGTCGAAACATAATGCATACCATTAAACTTTACATAATATAAAGAGCTAAACATGTACCACTGAGAACATGTTAGCAAAACCCATAATAATAACATGATACTCACCTAAAGCGGTTACAAAATCAAATATATAGTTTTTGTCGTTCTTTAGACTTTTGACAGCATGCATTGATAAACATCGATTTTTATCAGGTTACTGATAAGTGCATAATATACATATTATTTCTACTTATTCCTTCATAGTTTATAATTGATATGGCCTTAAGTGATGGATTATAATTGTATTTTATGTTTAATGAGGCAAATCAGATAATGGTACATCTTTATGACTTAGTATTGATTTTTTAAGGCATAAAGATACCTTATATGTTAGACCTGTTTCCCGGGTACTTGGACCCCACCCTAGATGAAAATGGATAAAGACCTTATGTGATTGGCCAATCAACAAATGTTGCGTTGTGGTCAAACCTAATAGTCAAAATATGACTAATGTAGTTATATATAAAATATGATGCATAACTAAAGGGACTTAGGTTGCCAAATATTAAATGTGTTATAAGTTATTGTGGCCAAAATAGAAGCAAAGAGACTCGAGGGGCCATTCTTGCCATTAGCCCAAACTTGTGCCTAGATAATTATATCCAGGAAAGTCTAGACTTTTTCATATTATTCAAGAGTGTGGAAAGTCCAGTTCCATATGAGAAAAGAGAGGGAAATGATGAAGGTGGAGGTGCTATGATAATGGTTTGAATATGGTTATTCAATGGCATGATTCCTAGCTTGATTTCCCAAGTAAGTAATCTCTATATCTAGTGTAATTGATGAATTGAGAAGTTAGGGTTTATGAACCCTAACTTGGGAAAGATGAGTAAATAGTGGGATTGATCATCATATAATCAATATATAATTATATGATGATTAGAGTTGTTAGAGATAAGCTAATGGTTGTATAAACCATTATTATGATTATTATGTTATGTTTTAAGTGTTTGTATGATGTTATGATTTAGGGTGTTTATGATGATGATGATGATAAGGTTGATGATGAGGCCTTGATGTGCTTAGCTTGGAGCTAAGGTAAGTAAAATGACGATAACATGTGTTATATAGATTTCTATCATATATGTGTTATGGATGTTTGTATTAGTGAATAAATAGGCCCAAGCCCGACTTGTGGGTTTTGGGAATTAGGGTTTTACTATTATAAATAGTAGATGATTAATAAAGATTAACCCACGGGTTTCAATGTAAACATATGGTCTTACATTATTAGTGAATAAATAGGCCCAAGCCCGACTTATGGGTTTTGGGAATTAGGGTTTTACTATTATAAATAATGGTCATCAATAAAGTTATACCTACGGGGAATTATGTAGTCTAACAGTTTGATGTCAAGTAATATGGACTTGAATATGCTTAAATGATGTGATGAATATGGCTTATGTGATAAGTTGATGTTATGTGTTAGATGAGATGCGGGGTAGTAAGCCCGTCAAGTAAGTGTTTTATGTATATGATGCTTATGTGTGGATTGAAGTATAATGATATGTTATGGTCGTTTTACTTACTAAGCGAAAGCTTATGGTTTAGTTGTCTATCCCTTTTGTAGGTTTGTATGCTATCATGGAAGGCTTGGATATATGGATTAAGGATTTGGGTATGCGGGATTAAAGGTAGTTAGTATTTAGGAGCTTAGGTAGAATACCGAGCTCATGTGTAAAGTTTGTACCCCCGTGAGTCAAGTAATGTTTTGTAATGAGTAGACAAGTGTCAAATTGTATGCCAAGAGTTGTATAACGATTTGGTGGTCAATCGTTATGTCGAAGTATGCTTTATGTGTTTTTAGTAAAAGTTAAAGGGGCGTTTGGATTTAGTGTAAACGTACCCATTTTGTATTGTAAACGGGTCAAGTGTCATTGGAACATGTTTGTTATGTTAAGTTAATGAATTTGGCCAAGTTTGACGTAATACGGAAGTCGTATGGGTTGTATGTAGTGAAAATGGGTAAAAAGGGGTTTAATGCATAACCCGTCTAATTTGTAAAGTACCATTTCGGGGAGTCAAACGGTAAATGTTTTTGTATGAAAATGAGCTCAATGATATACTAAGTAAATCTGGAAGGTTTGGTGAAATACCGAGTTCGGGAGGTCGGGTTTTCAATCGCGGAACTTGAAAACTGATCCGGGCGAACAGCAGGTCTGAACCGCCCCGGTTGGGATCTCAACCGGCGGTTCAGACCAGAATTGGACCCCAACCGGCGGTTGAGCAGTGTTTTCAGAAATTGTCGATTTTCAAAAAATCATATCTTTTAAACTGTAAGTCGTTACGGGTCGCGCCACCCGTCGTTTTGAAGGTAATTGAGTCTAGTTTCACTTAAAATTAGTCTCAAGGCCTGAATATTTATGGATTTTTAAAAATTGTCGAAAGAGTATCAGGATGTCCGAAAAAGTCAAGCGTTTCCGCGTATAAAGTTTTAATTTTTGGTCTAAGCGGGCACGGGGTGTAACAACTTGGTATCAGAGCTTCGGTTTAAGTGAATTAGGTTTCCACTATAGGTTGCCTAGTCTTAAACCACTCGTAGAAGCATTGGACGTAAGTGTTAGTCGCGCGAAAAGTAATTGCTATGTGTTAGACTGATTATGTTTTATGCTAGTTGAGCTTATTGATGATAGGTGATGTATGTGTGTAATAGTGATTGATGTGTATGTGATAGAAGTCCGTGGAGGACTTGAAGTGTTTGAATGATTAGTTGGCTGAGCACCTCGGCTGGTGCCGGTGTTTGTATTGCGATTATGTGAATGTATGATAGAGCTATAGTGATGGAATGCTAAGTAGTATTAGAGATGGGCTAGTAAATGAATTAAAGTGTTATGATGCCTTAGTTATAAGGTAGATTATTGTTTGTTGCTAGTCAATATAGTGATGCTTAGACATAGATTGATTATGTGATGTGATATATGAGCCATAGACTTCATGTTTTGATTATGTTTATGAATGTTTTAACACTTGTCGGATAAGTGTTAAGTGTTATAATATGATTGCTTATGTAATGTTAAGTCTATGGTAGTTTATTGTATGTCTAAGTTTTATGTGGTGTGCTTGAGAGCACGATTGCATAGAAGTGTAAGAGTTGAGATAGATGTATTGGAATGCACATTATGTGATGACTTAGTGTTGATAGAAAGTTGAAAGAATACATTGACATGTGAATAAGTTAAGAAGTATGATAAGTGTTTGATAAGCCTAGATATCTAAAAGGCTTGAAATTAAGTATGAAAATGATTAGATGCTTCAAGGCAAGAAATTCTATATGAGTAACTAAAATGAGAAAGTTAAAGTGTATAGTTAAGACATGATGAGAGCATGTCCCATATAAAACATGATAAGTAAAATGTGTTAGTAATAAATGGTTAAGTGTGATGAGTAGAAGTGATGAATGAGATACAGATTGTGTTAGAAGTCATAAGTGATATGAAGTGTGCTAGAAAGAATTGTAAAACATGAATATAATCATGTGAATATATTGGAACGTGTATGATGAGATTAATGAGAGTGTTATAGAATAAACCTATGTAAGGTTTATATGCGTAAAAGTTGAATAGACCAAATGAAGTGATAGTATGATTTGAGAATATGGTCAACAAGGGTTGACGGGTAATAGTAAAAGTGCATGGTAAGAACACATATAAAATGTGTAAATGGTAACGGACAAGCATCATATAGAACTTGTCTAAAATAAAGATGGCACGTAGTGATTGTGTGAGTCAACTTGGGGTTGACGGATAAATGATAGATTGCATTGTGGAAATGCAAATATGATAAATCGACAAGTATTATATTGAAACTTGTTGAGATGAAAGTAAACGTGATAGTGAATGTTGAGATTGCTTAAGGCAATGAGAATAAATGAAATGATAGTGTGTACGTAATGATAAAAGTACAAGAAAGATAAAACGAGTAAAGATGATAAGACAGATATAGCTTGGATCCAATGCTCTAGTTTTGGTATCCTTCGGGATAGCCCAGCTTGCCTTTATGGCATGTGTTATGGTATCCTTCGGGATAGCCCAGCTTGCCTTTATGGCATGGAAGTTAGCTTGCCTTTATGGCATGTGTTATGGTATCCTTCGGGATAGCCCAGCTTGCCTTTATGGCATGGTTGTCAGCTTGCCTTCATGGCATGGATGCTAGCTTGCCTTCACGGCATGGATGTTAGCTTGCCTTCACGGCATGGTTGTTAGCTTGCCTTCATGGCATGTGTTTTGGCATCCTTTGAGATGGCCTAGCTTGCCTTTAGGGCATGGATGATAGCTTGCCATTTATGGCATGGATGTTTAGCTTGCCTTTATGGCATGGACGAAAGCTTGCCTTTATGGCATGGATGTAAAGTTAGTGAGATTGGATCCAAGGCTAGAAAAGATGGAAAGTAAAACAAGTACGAATGTTATGTCGGAAGCGTATAAGTAGGATGGTTTATGGTTTCTTGATTTAAATGGATTGGGACGCCTTTTCATTTAAATGAAGAATTGTAAATCACCGAACCATAAGTTTATAATTCCTTACTTACATAGATTGGGACGCCCTTTTTATGTAAATAAAGAATTATAAAAGAGTGGGCTTATGTGTAGCCGATATGACATGAGTACGGATAGTGATATGAGAAAGTGAAAACTAAAGCAGGTTAGACATCATAAGAAAAGATATATATGAATAAAATTTATAGCGGCATTAAGGTAATGTGTGAAACCTAAAGATAGACGCCTAGGATGAGTTGTGCATTAAGTTGATAAGTTAATTGGTGAGCATTCCCTAAATTTAATAAGAAAGATTGCTTAAGTGATGCGAAGGAAAGATTGTGAAAGTGCCATTTAGATGGTACTTGATTTAAAATTTGAAATAAGTTACCGGTTTTTGATGTAGATACGTATTTGGTACTATGTAAAATGTGAAAGTAGCCGGTATATGAATTTATGTCATGTTAGTTGTAACACCCCCAAAATTTACAACAGTCGCGGAAGCATACAGAACTTTAAGGGTGCTACTTGCGGGTGCAACGATTGGAAATCACAACACAAGGTAACAAAGAACGGAATACATACTCCGTTTTTAATTAAAATTAACATTTAGAGTTTTACAAAGATAATTCATTGTTTTGATAAAAATTAGGCCCATTGAATACAGTGGTCCCACATAAAAACAAGTCTCAAATAAAATTTCCAGTCTGTCAAAAGAGCTCCATGACCCTTGCCTTGCCATATCATGCCATACCAAATCAAATCACACACCTGAGAAAAACATGCTAAAAAGTCAACAAAAAGCTGATGAGTTCATAGGTTTAAATAAAGTCATCAAATAATTAGTTTGGACCAGGATGATCATTATAACACATATAATGTCATACAAAAGTATCTATCGCGCTAGCACAAAGTTCATGCAACTGAAGCTCGACAGTTCAGTGTGCTAATCTCTAACACATAAATAATAGTCAAGGGGACCTTAGCGAGTGTTTAACCCAATACACTCGAAGTCCGACTTGCTATACGTTCGCCTTGACCCGTCTGGCCAACCGAACGGGGGAGTCACCCCAATAGATCTATCTAAAGCATTCGCGCTTCCCAAAGGAAATTAACGGTTCATGAAAATGGGCATAATAGTGGGTTATAGGGCTTAGGCTAACTACGCATTAGCTTTGAGAAAAAGTAATAATATTATGGTCCATAAAAAGATTTGCATGTTTCTCACTCCATATTGGTAAAACAAGTAAAAGTAAAAATGGGGCTATAAACTCACCTTTAATGGCCTGAACAGTGAATGCTGTGAAAATTAGAGAGTGCACAGCACCAACACGCAACCTAAATTAAATAACCATGTCTTAGTTTCAAGTATTAAATTTCAAGTCCTTTCTGATTTTAATATGAATGTTTTAGTGTATCTATGTTGTTGTCACTTCTGTGGCGGCATGTGTGGTTACTAAAGTCTCTCCTAAAGGGATGGTGAGGTGTAACTCTACAAATGACCTAAAGTTACGGTACTTGAGGGGTTGGAAAATATCTAACGATCTAAGGTATGAATGAATTAAATCTAATTGTGATATGTATATATATATATATATATATATTGTTCGTTAGGTCCGCCTATGTTGGTTTTAAAAGCAAGACTTAATATATGTGACGTTTATCACCTAATGATTTGTGAAGTTCAATATATACCGTTAACTTGAGTAATTCAACTAGTTCTTCATTATAATCCATTTACACAATATTAGTTTAAAGTTTTATGTTTCGACGAATTTATTCTAGTATGGTTGATAAATTTCTAGTGACATTTATTTTTAATTTATTTGGTTGTCAACATAACGAATATAAGTGTTAATGTATTTTTATATACCTCGGCGTGTGTTATTGTTTACACCTATCGTGAATTTGAGTACTACATTTTACTACACGAGTTTATGCTAGTGTATATATTTCTCTATTTTTCCAAAGTGTATGTAAAATTAATTGTATACAATATATATGATTAGTTTTTGCCGCATTTTACATTTTGGCATTTCAAATTACGTCTATGTATGTAAATGAGATTCCGTTTTGCACTCGGCTATAAGCTTTCTATATACCTATATGTTGAATTATTTTCGTCAAGTTTTACAGTTTGACTATACAAGTTTGTATGTAAGTTAATGTAAGAAGGAAGCTTTCATTTTCTTGTTTCTCGGCTATATAAGTTTTCTTTTACTTGTCCATATGAAGCTAATACCATTTATTTTCGTAACGGCTCGTACTCATTTTAATTGTTCGTGACCAATCTCTTGCAACTGCTATTCGAATTATTATCTAACACCTAGTGGGCTGCGGCCCATGGGGTTCGAAGAGGGGGAACTAAGATTATTAATGGGCTGGGTTTACTAACTATTCTGGTGGGCCTAGAAGTGTGTTTACAGGCCCATATTGTGGCTAGATTGAAACCACAGGTTCATGGTTCGAACCTGGGGATGTTGTGGCTCACCTTAATTTTACCATTTGATAGTGATTCGGTGTTAACTTTTGGTGATTGAGTTCTTTTATTAAGGTGAGTCTCCTCTTATTCCAAACCGAGGTATACTCCTCATGGATTAGGTCAAATTATCACCTAAGAACTAAGGTCAAAACCACCTCAAAAATGAGGTGATCTTCCCAGTCTAGCCTGACCACCATTGCACCTAGCTTTGGTGGTCACTGGTTCGGTTTTGGCCGTAGTTGGTCTCAGTGAGCTTTCGTCCATAACTTAGCAAACTACCACATACAATCTAGACTTTCCATTCTAGCCACAACATCCCCAGGTTCGAACCATGAACCTGTGGTTCCTATGGTCTTTCGAAACACTAACAGCCTAAATAACCCCCCAACAATAATTCCAGGTTCAAATCCTGAACCTGTTCTTCTTGGTGGTTTCGAACACAACACAAACATGCTGAACAACCTAATCTACCCAATCCTTATGCCACTCGAATGACAACAACAACAACAAATTTCAATCTTTCTCAACAATTTCTACTCCTGGAAATCCTATTCGACCTAATATCATAACACTTAAATTTTCCTCAAAACCCATTAGTGTTTCTGGGTATCAAATCGACAGAAAAAAAAATGATAACATCAATACTAATCTTATTCATTCGACCTAATAATTTCTTATCATGAATGATTCTAAATAAATAAATAAACCAAATCTATTATCAAACCTTACAATGATTTTGATAGATGAACACTTGAGTGAACTTCAATCCGAGACCCACTGCTCCAATATCAATCAACCCCAAACCTCCAAATCGAATCACAACACCTCCTTTCTTGAGAACTTCTCAGATCTTTGGTGTATTTTTGATGAATTTGTGATTCGAAACTCTCTTGGAGGCGCGGATTTATGGAGTATATTGGAGAGTAATTCCATAAGGGCTTTCGGATTTGGGGTGAATAATCTTACCCTTTTGTGTGCAATCTCTATTTCAATGGGTTTTTAATCCTAGGTCGACTTGTGATTCATGAAGAGGACAAGATTTTTAGTCAAAAGGGATTGTATCTGTTATAGTGAGGGATGGTGATGGATCGTTGGTTTCATGGGGAAGAGAGGGGGCGGACAAAAAGATAAGGTGGGTAGGGTTTGCAGGTTTTATTTTGAAGTTTGTGTGAGTGGAGGAGTGGTGATTTATTTTAAGTATTGAGTGAGATATTATTTAAAGTGTGGTAATTTAATACCTTCGTATCATTAAACTAAATCAAATTCGGATCCTTCCTAGAACCGTTGCCAATATGAGAGTTTATATTGTTGGAGTCGTTATGTAATACTTGAATTTATTTCTGAGTCCTTAATTATTCACTAACATTTTCTGAACCTTAGATTTATTTCTGGTTGGCGTGTGGTGTCAGTCTGTGTGAAACTGGGATAACCTTCCGTTTTCAATACAATAACATGAGTAAATTATAAGATGTGATAATTTCACTGTTCCTTGGTGAGATTTCCGGGTGACAATATGTGCAGGTTTGTTATCCGTTTTAACACATAACGGTCTAGTCAGGTGTCCTAGTCACAGAAAATGAATTGTCAATAATTTAAATATTAGGGAAATTTTACCATTTGTCACATCCTCCCCGTCTTAGGAACGAAAACCGTCATCGGTTTTCACTTAGGGTTACCCGTTGGGTGTGTAAAGAGATGTGGGTATCTTTGCTTGATCTCATCCTCCCGTTCCCATGTGTACTCGGGACCTCTACGGGAGTTCCAACGGACTTTGACAATAGGGATACGACTTTGCTTTAGCCGTTTGATCTCTCGGTCCATTATTTCAATGGGTTCTTCGACGAAATTCAACCTTTCGTCAACTTGAATTTCTTCTAGAGGAATGGCGTGGTTTTCGTCGGAAAGACACTTCTTTAAATTGCTCACATGGAACACGTTGTGTACGGAACTGAGTTCCTGAGGTAACTCAAGTCGGTAAGCTACTGGTCCAATTCTCGTGAGAATTTTGAAAGGACCTATATATCGAGGGTTTAGCTTTCCACGTTTCCCGAAATGGATCACGCCTTTCCATGGCGATACCTTTAGCATGAAACGATCTCCAACTTGAAATTCAAGTGGTTTTCGTCTTTTGTCAGCATAGCTTTTTTGACGGTCTCGTGCCGCTTGCATTCGACTCTTAATCTGTACGATCTTTTCTGTAGTCTCTTGTACTAACTCTGGACCGGTGAGTTGGATCTCTCCAACTTCAGCCCAGCAGATTGGGGATCTGCATTTTCTGCCATATAGTGCCTCATATGGTGCAACTTTAATGCTGGTGTGATAACTATTATTGTAAGAAAATTCGGCCAACGGTAGGTGTCTATCCCAGCTATTACCGAAGTCTTTCACACATGCCCTCAGCATATCTTCTAGTGTTTGGATGGTTCTTTCACTTTGACCATCTGTTTGTGGATGATATGCTTTGCTCATATCTAGGTCGGTTCCTAAGGCATCTTGCAGAGATCTCCAAAAATTTGACGTAAAACGACTATCTCTGTCGGATATAATTGTAAGCGGAACTCAATGTCGAGCAACTATTTCTTTCACATACAGTCATGCAAGCTTTTCCATACTGGCATTTTCCTTAATTGGTAGGAAGTGAGCGGATTTGGTAAGACGGTCGACGATCACCCAAATGGTGTCATAATCACTTGGTGTTCTGGGCAATTTGGTGATGAAGTCCATAGTTATACGCTCCTATTTCCACTCGGGAATTTCAGGTTGTACGAGCAATCCTGACGGTCTCTGGTGTTCAGCCTTTACTTTAGAACACGTTAGACACTTACTGACATAAGTCGCCACATCAGCCTTCATATTGGGCCACCAATACAGCTTTTTCAAATCAAGATACATCTTGTCGGCTCCCGGATGGATGGAATACTTTGTTTTATGGGATTCGTGCATAATGAGGTCTCGTATACCTCCGTAGAGTGGAATCTAACTCCTGTCCTTGTAACAAAGAGTTCCATCCGCTTTCCTTACGAACCCATTTTCGCTTTCGGGCATTTCGTAAATTTTCTCGTTAGGTCTATTCCCTTCCTTCAGAGCCTCAATCCGAGCTTCACGAATTTTCGATGGGAGTGGTGAGACAATGGTCATACCAAATGATCTTACTCTTAGGGGTTTCGGTCTCTCCTTTCGGTTAAGTGCATCCGCTACCACGTTTGCTTTGCCCGGGTTGTATCGAATTTCACAGTCGTAGTCACTGAGCAATTCTAACCATCGACGTTGCCTCATATTGAGTTCCTTCTGATCTAATATGTGTTGCAAAATTTTGTGGTCGGTATATACTACGTACTTGGTGCCGTAAAGGTGGTGTCTCCAAATTCTGAGGGCAAACACTACTGACCCTAGCTCTAGGTCATGGTGTAACACCCCCTAAATTATGTTAAAGCAGCGGAATAGTAATTGGGGTATTACGCTGAGGATCGAAGTCATAATCACATAAAACGGCTCGAAAGAGGCGTTTTGAAAGTTATTTGTCATTCAAATAATACTTTTGGTATAAAGGTGAAATATCTGATTTGTAAATCCCATAAAAGAGTATGATAATTTGAAAAGAATGACATATTTGATTTTTACACCATTTAATTTATCAGAGTATATAATGCCCGCTCCGTGTCTTGTCCTGCTCCGTTAATTACCTGAGATAAACATGCTTAAAGTGTCAACACAAAGGTTGGTGAGTTCATAGAGTTTAATGGAAAACCATTTATTTCAATGAATTCAGAGGTGAGGTGACATAATAACCGTAATAAAGGCTAACAGTGATGAAACAAGTAATAAATGATGTTGAGTATAACCACAAGTAAATCATATATGTATTCAGTTAAGTTCAAATATCGGATCATAATCCTAACATGAGGTGGAACCCATGATGTTATACCTGAGATCTATAATCAAGGTCTGGTGAAATACTAATACAGTTGTATCTAGATATATGTAATGACACATAATCTCTTATGGATATTGCCCTAAGCCCCATGACACGCAAATGTTAACAATGAACCGTAAAACGGAGATGATCAACATCAAATCAATGATGGATATATGCCCTCGAGTAATAGGTGATTGCCAATTCCTATTTTGCTCAAATATAGTGCATCGCGACTAATACGACTAGCCACAAAGGCATTCCGTCAAGTAATTAGTGGGATAGGATGTCAAGCCTTTAACAGGTTTCGAAGCTGTCCACTATATTCGCGTTCACAACAAGTGATTAATGGCTCATGATAAAGGGACTTTCTGGCATTAGGGGTGTACTTAGGCAATATCAAGGTAATGATGTAACTAAAGTACTTATGCTCTTTTCTAGCAAGTATTCCCATTGAAGTTTTGTGATGACATATAACAATGATCTGTACATTCATGATGTTACTTGAATGCTTATCTTAAAAACCAATATCACGCTACAACAAGCAGTTTGAATATGCTATCTTCTGAGTTCAGTATTCAAGCCTAAGCAA